>CM068960.1:93178021-93190504 GCA_035128595.1 Eptatretus atami
ACCCACGGGACCATTAATCTTTTTAGGCACAGAAAACCTTCCCTTCATAGCAGCTGTGACTGTGGTGTGGGGGAGGGGGGGGACATTTTTCATCTATTATGTGCACGAGTACAAATTTCTAATGCAGGAATTTGCAAAAAGCTTTGCAAAGAAGTGAATCATAAATATACAACAGCGTACTTGTATTTCCCCCAAATTAAAAAAACAAAAACAATTTCAAATGAATACTGATTCTGGTATTTCATAAATTACTTTTAAGCCGTGGTGGTAGTGTACCAACTCGGAAATGCGTGCCATCAAGGGTTATTGGGTAGTAATGACCATTCACCTCACAAATTTAAATTATGAGGGGGGTAGTCAAAAATTTCATCACCTTGTAAATCATGTTTGTGGAGGTCAAATTTAGGCCACTGAGCACACCATGCCTGTCTTGATCTATGGAGTTACTTCTACTTTATTTCCACCACAAAAACATAATCTACTAATTCATACATTAATAATCACATTTTTACAATGAAATTAATCCACCTTAAGATTGACACAACCCTTTAAAATTGACTTTCACATTTCATAGGCTCGTGGGATAGCCTAAGCCAGGGGGGTATGCGAGTTCGCCTCGGAGTTGTCCGAGCCTGGGTTCAAATCTCGACCCATAAAAACATGCTCACAGTTGCCAGTGCTAATGGCAGTCAAAAGCCATTAGTATTTTACACCTGCAGGTACAAATGTGCAGAACATCACATGTGCCAAAGCCAAACCTTGACTTTTTTTTTTTAAATAGCCCAAAGTGTGTGATTTTTGATCAATAGTTCTTGTTAAAAACTTGGTCTTTAATCACGATTTTTGGGATGTGACAAATATCTGAATGAAAGTCCCATCACAAAATAAGGGGTACGAGCTCTGTCAAGAGGCAAAAGTCGTCATTTGCATAACGTGCGCAAAGAGGAGGAACATGTAAGCCTACGAGTAAGCTAAAAAGCAATGAAGCTGGTCATTAACCAATGCTTATTAATGATCAGAAAAATTTAACAGCCTTTATATATTCACAAAGATACAGCACAGGTATTCTTTCAGAATCAATATTACGACATAGTAATGGCATGTACATCACAACAGGCTTTCAGGTCACCATCCTTTTGAGTCAACAAGTCTACAGTCCCATTATTTTACATGTTCTACAGGTTCTTCATTTCTCATTCTCACTGCTACTACTTTTGCTGTAATTTTCAGATCTTTCTCCGTGCCTTTGGGATTCAAATTTGTATGTTAAAGCTCCGTATGACCAACTTTCCACCATACTGTCGATACACGTTGTGGCATCATGTTTCGCTTTTAAGCATCCTTGACATCACATGGATGTGTGTGTGTGTGTGTCGTAAAATACCAATGGCTGCTCTTTGCCATTCGGCCAAGGTAAGTTTGCACATATTTGCTTTCTGTGTACATCCAAACCAGGTTTCCAACTAGATATCAACCACAGCTGTAAAAATAAGTTTTTTTAATAGTATTTTATTGGGGTTACAGGTTTACATGTCCCTTTACTTTATATAATGTTCAACAAAAGCTTTTGTTTAAGTGAATATTTTTTACATTGTAAAAGGTTTTTTTGAAAATAAATTCACAGTCGACCAAGTACTTTGCTCAATTATTGGAAACAAATACAGCTTTGTTTGAATAAAGTTTTAATACTGCTGGTGATGCTCCACTGCATTGCGTGGTATCAAACCATGGAGATAAAGTAATAATGTGCAGGGAGAGTTCAGTTAACGGTAAGATAGATGAGAGCAATGTCAATGGTGTGCCATCCCAAATTCCCATGCTTCCAACCTTAAGCAAAGTTGAAAGACAGCAAAGCGTTCCACCGGGAATGATCCAATATCAAATTTCGAGTTAAATTTTTTTTCTGGTTTTGATCAACTTTTGAGTGTGACCTTAAGTCTCCCCCCCCTGGGGGTCAAGTCCAAAAGAGTCAAGACATTTCATGCGTCCCCCAATGTTCATTGCATATACAAAGTTTCATTACCTCCGTCCACTGAAGGTGCACGGAGGTAATGTTTTCATCCCTGTCCGTTTGTGTGCAGGATATCTCAAAAAGTTGTGGACGGATTTTGATGAAATTTTGTGGACAGGTTGGGTGTATGACAAGGACGAACTGATTAGATTTTGTGAAGATCTGACGACTAGAATTTTTTAGAATGATTCTTCATTGAGATGGGGCCAAAATATATATGCATATATATATATATATATATTATTATATATATTATATATACACAGGTTATTATTATGTAGTATTATATATATATATATATATATATAAAAACATGGTATCTCAAAAAGGTGTGGATGGATTCGGACAAAACTTGGTGGACAGGTTGGGTGTGTGACTTGGACAAATTGATTTGATTTTGGTGAAGATCCAAATCCGGATCTGAGCGGAGGTACGTGCTCGACTGAGTGCCCTTCTCGTTCAAAAATGTGTCCGTAATTGCATTTTTCGGTATTTGACCTTTTGACCCAGTACTAGGAGGTTGGCCAACAATAACTGCTCTTGCCCCTTCGAGTCATGTGGTGATCATCACTACCAAGTTTGGTGAATTTCTACAACACCGTTTAGGCGTATATAGCATGACAGACAGACAGATGGAGCCAATTACAATATCCCCCCCGTTTTTTTTTTTTTTTCAAAAAGCATGGATATAATTAAGCTTGAACACCATGGTTATTGTGCAATACTTAATACACTGTAGCAATAAGAAAATGCAAATTAAATGGCAAAAGACATCAACAAACACAAAATGAAAATGGATAGAAAATGCTTTAAGGATTGGTTTGTTTTTTTTCTCTAACCTTGAAGTTGATGAATCACGTGCTGTGTCATTCCTATGGCTGTAGAAACAAAGACAGGATGAAGACAACTGATGTTCATCAATATTCACCTTCATGTTCGATGTCTTTAGATAATCAAATTGCTAAAAGCATGTTTTATAATCTCAAGCCTGTTGAAACCCAAAATATAAAACAGTTATAATAAAAATAATAAAACATTGAAGCTATGGAAAACAAAACATCAAAGCTATGAACAAATTATTTAAAAGCAAAAAAAAAGTTCCTGCTATGATATTTCAAAACCCCTGCCGGCATTAAAAAACGGTGCTGCAATTTTTCATCATTATTAATGAAAAAAAAATATATTTTTAATTTCCATCAAAAAAAAATAAAATCAAATTTTTTATTTTTTTTTCAAAGGACAAAAAAAACCCAGCATCAACATGTCTTTTTATCATTATTTTGTCAATTACATATTTGCCAAGTTATCTTTGCAATGAATAAGATGGTACCCTATAGTTCATATTCTGCATTTAAAAATGCTTCAAATTCAATTACAATCCATAATCCTTCATGTTTTCTGATCATATATTGTGGAATACCATCATTGCTTTTGCCAAAGCATCTCAAAACATTGATTTACATTTCTGATGCCAGTGTGCAAAGTTAAAACAAATGCTTTTCATTGGTAACTTTTGTTACCAGAGAAGAAAAGTGGAACCGTATCAAATCAGCTGGGATATTGGAAACATAAATAACAAATTAAAAGGTCTATTACCATGCCACAAGAAGCAGTGCAGTTTCTTTCACATTTTGTACAATAAAACGTTGGTGATCAAATGGGGTAAAGTAAGAACTGCATACTAATAGGTACAAATTAATTAACCGATAATGAAGTGAAAGTAAGTAATATTTGTTGTGTCACATCTTAAAAAAAGACAAACTATTTAGCATTCACTCATTGGCATGTCACATGTGAGACCTATGTGATAATTTATTGATTCACTCAGGATAATTCACTTTAATCAATGGTACATATAATTTGGTGATCAGCTTGTATTCAAATATCGCAAACAAAAGGCAAAGTGATCTTTCCAAAAGTACAAAAACACGAGAAAACAGAATTTGAGACGAATGCATAAATAGATATGCCTCCACCCATGTTAAAGGTCAACCCATGGTTACGTTTGATCTCAATTAAAGGTCACATGAGAGAGACAGACAGACAGACAGACAGAGAGACAGAAAGAGAGAGAGAGACAGACAGACAGACAGACAGACAGAGAGAGAGAGGGAGGGAGGGACAGAGAAAGAGAGAAAGAATATCAGATGCTTATAACTATGCATGGGTGAAAGAATCCATTCCCTCCATCGCAGAACTGGGAATGGAACCCTAAATTCCACAGAACTGATTACCTGCCTGTAACGGTTTCAAGTATCAGGAGTCGGTTTCGACTATGCCTTATCTCACTTCAACCATCAAGAATCCATCTGTTGGTTCAGCAAATTATATCAAAAGCTTCTTCTGTCAATCTTTACAAAACAGAGAAAAGTCCATTTTTCTGCATCTTGGTTGTTGAAGTTGTGAAGAAAGTGGGCAGACATATACTCACGCACTGTGTGCATGAGAGTCGGACTTCTCCTTCCGGGATCCGACAGAAAACATTTGGCTATTATATCTATATAGAGTATTGTGAAATTCCAAAATTATCATATTTCTTAACAGCAAAAATATCATGGCATATTTATTATATTTATATTGTTGCAAATTTGGAAGCTTACTGCACACAACAGCCAGGTCCTATAGATCAGCTATATCGGTAAGTATGTGTTTCTAGTTAGGGTCCCGTCCTATGTTTAATGGGTGATTAATTGTACGTGCACTGTGAGTTATTTTATCGAAAGGATTTTTACATTTTCAACTTCAACAACAACACCCATCTTCGCTTCTTCACCATCGGACTTTCCCATGCGCATGCATGTCAAGCACAGCCGTGGGCGGAGTCCAATGTGCCAGGCAGGGTTTCTTTGGACGTTGGAGTCTTGGATTTCGCTCCAAATATGGGCATGGCACCCCTCCTCAGCCAATCGAAGGGGTGCGAGCACATCTGCCGCCTCTCGGCCAATGGGGAGCCAACGCAACATATTGCTGCTCGACTTCCTGGTCGAGGGGTGGAGACATGAGCACCCCCCCACCCCCGCACCAATCTCGGACGTCCGGGAGATCGCCCGACACGCCTGTCCAATGACGATGGGAATGACACGAGACGGATCCTCCCACCTGTCAAGAAAAAGGGTAATTGTGTGGGGGCGATCGTCCCGCCGTGAATCGCCTGCCTGCGAGCCGGAGGAGAATCGCTTGCCTGCCTGCCTAGCTACTTGCTTTGCCTGCCTGTCGCCTGTTTGCCGGTGGAGCGTGCCAGCGCCCGACGCTACCCTCCGTACCTGGTGCTTGGAGCGGCATCGTGTTGCGGGTTCGAGTCCCGCCGGGCCAGATCGTCGAGAACCGCACGAAGCGGGAAAGTCCAAGCCAGATTCTTACCTCCAGCTCACCTTCCCTCCGAGCTGGGGGTATCAATAAAGGCCGCGGCCACCATTTCTTTTGAGGGTGTGTGTCTGTGCGTGGGCCCGTCTTTTAAGTAGAAACGTTTAAGTGCCGTGTGTGTAAATTGCATTCCTTTTATTCGGTTAACTCTGCCTTCTTGCGTGCTCCCCTGCCCCATTATAAATAAATATCCCTTTTGTTAAGATGTTCCAGCTCGTTTCTGTATTTCTTTCATTGGCTTAGCACGGTGTGTGTTGAGAAATAGCGAGGCCGTAAATTGTTCATTTGGTCCGACGGGCTTGGTAATCACCGCTCGGGTTGCACACGGTTCGGGCTCGTAACGGCTCGTTCTGCTCGAGGGTGTGAATTCCTCGGTAGCTTTGTCCACGTGGGTAATTAGGTATATTGAAGTTTGGCAATTGACCCTACCCCACACGGTCGAATATTGGCGATTCATGGTCCAGTAAGGGACCCGTGCCTTTCGGACTTATCCAAAAGGCATGACCTAAATTCCGGTGTGTCGGTGGAGCAGACTCTGCTGCTCCATCTAGCGGTCGTGCTCGCCACCGATACCCGGAACAGTGTGTGTGTGTGTGTGTTTGTGTTGTGTTGTGTTTGTGTGTGTGTGTGTGTGTGTGTGTGTGTGTGGTGTGTGTGTGTGTGTGTGTGTGTGTGTGTGTGTGTGTGTGTGTGTGTGTGTGTGTGTGTGTGTGTGTGGTGCTCCATAACTCCAAAACCATGAAACCCAGAGGCCTGAAACTTTGCATGCATACCAAGGGAACTCCAACGTAGTGATGAGTGAAAATTGGGTGTTTGCGTAAATTAAAACACCCTTTTACACACCCTAGGACACCTCACTCTCACTCAATAGGGTCTGAAGGGGTATCCTCGGTAACCTCGCTGGGATCTTAATTCGTCATTTTGTTCAGCCTGCTCAACAATGCCTTGAGTTGGAACAGGCCATGACTGTTTATTAACAATAAAGTGCTCAAAATGTTTTTCTTCTCACTTTCCTCTCACATCATTGAATTCCTCATCTACACACCTACAAATCGCTGTATACATCGCTTTTGTAAGGGCTACAGTTTTCAAATTAGGAGCTTGGAGCGATTTCATGCATATGATGCGATTTTCCACGATCTACTCTCACGGACTAATTCAAGGATATGATAGAAATATAATTTGAGTTTGGAGGATCGGATCACCTGAACTAAACTCGAAATATGGAGTGGAATCTGAAAATGTTAAGAAATTGGCGATGTTTAGTTTTTTGCAGGTATGTGCCATTACCAATCAGCTTGCTATCACTTGCCAAGCCAGACGATCCTCATCAATCATCAAATTGGAGTACTTGCTTGAGTGCTTAAGCCACTTGCCGAGCGCCCTACAGATGAGAGCAGTGCGGTTTGTGTCCCGAACGGGATGCACAGTCGGCAGTTGCTATAAAAGGTAGAGGTACATTTGGATCTGTAAAATGACTTTCTGTGAATGTGTGCATGCCTGCCTGCACGGTTGGTTATGGTCGCCGTGGTGGCAAAGTTTCATCCCGTATCTTCTGATAATGATGGGTGGTGGTTTACAGTTTTAACCTCAGTAGCATACGAGCCTCACGGATTTCTTTGTCCTCGTGACTGTTTCCAAAGCAAATGGTAATTGTACATGAGCCGGGTGTGCTTTAGAAAGGTTATGTAGGGGAGTATCTACGGAGGGTATCTGTACCCCCGCCCCCCCGTGTCTCTCTCTCTCTCTCTCCTCTCTCTTCCTCTCCTCTCTCTCTCTCTGTGTCTGGACGGTGTTTATCTCCGGGCGGCGTTTGGTTGTCTCCGGGCGCGTCCGAGCGGCGTTCGTTGTCTCCGACGCGTCGGCCGACTTCGGTTGTCTCCGGACGCGTCCGAGCGGCGTTAGTTTGTCTCGGACGCGTCCGAGCGCGTCGGTGTCTCCGGATCGCGTTCCGAGCGGCGTTCGGTTGTCTCCGGACCGTCCGAGCGCGTTCGTTGTCTCGACGTCCGAGCGGCGTTCGGTTGTCTCCGGACACGTCCGAGCGGCGTTCGGTTGTCTCCGGCACGTTCCGAGCGGCGTTCGGTTGTCTCCGGACACGTCCGAGGGCGTTCGGTTGTCTCCGGACACGTCCGAGCGGCGTTCGGTGTTGTCTCCGGACACGTCCGAGCGGCGTTCGGTTGTCTCCGGACACACGTCCGAGGCGCGGTTCGGTTGTCTCCGGACACGTCCGAGCGGCGTTCGGTTGTCCCGGACACGTCCGAGCGGCGTTCGGTTGTCGCCGGAACGTCCGACGGCGTTCGGTTGTCTCCGGACACGTCGACCGGCGTTCGTTGTCTCCGGACACGTCGACCGGCGTTCGGTTGTCTCCGGACACGTCGACGGCGTTCGGTTGTCTCCGACACGTCCGAGCGGCGTTCGTTGTCTCGGACACGTCCGACGGCGTTCGGTTGTCTCCGGACACGTCCTCGAGCGGCGTTCGGTTGTCTCCGGACACGTCCGACCGGCGTTCGGTTGTCTCCGGACACGTCCGAGCGGCATTCAGTTGTGTCACTTTATTTTGCGATCCGATCAAAGATGGCTGACCGGTGGGCTGGCGGCCACTTTAGTTGTACATAAATATGGGCTAGCCCTTTCACTCCAATCAGCAAAATCACTCAAACAACAGGGGCGATGACATTTTATTTATTTTTTCTTTTCTTACTTATTTTTTTCCCAAATCAAAGAACCACAAATTGTTTTACTGCAGATTTTAAAGTTCCTAATTCACAGGACTCAGCCCCATTATATTTGAGTCCATATTTTGCTCGGTTTACCCTCGAGGTATAAAGAGTTAGAATTTAAACCTAAAGGAAGGCCCGTTAAATCCAAAGGAAAATTTCCCAAAGTTGATGTAAAAAATGAAATTATTCATCCTTGGACTACTTGGAAAAATGATGAAACATTCATTGCGTTTAAACTGGACACCACTTTCTCCATTTCATGTTCGACTCTCATATCAAATAAGGAGCCAAACACATGTAATCAAGATATTTTATGCAGTACTTGTTTAACATCATACTTTGGAAAAATATATAGATTGGTGAATGAGTAGTGGGAATCTCAACATTCAAGCTACAATCTAACTGGAGTGTAGAATAATAATTTTTATCTCCTGAGTAGCAGTTTGTTGTAAAATCCCCTTCAGTTAATCCAGTTCACGACATGGTATAAACACCCAAAAGTGTGCTTGTTCCATCCCATAGCTTGCAGAAGGTGTCCTATCCCAACTTGTTCAGGCAAACATTCAAATGTTGACAGATACCTTTTCCAAAGTGCAACACCAAACAAGAAATGCATCTTCATTTTGTAACAAATCAACTTTGTCATGGTGAGTAAACTTCATCGGCATTCAAATTTCAAAGCCAATGATTATCATGATTTTAAAGTGCAACTGGTCATAATCTACTGAACTACATCCCAAAACTTGAGGCTCACACTCCTTTATATCCAAACGATTTGAAATGGAGGGATGTCAGTGTTTTACTTAAGAGAAAACCGAATTAGTCAAAAAACAAATTAGATAAAGCTAGCTACTTCATTTGCAAGAGTTGTCATGGAATTGTAACTGTGTTGTCAGCTCTGTCACTATTCTTGCTTTGTCCAAGGTACAATGATAGCTTCAAGCAAAGAAATTACAATGGACAGCCAGATTTAGAATATGGATCTAATCATCTTGTCAATGAGACAAACACCATCCATAATTGGAATTTTTGATTAACAATGTAATCTCCCACACCAGAGACATCACCATCTGTCCAAGGGATTGGGGAGGTGGGGGGGGGGCTGTCTGCTGATGCAGTGCCTCCTGTAGAATTAAGGAGGAATTTGGCATTTGCCCAAGGTAGATGGAGGTGATGGCTTGCACACTCATCACAAAGGACACCGTGAGGTCTTTAACTTCCACCAACTAATGTTAGCAGAAGGAACACCAAATTTAACATCCATCCGAAGGACAGCACACACATTGATGAATCGCCCTGCCTGTGAAACGCAAGGATGACAGTTGATAGCTGGGTAGGGATTCAAACCAAGATTAAATAGCTCAGAGGCTAGCGTGCCTACCTCTAGGCTGTACAACTTGCCCCTCCTCTCGTGATAATCATTGGTAGTGCACAACTGAATGTATCGGCGCAATTTGCACGATGGAACTAATTTTGTTGCACTCTAAAAACAAATACCTTGTGCAGATGTATCAATTACAACAGCGGAAATAATTTCATTGGATGTGATCTGTAATAAACGGTGGTTTTGCAATTACATGCTATTATCAACTTATCACATTATTCTAAGCCAACAGCTTAGATTGTGATAACTTGATGTTTGGGGGCATATCCAAAGCCATCCCCTAGCCGAATGTCACATGATCATGATCGTCATCATAGCTGGCTGCAAGTTTTGAGCTGATGATGGGTCAAATTGTCAGTTATTTCGTGCCACCCAGGTAACTTATCATGGTTGGAGAGGTGGATATCAGGACAGCACTTTATTGACTACTTAACAATTGACTGATACAACCGTTCTTATCAACAAAAGTTATATAAATCTTTCTGGTTGTGAAAGTTTAAATTTAGTTCTTTATAAGACCAAGTCGAAAAAGTTATTGTAATCTGACCCTCACATTGATGTTGGTGGTTTTTCTGTTGCATTTTTCCAAACTAAATTGAGCACGTTAGATATAAATATTCTCTGAAGGTAAACAAGCGACTGGTAGAACGATGCATTTTCAAAGTGTGTGCATTGAAAGCTCCACAAAGAAAAATGTGGAGACAAGTTTGGATTGCAATAGCTTCATTGGCAAGAAGAGAAGAAAAACTATCATTTTATAAACTATTATTATATAATAGTGGTGTAACCAGACTCAGTGGCATGATGGTAAGCATCCACTCTGGAGTCTGGGAGGTTGGTGGTTCAAATCTTGGCCGAGTCATACGAAAGACTTCTCCAAACTCAAATTCGTTAATCAAAAATAGCAGCGATTTTCAGAGCTATTTGGCTGTTGTAGTTCTATAGTTTGACTCAGAGTGGCAGGCATGTAATAATTAATAGCTTCCAATGGCAAGTGAAATGGCAACAGCTGGTCATGTTACTTCCAAATTTGTGATTTTGTGTTATTCAAAGCTTTCTTCCGAAGTACAGTTTAACTGCACTCTCTGGTCCCAATGAGTAACTTGATGCCACTATGCCATGACACAGGACATTTTCTCAAATCTGAATTCCTTCACCTGCTTTTTGTTGTAATGAACAGCCATGCACCAGGGCAACTTTGAATTGGACACTACATCACACATTGTTCACCACAGGCAAGTTGGCGGTCAACCTTTTACAGCTGCTCTGGTCTTGTTCCTCTTTCCCTCTCCACTCAGCCAGTGCTATTAAAGCTCACACACATTCAACAAAACTCTCTCCTTTATCGCCCTCTCCATATCTAATCTTAATGCCCACCATTGTTCAACCATTAATCCTGATCTTCTTACATGTTGAAGTCTCCCACTCTGTGGTCTCATACTTTTAATGGTGTATTGTCTCAAAAGTAACAAAATGTATCATCACTCTCCAAAAGTCTTGGGAGCACCAAAATGTATCACCAATGCCAGCAACGCAGCTTTTCACCTTGAGTTCCATAAACCACAGATGGCAAAATTAGAACATTGACAGTGGACAGATGCAGGTCCTTGTTAATGTGCCTGGGATAAAGCTTCAGACAAGGCAGGACATGGTGAGGCCATAAAGGTGAAATCACATAGTAAGCCATATCGGTCGTTTTGAAAACTAATACCAAGCCGTGTAGCAGAAAGGAGTTCGTAACCCCAGATTACGCAAGACCCAAGTACAACTCTGCCACCGATAGCTGTTGCCACTCATGCCCTGGAACAGTGGATTCAGGCACATCCTGCAAACCCGACTGCACATCAGAATGGACTAGTAAGTTGTACAAACTTCACCATCATCACAAGATGAGGTTAATTTCAGTAAATCGTAGCATCCATCAAAGCAAAGGTGTGCATAATGAAATATTCCAACAACGAATGAAGTTTCCAAGGAAAGGTGGCTCAAATTATTTCCAGTTGTGGTGTGAAATAAAGGTAAAAGGGCAGCAGAGTTAACTACCACATTTGAGACCTCGCCAACAGAGATGACCAAGAAAAATGCAGTCAGCAAGGTCATGCTTCAGGTATTTCTCATCACTGTATCCTTATTCTATATTCTACACGAGCAGAGCCAACCCGTCGCTTCACTGATGGACCAATTAGTTGTCCTGTTTGCCAAAATTTTTGTGTGAGAAGAAGGAAAGGAAGACAAATTTACCCATGCATAGAGTGCTTTATGGTAAGGGTGGTGGGCTTGGGATCCTGAGTTCAAATCCTGCTTAGCTGTTGAATTAATACCAGGTGGGATTGACTGCCTGTCATCCTTCTGAGGTGGGCAAAATGAGTGCCAGCATGCTGGTATCCTGTGTCGGAGTAGCGACCTGTCCAGGATTGTGTCCAATAGCCAAGGAGACTGCTTAGGCAGCACCAACGCTCTGCACAAAGTATGGTCCCAATGGAGGGATGGATAGTGTGCTTTAACCCCTACTCAAGGTGAGATAGCTTAGAGACTAGCGTGTCCCTCCCCAATCGGGGTCCATTGGGTCATCTGGGTCCTTGTGGACCTTTGTAGCCTTGCTTTTCAGGTCCTCACCAAATGCAGATGAGAGTTTTAGCAGGGGCTGCTTGCAGCCTGTGTTGATCTCTGCAAAACGTTTGATTCAGTGAATCAGAATGCCCTCTAGAGGATTCTTGGTCTTCATGGGATGCCAACAAAACTGATCAGCCTGATGTCTGAACTATACTCTGGAACTGAGAGGGCTGTGCAATGTGGTGGTACCATCTCCGACTTATTTCCAGTTCTTACTAGAGTTCATCAGGGGTGTGTACTGGCCCCCACACTTTTCAGCACGTGCGTGTACTGGGTTCTGGGGAGGATGTCAAAGAGATCAAACGGCGGTGCATCGTTTGGGAATGTCAAGATCTCTAACCTTGATTTCGCAGATGATGTACAGTCATCTTTGCGGAGACTCTGGATATCCT
>CM068960.1:93198266-93230826 GCA_035128595.1 Eptatretus atami
AAAAAAATCTAGTTGCCAGACCATGCATCCGAGCAAGTTTAAATTTTAAACATGTATTTCCTATCACTACCGGATCATAATTGTGAAGTTTCACGTCGATTAAGTGGTTCCAGCGACATTATTTAATATTTTTCTTCAATCCAATATAGCTGCTAAGCCATGTGACCTATCAATTATTCCTCAACAAAATTGCACACCCAAGGCTTGTGGAACATTTGTGTAAAGTTTCCCCTCGATCTGTCCAGCCGTTCTGAAGCTGATTTTTATCGGTTTCATGGTAAATCCAATATGGCTGCCAAACCATGTGACCTATTACATCATATGTGTGAACCTTTTGTTCCTCATGGAGAGGTGATCATACCTGTAAAGTTTTGCCTCGATCTGTTCAGCCACTTCAGAGAAGATATTTGAAGTTTTTGTTTTTTTTTAACAATATGGCTGCCGTGACCGATCACATGACCGATGACGTCAAATCATCATCATTTTATGGCCGTTTCCATGCTGGCATGTGTAAGCAGTGGTTCACCTAGCAGTTGCTTTCCAGGCTGCACGATCCCTTGCTAGCCCTCTTATTCAGTCTAACTCGAAGATAATCTCTCAGCAACTCATCCCATGTTTTCCTCGGAAGGCCTCTAGCTCCCCTTCCATTCATATTTATACACTTCTTCACCCAACTACCCACATGTCCAAACCATCTCAACCTACCCCAATGCATAACCTCACGAAACGAAGATCAGATTAAATAAAATAATATGAAGATAGGCGAGAAGAGGAGGTTTAAATGTCGCAACGTTCACAAAATTATGACAACCCAAACCAAGTTAATCACAGTTACTCCATCAAAGAGGAAGAGAGAAGGTCATCACTCCCACAAGATATTTGTGGCAAACCTCATCTCTATTAAAAAAAAATTAATAATAATTAAAACAACAACACTGGAATTGCTTGATCACAGAAGTGTCAAAACACATCTTGGTTCAATATTGCTTGGCCTTCATTCAAGTGAAGTTTAAGTTCATCTCCCTGTGCCCCAAAAGAATCAACATGTACACCACCCATATGTACAGTAGAGCCAGTGATTTTCCACAATTGTGGAAAAAGACAGAAATCACAGTATCTGACTTTTTTTTTTCTCTTTTTTTTAAATAATAAGGAGGGGTTTGGGGGGAGGGAGGGATATGGATTAAGTTGCCGAAAAGGTCTCGATTAGGGCAAATCATGCGATCTTGTTTAAGCGATCGTCTGCAGACAATTCCTATGGCATAATTACGAAGTCATAAAAACGAAATACACCGCAATCGACGCACAAAATAAGCTAAGGCAACCCCCTAGGTGTATTTGTCAATGTCTATACATCCTTTGTAGACGAGCATACATGGATATCGTAATCAACATTAATTTAGAGTACCAAATGCCATGGAAATGGCTTCCTCCTTTTTCACAACAGCCGTTTATAACTTTATTTAATTTTAACTATTCCCCACGTTGACTGCAAAATACACTGCCCAGAGGCACTGTGGAAGGTTTGAGGTTCGGAGACTCGAGGAAAATTGAATTAAAAAAAAATTTTTTAACACGTGTACACAAATAAATGCTTCTTTTTCCATTGATAATACGGAATGGAATTTTAGGGGTTTTTTTGAACGGAAATGAGGCACTGAGATGACAAAAAAAACATAATAATAAACCAATGTCACCGTAGGGTGATCCGTATCTTGCCAAAAGGTGACCACGTGTGACTTCTTTAAGGTCACACTGAGGTGAACAGAGCTGCTATCCACCAGGAGCGACTCCTTGAGGAATATCTGCCTACGAGAGATTCCGATGAGAATCGTTCTACAGAGTAACACATGAAAAAATATGCGTTTGCTCATAACGTCACCAAATCACGTCATAATGTCTCAAGCTTGATATATCTAGAAAGCACTCATCGAGGTGTTCAATTTGAGGTACTACACGATATGGTTCCTAAAACTTGAAAATTTGACCTTGGGTCAAATGTTTGACCTTAGGCGTTAACCATGAAGGTCAAGGCCAATCGCCACCAAAAATTAATCAGCTGAGCGCCAGACCATGAACTATATTCCCATGAATTTGAAGACGATCCATCAAAATTACTCAAAAAATGAGGGTTTTGTCGATTACACTGATTTGCGAAAAAGTGACCTTGACCTTTGACCTTGACCTTCAAAATTTTATGGCCTGAAAGGGACCTCCATAGGCCTCTGATATGCGAAGTTACAAAAATTTCCTGAAAACTGTGGTCTGCAGAATTTTTTTTTCGTGATACAGACAAACAAACAAACAAAACAAACAAAAAAAAACAAAAAAAAAAAACATACAGACTGACTAACATATCTGTGCAAAAACTTCGTTTTGGCAAGATAATAATATAATATCACTGGCTCCATCAGAGATATTAATGAGCCTTTCAAACAAAACAGCTTTTTAGTAATAATGGTGATACGTACAACCATCTGACAAAACATTCATGGAGATCCTGATACGTCAAGCATGACTCAATGACAAGATTGAATGCAGTTATGGTCAGTGTTAACTCACGTTTTCATGAATAGCTTTGATAAACTTCACCAAAGAGCCCCACTGCAGAATCAACCAGCTTATGGTTCAATACACTTGACAAAACCAAACACTGCCAAAGATTTATAAAATGCAGCTTAACAACCCTTTTCCTATTACTCATTCTCTGCCTTCCAGTTTTCACATACGAATGTTTGCATTGTTATGCTCCAAGAGACAACTTCCAGCAGTCAGGATACCATTCCATATTATCTGATACAAGTGTTGGTGACTGTTACCTGCATTGCAAAACATTTTGTGTATCTATTGTTCCTATACATTTGTTTTCAGCATTTGTATCTGGAACATGTAGAATCTTCCATACCAAGTAGTCTCAGTTCTGCAGCACACCTTTTAATATGTCCGTTATTCTCTCTATCTATATCCTCTCTATGTCCTTTACTTTCTGACCCACAACCCAGGCAAGTCACATTCGTTCGAAGGAAACATCGAACAAACTCACCTATCTATTTTATTGATAAGCCACTGAAAATGGTTCAGTCTCAAACTTTTCTCGGTTTCAGCAGCTTATGACCTCTTGGGCAGAAAAGGTAAAACTGGCTTCCAATGCAAGCTGCAGGCAGATACGAAGTACCTTACATTGCCTCATTAAATTTGAGCTTCTCACAGCCAAAACCAGGCTTTGTCTGGCTGTAGCTGAAATTAACACAAACACACGAGCTCAAGTGAACAGACTTGCTGTCATCAGGTAGTGCCGCTGCTTCACACTTATCACTCTTGGATGCTGTGTAATCCAAAGGCCTCATCATTGACACGAGTCATCACAGAGCGAGTTCAAATCTCACTTTATAAGAATAAAAACCTGACAAGATCAAAATCAGAAATTTTTCAATTTTCTGCTCAGCCATTATCAAACATGTATTGGATCACACTGCAGGAAATCACAACCCATGAACACTTTTTAAAGCAAATACACCCCTATATTTACACAAGGGCACTTCAACTAATCCTGAAAGGTTGGAATCAGCAGGTTTTTGTTTTAACTCTACAAATCGCAAGTTTAACAGGTGATCATTTCATCAAGATGTCAATTGAGCAGTCATCAAAACACCACTTGAGGAAATGTGCCCCCAAACTTGAAATGAACCTAATCCATGTTTAAACGTTGACTTCGAGCGAGGCTCTTTTCTTTCTAACAGGCTCTTTTCAAGTTTGTTTTTTGTCATCTCACATACTGTCTTTGATTAGACACAAATAACAAACTTTGACTCATCTATCCAAAGCACCTTTGACAATTGTTCCACAACCCAATTTCTGTGTTATTGTGCACAATTTAGCCTTCGTCTTGTTTCCCTTTCTTCATGGAGGTTTTCTTACTAAAGCAAATCCTTCAAGTCCGGATTTCAAAAGTGACCATCGTACTGTTCATGGATGGACGACAACACCTGCTCCTACTGCCAGTTCTGTTGTCAATTCAACATGAGTCTTCTTCATATTCCTTGAGGATAATATCCAAGCACTGCTTTTACAAGACAGCTTTTGGGGTCTTCTAGTCCTGGGTTTTGTCAATTATAGATGATGTTTTTCTGTACTTGTTGATTGTGCTTCAGATGCCACACATTGAGTGAAAAAAAAATTGATGTGACCCATTTCACTCAAGGTTTTCCTTCTTGATGCAAAAAAAAAAATTATATGGCAATCTTCCACTGAAATTTTAGCCATTTCAAGCTCCCAGTTAATCCTGATCGATCTATTCTGGAGTACGAAATGTGGGGTTTTAGCTTCATAGATATGTAGGGAAGAAGGTTTGGAGAAATTTGATCACGAATGTCACCCACCAGAAGTCAGCCACGACTTGGAAGAACTAGACAACTAGATAAGAGAAACACCTGATGTTAATGACTATGAACACCTGACAATGAGTCAATTAGATTGCATTGGTAAATGTGATGGATTAGCTACAACACTTCATATTAGCTGCTCAAGTCAAATATAATTTACTTTGAGTTGTGATCAAAAGTTTTCGAAGATTCTGATAAATGTGAATAAAAGATTGCAAAATGACAATCTTGGTTTCTTCTCACCCAGCTGGACTAATAACAGCCAGCATTGCTATCCCACTATTAATTTGCAACTGGTCACGAGCTTTGACACCAATACAATTTTTTATTATGGAGCTGAGGCATCAAAAAGCTACATATCATCAAACAGTGTCAAACGGAGCACCTCACCATTAGAGCATTTGAATCGAATCAGATGTGAATTGTTACGCCCAACTTGCCAGCTCGATGACAGAAGACGCCATTTGCATTTTTGCTGCCACCATCCCTACCCCATTTAGGATCACGTGAGGGCATACGCAACTTGCTAGTAATAGTAGAAAACACTAGTGGAGGCTTTGAATAAATTGATAATTCTTGTAGCATCCATATATTGCAACTTCTGAATGTGTCAGACTTTTGCACAGCAGTGTATATGCTTTCCTATGCATTTTACAGTTTGCATATTTTACGTGTCCGTCCAAAGTTATAATTGCACAGGGATTATATAAAACATGTGTGGATGTGCATATACAGTACAGATGACATTACATGAAAGGAGAAGTGGGAAAGATGTCAGAGGAGGTGAAATGATGCACAAGTGTTGTGGAAAATGAAATTGGGTTTGTGCTGACTATTTTGGCTGGGCTTTGCAACTACACATGAGGCCACATGTCAAATCGAACCGTACGAAGTCCCATAAGCCTGTGTTTGGTTGCCCGTCTACTTCCCTCGTTTTTCATTGTGGAATTAAAATTGTTTAAAGTAATAGCATGGAGACGTTTTCTCTTCCCATCAGGTTGTCAGGGTAAAAGGAAACTGTCGGGAAGGAGTTTCCATTTTCCCAAGCCAAGCTTCAAATTCGGCCCATCATGATTGACTACCCCAGGGCCACACCAGTGGACGTCGCAATTGATCGAAGGTTTTGACACATACATATTCTAAAAGGATGGTGCAGAGTGAATGCCTATGCCTCTGAGCAGTCTGCTCTGCAATTAATTCTCAGACAGACTACTCTCGTACTGTTGTGCAAGACACGATGTTGCATGTAAAAAAAGTTCCGTCCTTCGGATGGGATATCATGCTGGGGACCTCTCTGCTGGTATTCGTGTTTCATCCATCAGGTAGGATGTTATACACGTATTAGTTACTGGTGACGGTTAAAGACTCAACCGTTTAGTGAATAGTAGCAAGGTATCATCGGCATCATGACCAAATTCCTGCCCTGACTCTCCAACTCACCCTTTGCAAGCACGGCAAGTATACCACACAACCTTCAATAAGAGTTGAGGGAGGCACATGTCCAGCAGTGGACAAATATATGCTGGTGATGCTGATGATTATCACAACACAACACACAACACAGTGCAAGTACTATATTGCAGTTTTACGTCAATATGGAGCTCTGCAAGTTTCGAGGATCTAATTTTTTTTTGTTTTGATTTGTTTTTTTCAGCTCGAGGTTCACATGCAGAAGCTGGCTGTCCATCTGCAAACGATGTCCAGTGATGCCTTCATTCCCCTCACCACGTGCACTTTTTAGCTACCAATGGGTAGGAAAAATATGCAGGCTGCAGCACAAGCTGAAATTTTATTGGCAACCATCCTGTTCCCATACCTTAATTTGTAAGGCTACATTTAAGATACTATTAATCTATTTTTATACGTTTAATCAATTAATTCTTTTTAAAATCATGTTACAGACACCGAGTGGCACTCTCGACTGCCGTTCCCCCTTAGTTGTATAAACAGCCAGCAACAGAAGCAGTAGTTGAGACTCGTGATTTTGGCACTGTGAACCGAATGCAGTGCGTAAGAACATGGATGAGAAGCGATTTGGTGAGTACAGGGCATTTCAAAAAGATCGATACAACTTTGATTTCCTGCCATCTTTGTTTTTTGACCGATACCGTTTTCCTTTTCAGGGTTTGGTGGTGTTATAGTGGTATTTGTTCCCAAGGATTTCTTGCTCCGTAGCTCAACTATGCCATTAACAGTAAAGCAGAAGACAGAAGTGGTGGCTCTGCGGTATGAGACTAAATCATATGTACACACCGGGGGGGGGGGGGGGGGCAGAACCACTTGAAGAGATCACTGAGAGGTACCTGAAAGGGCCCAAGATCACATGCTTCTTAGCCTTCAATGCCAGAGAGAGGGAATGCTATGGCCTTACTAGTTTGAGAATGACAACAGCAGGACGATGATGATCAAGGGCGAGTACTACCGAGCCATGCTCCAGAAGTTTTATAATGATCTTGCCCAAAAGGTCACCCCAAACCAGCTCAGCAAGACCTGGTTTATGCAGGATGGTGCACCGCCATGTAAAGCTGGTGACACCATCACTTTCCTGTAGCAGCTCTTCAGAAACTGCTTCGGTGCCCTGGGTACCACTCATGACTGGGCACCCCATAGCCCAGACCTGAACCCTCTGAATTAGTGGTTCTGGGGGGCTGCCAAGAGCTCTGTCTGCACCCACCACCCTGCCACACTGGATGATCTGAAGCAGGTGGCGTCAGACTACCTCCAGGCAGTGCCACATGAGACCTACAGGAATGTTGGACAGAACTTTGGAGTCAGGAGCAATGCCTGTATGAACCGCGGATGGGCACACAGGGAGAACGCCAATTACAAGGATTTTGCGTAAATGCTAATTTCAGACCTTGGGCTCTCACTAACTCGAGCAGTGACTTACTGCAACAGCAATCAATGATAGAAAATACCATGTCATAAGGTTTCAATAAATGTTTGGTTCACGTTTGTGAGGTTTCTGTTTCTTTGTAAATAAACATTTAAAGTTGCATCACTTTTTGAAACACCCTGTGTAGTTTCAGAAGATTTTGAGTTGAGGGAGGCTTGGATAATGAGGATAACATGGACTTGTACAATGACCCCAAAGCCTATAGGTAACAAGCCACAAGGCTGATCAGGAGGTTCATTGTTAAATTTGTGCATTGCATGTGAAGATAGCAATCTCCGCTAGCACACAGTTTTAAAATAATAAAATTGGCAGGATTCCAAGTAAAGTCACTCTGACATGTTCTCATCTCTCCTCTTTGCCTGCAATGCGCGGCCGCACTCACCGGACTCCTGTAGGGCTTGAGAAGGCAAGGGTGCCAGGTGTGACCTGCATGGGGTCCCCAACGATCGGGGCAGTTTGCTGCCATGCCGCTTGTACTCATGGTCAGAACAGTTTGCTGCGTCGTCCACCATGTGCGATGCAAAGCCAAGGTCAACACCCAAAATATTCACTCATAACTAAGCTGAGCAAACACAAATTGCTGCAGCAGTTTGCACAAGTAACAAGTGGCACACAACCAATGCAGCAAACTTCTATGAACGAAACAAGATATGCAAGGGGAGCAAGAACACGATATTAAAAGGACAAGACTGAAAAACAGTAACCCAACATGGACAAGGATGACAACAAAACAAAATGAACTAAAGAGAGGTCACAAATGCCAAACAGTTTCCCTTCATTTTGTTTCCGATCCTGATCCTCCAATTGTGGCCGTTTGTCCACACCCGAGTCCTTCCACAAGGCCAACAACAAATAGAATATATAATGTGCATGACCAACAGGGTTTTCGGCCTGTCGCAGCTAAGTGGGAGCCACCCTGTTCCAATGCTTGTATTTAAATAAACAGTACATAAACTACAAATATGATAAACTAGCCTTCTTGAAACCTCACAGTCAGTTAGAGCATTGAAAAATCTATTTAAAAAATGTATACTTTAATGACCGTCAGATGTCAGGATCCTAAGATTCATGTACGTTAAATGCTATCAGCTGAAAAAGCAGTCATATTTCCAGTTTCATTTTTAGATTTTCAGATGTTGTTTAATTTATCTGATATTCGTCATTGGAACTTGGTTTTGAAAAGTTTATTTCAACAGAAAGAGTGAACTTTCCTTTCCAGAACATGTTACAGTTTGGAAATCGATCAAAAATTGGCTGAGTGGCATGTGATAGAGTGAAATTTATCCTAGTTTCACTTGAATGCCTATCAGAGATGAAAAAATAAAAGTGCCTGTGCTATTCTGTGAAGTGTGCTGAAAGTGGCTGAGATGAGGCTCATTTTACCAACAATAATCATATATCTAATTTTACAAACATTATAGACATATTTGATTAAATACCGCTCACTGACCACGCGTTTCAAAATTTCAAATTTGGCCACCATTACGCGACAATCAATATTATACACAATACAATTTTACCTGAATCATTGAATTTGAAATCTCTTACCCCAAATGATACATTTCTGTCATGACCAATTTGCAGGAAAAATACAGGTTTGCCTCAATCTCCCTCAACAGTTAAAGGGAGATTTTTTTCTTGTCCGCCATTACGCGACGATTATGGAAGTCTGGAATTATTGCTGAAATATTGAGGTGAGTGAATGTTTTAAGTATTTGGACATTAAAATAGATAAAATAGAGGAATCAGACCGATTCACAAGTCTATGAGCAATAATGCTCAAATATTTATCTGACAACCATTTGGAGGGAAAAAATTTAATTTTTTATTCATGTCCATCGAGAAATATGAAAATTTGCCAAAATTTGATACGATCGTGTCGCGACATCCTGGCCTAACAAGTGGAACGGATTGTCATAGTAAGTGTCCATGATATTTAAATGTTTATCAGTCTGGTCCTTTCCTGGTTGTGTTTGTCTGAATTGATAAACTGTTTTTTGCCTTGTGTTCCATATATGCTCCAGTTTATGGAATAGTTAATGATTTGATAATTTCATGAAGTTCATTTTTGATAATTTTTGGTCAGTTTTGGAACGAAGTGCTCCCACTTAGCTGTGACAGGCCTTTCCCTTCAATCCATGGGAAGAACAACACAGGGCATTCAGCATAGAACAAACACACTTCACATACTGTAACTGATATTAAAGTGACGATAAGCATGTACCAAAATTCAAAGCATGCATACAAATGCAAATTACAACTACAGTTGCAGGAAATGCAACAAGTCACATCCCCCCTACCCACCTTGATCCTTGGCAAAAGAAGACACCAAACAAATGTTTAACTGCTTTTGTCCATGGAAAGGTATTTTGTTGTGCTAAGTCTTGGCTGGAAATATAATGCGTGGCAGGCTGGAATTCTTGATCTCACGTTTGATTTGACTTTGACCCCTTCTATTTATTCATATGCAGCCTATGGCTGCTTGGCTGCATCATTTTTTTTGAGGGCACAGCTATGCCGCTGATGCAATGCCCCATTATCAGTCAGCTGATACTCATTTTGCCAACCTCGGAAGGATGGCAGGCTGAGTCAACCCACCTGGTGTTTATTTTAACGACTCAGAGGATTGAACTCGAGACCCTAAGATCTTAAACCAGCAACCTTAACCGTTAAGCCAACACCAGGCTTTTTGACCCCTGAAGAATAGAAAGAAAAGGACCAAAATAATGCTGACAATTTTTGTCATTTGTCGTCTGGATTGGATAAAATGGAGGCATGGCAAACCAAAACCTTTTGTGACCACTTTTGACCAGACCCATGCAAAATCTTGAAAACAACTTTTCCATAGTTACCTCACCTCCAAACAAGGTGGACTGATGATGTTTTCACCCATCTGTTTATGTATGTCTGTGAGCATATCTCAAAAAGTCATGGACAGATTCGGACAAACGTGTTGGACAGGTTGGATGTGTGACAAGGACAATTCACTTGATTTTGGTGAAGATCCAGAGAAGACTTTTTTTTTTTTTTAAACTTTTAAGTGTTGTTCATCATTGAGTGATTTGGCCAAAAACGATCTATAGCATATTTCAAATATACCTCAGAGATGGGGAATCCCCCGCCATTGAATGAAAAAGGTCATACATATTCCAGATAATGAGGGAGGTGAATTGGAAACAAGACACCATTTGGTCATCATCTCGAAAAAAGTTCCCAGGGGTGAGGAACGTAGTAACCAAAAATAATTGAAATCAGATAAGCAGTTTTCCATTTATTACAAAAAACATTTTTTTCAAGATGGCCGCCCCAGTCGGCCATCTTGGACCGGCCACGCCCAAAATCAATAGGGTTCTTCCTTTTCAGGTGGTACATGTGACCCAAATTTCAAATCGATATGGAGAACGTTTATGAGTTATCGCACTCACAGCTATAAATGTTGACGCCCAGCAGCCGGACGGACGGACCGCCCAGTCAGCCATCTTGGAACCGGCCACGCCCAAAATCAATAGGGTTCTTCCTTTTCAGGTGGTACATGTGTGACCCAATTTTCAAATCGATATGGCGAAAAGTTTATGAGTTATCGCACTCACAGCTATAAATGTTGACGCCCAGCCAGCCAGCCCGGACGACCGCCCCAGTCGGCCATCTTGGATCCGGCCACGCCCAAAATAAATAGGGTTCTTCCTTTTCAGGTGGTACATGTATGACCCAAATTTCAAATCGATATGGCGAACAGTTTATGAGTTATCGCACTCACAGCTATAAATGTTGACGCCGCCCCAGTCGGCCATCTTGGAGCCGGCCACGCCAAATCAATAGGGTTCTTCCTTTTCAGGTGGTACATGTGTGACCCAAATTTCAAATCGATATGGCGAACAGTTTATGAGTTATCGCACTCACAGCTATAAATGTTGACGCCCAGCCAGCCGGACGGACGGACGGACAGGCCGGACGGCGACGGACGACCCGGGTGATAACAATATCCCCCTTCCTCCACGCGGCGGGGGATAAAAAGTTGTGGACGGATGATAAACCTCGGTGGATGAGTTGGATAGGTGACGAGAACAAGCAGATTAGATTTTGGCCAAGGTCCAGACACAGATTCAGCCCATGAGTGGGATACAAAACATAAACTGTTCAGCCTGGCGGAGATATGCGCTCTACCGAGTGCTATTATAGTTATCTCTAATGCTATAAAAGCCTATGGTTGGGAAATAAATCTTCCCATTTGACAGTTGGGCAAGAAAACAATCTAAAAGTTCAAAAAAACGAGAAGGGTACTCTTTGGCGTCACCAGATATGCCTCTGCCCACATTATAACACCATTATACATACTTGTACAAGTTTGATTTAAATCCCTGAATCGAAAATCAAAATATTAAATAATTCTGACTGCCAGACTGTGTATCCATTCAGGTTGAAATTGAAAACATATTCCCCATGACTATTAAATCATAATTGTGAAGTTTTGCGTCAATTGATGAAGGGGTTCAAGAGAAACAATTTAAGTTTTCAGTTCAATCCAATATGGCTGCCACACCATGTGACCAATTAATTAGTGAACACCATGGCATCCCCAAGGCTTGGGGAACATATGGGTAAAGTTTCCCCTCGATCTGTAAAATCATTCTAGAGAAGATTTTTAAAGGTTTATTCTTCAAAAAAATGATAGCTGCCTCATCATGTGACCGATGACATCATTAGGTGGAGAACTTTTGGTTCCTCATGGAAAGGCGAACATAACTGTAAAGCTTTGCCTCAATCTGTTCAGCCGTTTGAGAAGATTTTTGAAAGTTTTTGTGTTAAAAAAAAAAAGGCTGCCGAATCACGTGAACGATGACATCAATTTTTCCCCCCATTCAAGTTAGCCCAAGATGACCCTCAAATATTTTCATACTGATTGGATAAAGTGTTCAACATTTGTAATTATGACATTATAAAGAAGCCACCTATGGCATCAAAATAAATAAATAAATCACACATTTACCATGGGGAGTACGTGACATGTGCCAAGTTTCAATTATTTCCATGGAATGGTTTCAGAAATAGAGGTCCAAAGTTTTTCCTTTTTTCCAACATGGCTGCCACACCATGGGACATACAGTGGGGAGAAAAAGTATTTGATACACTAACGATTTTGCAGGTTTTCCCACTTACAAAGTACGTAGAGGTCTGTAATTTTTATCATAGGTACACTTTCACTGTGAAAGACAGAATCTAAAACAAAAATCCTGAAAATAACATTGTATGATTTTTAAATAATTAATTTGCATTTTATTGCATGAAATAAGTATTTGATACATCAGAAAAACAGAACTTAATATTTGGTACAGAAACCTTTGTTTGCAATTACAGAGATCAGACGTTTCCTGTAGTTCTTAAGCAGGTTTGCACAGACTGCAGCAGGGATTTTGGCCCACTCCTCCATACAGATCTTCTCCAGATCCTTCAGGTTTCGGGGCTGTCGCTGGGCAACACAGACTTTCAGTTCCCTCCAAAGATTTTCTATTGGGTTCAGGTCTGGAGACTGGCTAGGCCACTCCAGGACCTTGAGATGCTTCTTACGGAGCCACTCCTTAGTTGCCCTGGCTGTGTGTTTCGGGTCGTTGTCATGCTGGAAGACCCAGCCACGCCCCATCTTCAATGCTCTTGTTGAGGGAAGGAGGTTGTTGGCCAAGATCTCGCGATACATGGCCCCATCCATCCTCCCCTCAATACGGTGCAGTCGTCCTGTCCCCTTTGCAGAAAAGCATCCCCAAAGAATGATGTTTCCACCTCCATGCTTCACGGTTGGGATGGTGTTATTGGGGTTGTACTCATCCTTCTTCTTCCTCCAAACACGGCGAGTGGAGTTTAAACCAAAACTAGCATAACCCGCGCTCTGCGCGACATGTTGGGGTGGGTGTGTTTGAGAAAGGAACTGATGCAGAGTATCAGTAGTAATTTTACTTTAATGCAGTAAGTGGAATACGATTTCACTGTTTCAGAACCATTTTATTTACTTTTTTTTGTACCATGCACCTCATATGGTCTTTGAGATAATGTAAGCCGAATATCACATTACTCGAGCACAAGAACAAGTCGAAGATAGCGCGACACGAAACCACAAACTCGGAAATAATATATAAGAAGCTCTATTTGGTCTCATCAGACACATGACCTTCTCCATTCCTCCTCTGGATCATCCAGATGGTCATTGGCAAACTTCAGATGGGCCTGGACATGCGCTGGCTTGAGCAGAGGGTCTTGCGTGCGCTGCAGGATTTTAATCCATGACGGCGTAGTATGTTACTTATGGTTTTCTTTGATACTGTGGTCCCAGCTCTCTTCAGGTCATTGACCAGGTCCTGCCGTGTAGTTCTAGGCTGATCCCTCACCTTTCTCATGATCATTGAGGCTCCACGAGGTGAGATCTTGCATGGAGCCCCAGACCGAGGGAGATTGACTGTTTTCTTGAACTTCTTCCATTTTCTAATAATTGCGCCAACAGTTGTTGCCTTCTCACCAAGCTGCTTGCCTATTGTCCTGTAGCCCATCCAGCCTTGTGCAAGTCTACAATTTTGTCCCTGATGTCCTTAGACAGCTCTCTGGTCTTGCCCATTGTGGAGAGGTTGGAGTCTGGTTGATTGAGTGTGGACAGCTGTCTTTTATGCAGATAACGAGTTCAAACAGGTGCGTTAATACAGGTAATGAGTGGAGAATGGGAGGGCTTCTTAAAGACAAAACTAACAGGTCTGTGAGAGCCGGAATTCTTACTGGTTGGTAGGTGATCAAATACTTATTTCATGCAATAAAATGCAAATTAATTATTTTAAAATCATACAATGTGATTTTCAGGATTTTTGTTTTAGATTCCATCTTTCACAGTTGAAGTGTACCTATGATAAAAATTACAGACCTCTTACGTGCTTTGTAAGTGGGAAAACCTGCAAAATCGGCAGTGTATCAAATACTTGTTCTCCCCACTGTATGACATCATAAAAACATTCTACATGAGTCGTTGCACCTATGATGAAAATTTCGGTGTCAATCGGATAAGAGGTTCCAGAGAAAACAGAAAATTAGCACGGACGGACATATATACGTACGTACAACCCGAAAACATAATGCCTCCGGCAACTTCATCAGCGGAGGCATAAATACTTGTAGAAGATGCACATACTTAGTATAAAAATCTATTTCATTGATGACATGGAGCACTCAAGCCTGAAAAATCTGAGCTTACCACTCAATCTCCTTGACAATTGATTTATCCACAAGTTCTTCCCAAAGAAGATTTTTCAAAAATGAATAAATAAATAAATAAATAAGTCATAAACCCAACTTCAAGGAGCTTTCTTTACAATTCATGCAAATTTCCAAGTCAATATTAGAATGTGAAAATAGTTCGACTTTTTGCAAAAAACTCAAACTCGAAAATAGAATTTGACATGAATGCATCGATGGATATGCATCTGCCCACATTAGATATTAACCCACTGTTACGCTTGATCTCAACTGAAGGCCACATGAAAAATTAAATCTCACATGAGAGAGCGTACGCAAGAGAGAGAAGTGGAAGAGATATCGGATGTGACTAACAGGAGTCATGGTGTGAAAAAATGATTTAAGAGTATATGACCATCGACCTGATCGGCGATCTTGATAAACCTGTTAATCTTTGAATGACTGTCCGCACTTTTGCTAAGTTTGGTTGTGGTTCACAGTAATAAAATTATTTTCAATTAAAAGCGAACATGCCCTTTGATCTTTTGAACCCAAATTAAAATAATTTGCAAAAATATAAAAAAGTAAACCAAGAATGTCATTTACAGTCGAAATGGAACTCAAACTCGATATTGCAGGAATCACGATTTTGAGATGGCATCTGGAAAAAAAATAAATTAAAATTTTTTATTTTTTAGCACACTTTCACCAATAGTGGGGCAACTTAACTAAATAATATAGCATAACAATTGTGCATTTTGTGAGGAAAGCACCAAATTTGGCACACTAGTAGCCTATCATATTATGAACAGATTTGGATATTGGGCCATCTCAAATTTTTGATGGCAGTGGAAAATGGCTGCCACAGCCATCAGCGGCTGAATTTGAGATGGCCCAATATCCAATCTGTTCATAATATGATAGCTTACTAAGTGTGCCAAATTTGGTGCTTTCCTCACAAAATGCACAATTGTTATGCTAAGTTGCCCCACTACAAGCTTCAGAGCTGCCGTCATGGCCAGACTTGCTTCATTCTTCAATTTTACTCACACCTCTCATTCGTCTCCGGTATTCCTATAAACCTTGTGAAGAAATTGCTCATTGGTGCATTTGATTCCCGTGGCTAATTGGGTTGGAATTTTCTACATTCTACAAGTGGACTGTGGAAGACTGTTTCTCACCACATAAATGGTCACGTCTGGTCATGAGCATTTGGGTGCCCAGTCAAGAGCAAGAACCTCTATTAACCAGGCAAGTAGATATTTACAGCGAGCACAATCTCAACCCTTTAAAATGTGCTTTTTTTGGTAATTAAAACATAAATTTCTCACTGCGGGAGAGTCAGAGCTTTCATCATTGGTGTCTTGATAATTTGTCAGCTGTAAGAATACCCCTCACTCGACACACAAACACACACACCTCCCCCAGACTAAAAATAATAAACTTTTTTTTTTAACCTTCCTCTCCCACAATGTGGCTTCATCATCTTTAGATGACACCACACTCTATATTTTGAATAACTAATGATCAAATGCATGTTAACCGATGGTATCTCATCTCCTTGTTTTGGGGGTTTTTGATAGGCAGCAAAACAATAAATCAAAAAAATTACCAAACCGCATGAATAACCCATGACCAAAGAATTGTTTTCTGATTTTCACAGCTTATTTAAACCATACAAAACTAGTATAAAAGCCTGTCAAAAATGACAGGTTAGAGTTATTTTATTAAACTGGAAGATGATGATGTCTGGTGGAAGTGTCATTTTAAACCACATGTACAAATGTGACCCTATTTTCTTTATCTTCTGGGACGTTTAAGTTTCCACGGTACAGTCTCGTGTGCACGCCAAAGTCAGAAGCCTCAGCCTCGCTTCAGGTTTGCAAACATCTTCCTTATTTATTAGACATCCTACGGACGTAAATGAACACTCGCTGCACATCACGTGCAGCAACTTTCACCTCCCTGCGCCTTGTATTTTTTTTTTGCTGTTTTTTTAAACGCTTCTGTGCACCACCCTTGAGCTTGGTTTGCAAATTACAATCTACAATTCCAACAGAAGAGACAACGTTACTTGTATGGAAAGGGCTTTTGAGTTTTTGTTTTTATCCTCAAAAAGACCGTTGTGAACACTAGTTGTGTTAAAAGATTAGCCTTTAAAACCCTACTCAAATCATCCTAATGAAGGGGGACACACAAATACACACTTTTATATAAGGGGACATGACCAGATTAAATGCACCATATCCATCACTTAAAAATTGATCAGCTAAATCCTTTTTACCATGGTAATCAACCAAGTTCATCTTTGTTTTTCTGACGATATTAATTCATTAGTAGTTGTCCTTCAATAGCTGCACATTCACATATGACATGCAAACACCTTAGGTGCATTAATTTTAGTGTGGGAGTTACTACCCAAACAGCAACCATAATGAAATAACATTACAAGATGATGTGAAAGATTTCTGAGAAGACCATACGACTTGCGAAACGCATTTTAAGGAAGAAATTTAGAATTTGCCAGTGTCAACTCTTCCACTATGTTGAAAGACAGCATGGGATATTTAACATCTGCAAGCTACTGCTAGGAGATGAGTCCCATAGCTTAAACTCCATCTGAGGGATGATGTTCATTTTTGATGGAACACCCAACTACAAAATACCAATCCAAATTTATAGTCCAGCCAAGAATCTACCCAAGAATAAACAGCACCATAGCATAACTCTTACAAGTAATATTCCTTGAGGCAATGGCTCAAAATAAAGTGAAGGGCAAACACCTTTTCTCATAGGAGTGAAATTCAAAAGTAATGCTTCAGAATTACAAGGAATTTCTCAAAGTTTACCTTCTACAAAAACAAAAAAATAATAACAAGGTAAAAGGAATATGGTAAAGCTTCACTCGCTTCTCGTTATTCCATGCGCCACGTATACACTAATCCCATTGACGTGGTAGCACCATGATGCCATCTGCATTGACCATTCATGTCTTCTTCACCATTCATGAACTTGGTGCCACCCTAACGTTCTTTGTCGTCGAAAGACAAAAATCACAAGGTGGCAAATGTGGACTGCACAAGGGATGAGTTACAACTTCTCAACCACTACTATTGTAGTGGTGGTCACATTTGCCACATGAGGAGGAACCATTAATGTGCAGTAAAGTCACACACCAGACAGTATAAAAGCCAGTCTGTGTGTAACTTGCATCACTTAAATGTTCAATAGGTCACTGTAATCCTGTGCATTTGGCATTTTCCACACATTCAAGAAATTTGACATGGGTTAAACCCTCACACCAATGGCACCACCACTACCACCTCAGAACTTGTGTCACATTGGATATCCCAGAATATTCCTTAGCGACTCATCTGTGGAATCCCAATTTCATTTCAGTTTCAATGCAAACCATTCACCAAATTCAAGCAACTTCCAGACTTGCTTGCGATGCAGGTAAGTGGGGGAAAAAAAACCCACCTGCCACAAATACATTGAAGCAAAGTGAACAAGTATTTTGGTAGCTGTTCCAGGAAACTTTTTTGAAATTAAAGCAACACCTGATCAAGAGGCAGGATTGCAAATAAAAAAATAAATAATAATAATAATAATAATAAACTCTTAAAACATCAATTCTGGTAGCAATCTTGGCTTTTGCTTTCAATGTTAAACCCAGGCAAAATCCAACAATTAATTTCCCATCTCATGGGTAAACAAACATTCGTCAAACCAGACCTGGAGACACGCACTACAATTTGAAAACCTGTGCCCTATTAACAATGGTGCACGTCACCAGGTAGCCACTTAACACGGGAGGAACATGCTCGATCCATGTCAACTGCTCATGGGGCAGAAAAGTGGCGATTGCACCTCGTCAGTGGAGCGAGAATTCAGATTATAACTTTGTTATTTGGGGAAATGCATCAAATTCAACACGTTATCAAAAAGTACAAATATATATGAACACAAAAAAGAAATTATTACTATTATTTCCTCCACCACCGAAGGAGGAGGTGGTTATGTTTTCACCCCTTTCTGTCTGTTTGTGTTCAGGATATCTCAAAAAGTTGTGGACAGGTTCCGTGTGTCGCAAGGCCGAGTTCATTTGATTTTGGTGAAGATCCAAACCCGGATCTGAATACGAGAATTATTTAATTATAAAGTGATTCTTCACAGAGTGCCCTTCTAGTTAACCTCCGCCATCGAAGATGGACGGAGGTTACTGTTTTCATTTCACCGCGTCTGTTGTTTGTTTTGTTTGTTTGTGAACAGTATTACGGAAAAACTCCGACGGATTTCGACGAAACTTGGTGGGGGGATTAGGTATGGTCCAAGGATCATGCCATTAGATTTTGGACTTTGTCCAAAGTCCAATATGGCCGCTATGGCGGCCATTTTGAAAAAATATTTGAATTTTTTTTTTGCATTTCTACATGTTTTAAGTGATTTCCAACCAAAAAAAAATTAAAATTGTTAGAGAAAAAAAAAAGAAAAAAACCAGAAATTTTGCAACTTTTTTTCAACCAAATTTCGATTTTTTTTTTTTTTGCATTTCTACATGTTATAAGTGATTTCCAACAAAAAAACATGCCAAATTTATAATTGCAGCTGATTTTGGAACTTCAGGTGGATATACCCACGTAAAATCAATTTCTGTCTCAAGGAATCTAGTTATGACGAATGAATTGAGTTAAGTATGTAAAAGTTAAAAGTAAAAGGGAAAGTTGCAAACTACAGGGTGCCCCACAGAAAACCAGGAAATTTGAGATTGAGATTTATTTTGCCGTATTTTAACCATATCAATACTAACATATAAATTTTCTAACCGTTTTTTATTTTATTTCAGAATGCAGCAGTTATCAAATTTGGATCTTTGTTTTACACTACAGTTTGCTTTTGTTTTGTTTAAAATAAACTGTACCAAATTTCCTGGTTTTCTGTGGGGCACCCTGTATAACTCTGTGAGCACTGTTGACGTCAAATTGAATGAACAGGATATCAGGTTCACTTGAGTGACCTAGTAGTATTGGCGGCGCAGGTTTTGCACTCTACCGAGTGCTCCCCCTCTAGTTATTACATGTGCCGTGCCATTTCAAAGTTGTTCCCCCCCCCCTTTTTTAAATATACTAAAAAGGCTGTTCCCAACAGAAGCTTTTGGCTTGCAAATAATCAGTTCAGAAGTTGTTGTTTTTTTGAATTACGAAAAATAAGGAATAATTTGTTATTCTCAAAGTGATAAGCATCAGCACTTAAGAGCCACCAATTTTTCTAACCCACTACCACCCTCGCATCCCATCTTCCAAATATACACCCAAATCAAATATGTTGGCTTTTTGGATCAAAATTAAACTCCACATTAAATTGCAAATTTTTTTCAAACCTGAAAACAATTTTTTTCATTGATAACCTACATTCACTATCATTTTAAATACTTTAACAGATTTGGTCTAAGGGGTAAAAAGGGGGACAGACAAGAATGAATAGTTTTTTCATAGTACGTGTTACCGCAAGTGTGGTGTAATTCCCATAAATGACAGCATGTGGATCAAGTATTTAGAAAGACCTCATCCCCCTCCCCACCCCAGTGTTTGGGTATAATCCCCACCTTTCCCCATTCCTACATTCTTAAAGCCTTCCCCATAATGCATATCTTTGTGTGGAATTTCCCTGAGCTAACAGCCAATTGGCATGGCCTACGAGTGAGACCCATGGGGTCATCGCAAGGCCATCAGATAGGCTAGTAAACGAGCCCACAAACTAACATGTCTGTTGTGTAGAATTTTCTTCACTTTCCAGAAAATGCACACGCAACATAAATCATCATCTGTCATGTTGTGTCACAACAAATGGTTTGATGGATCCCGCAGGATGTAATAAAAGCAAGCACACCCTGTGCATTGCTGTTCTTATTCTTATTCTTCTTCTTGACCCAGGGCCCTGGTTGGTTGGTACCTCACTGCTGTTTGTTGTTGGAGAGTTCCTTGTGGTTAAAGTTCATGGCACAAGCTGTGGTTAAGGAGCTGGTGTAGCAGGAACGTGGTTGGTACTGGTATGCGAGCAGTGAGGACAAGTCCCGCACCAGATTGATGAGCACCTGAACTAGGGGACATCAGGAGTGAGGACTCACACAGCGTATATTTTTCTCTTTGTTTCCTCATCTCCTTTCTCTGTCCTGTGTTTCCCGAAAGAAAGCAATCAAGGCGTATTTAAGCAGTTGTGGTTTGGGGGCACATGGGTGTAGTTTATTTTAAATCATTGTTTGTTACTGTCTGTGATCACCGCGGCACGGCCGTGTTCTTCTTACTGCCCTTTTCTCATTTAAATAAATCCCCGTTATTTGATGAGAACTTGTGTGGTGATCGAGAGAGGGCTCCGTGGCACCAAGCAAAAATTGACTTATTTCCCCATTAGACAGGCGAATTGGGTCCGTGCTTGTACACTTCAACGCAGATTGCCGACAGGCTTTGCTCAGCAATCTTTCCAGCGGATCCGCCATGGTCGTTACGTTCAGAGATGCCAGTTCGCGATACATTAACCCGGTGAACATGGAGATCATCAAGTCCCATACTCGCCGGTTGAGACACATGACCATAATACAAAATGCAAAGCTCATGGAAGGGCTTTTAATGTTTTCTGTCATTCTCTGTATTTTACTTTCCAACCACCTCTGTTTGACCATTTGCTTTTTATTTTGCAACAATGCTTGGCTAGACCATGACTTTGTGGGCAAATGCATTTGGTATTCAAGATGCATTTCAGCTATCTCACAACTTTCTATTTTAAAAACAGATATGGTGATCATTGAAGAGCTTGTATGAAGCAATTAAATGACAAACCTGATGAAATAATTACATTCTCAACTTAAGAAAAGAAGATGACAAGTGAGTTTAAATAAAACAGGACATGGGAAGGTTAACTGGATTATATTTCCAGTAGTCTGAGAAACCAAATTTGGTTTGGACAGAGATAAAGATGGTGTATGAATGAGCGAGGGTGTCAGTGTTTAAATTAATGTGGCAAAACTGGAAGCAAAACTGATGGGAGGAAGAGCCAATCAAAAAACATTTTTTGGGCAACTCGTACAGATCATTGCAATCATATCTGGTGGGCTCTATTAGTTGTCCAACTATTCATCTTACTCTGCACGTGATTGCAGCAAACAAATGAAGGCAATCAAATGCCTGTAAAGCTGTATTTTGTACAAACAGCATCTCAACAGTTTTGATTTCATGACTGAACTCGGACTGCATGCGTAAGTCGCAGCAAGGAAAGTAAAGCATTAAAACCTGCATGAAATTGCATGTCGGAGGAGTCGAGAGAACCTGGAATGATAATTTAAAGGCTGTGGAGGTATTTGCAACCAACTCAAATTTGCAAGTCAGTCATCATATATAGCAATGAAGCAGACAATAACTCTGATGTTCCAAGTCCATTAGGGAACAAAAGGACAACCTCTGGTCAAATAAATGAAATCACAAGATCATCAATTGGGGGTGTGCAAGGGATTGCGGCTTCATACCAAATCAATCATATTAAGAATATAATTTTAAAAAACCAAAAATGGTACTTAGAAACAATCCTTTTTGCAGCTTATTTTTCATGCCGCTGTAGTACAAAGTAGCATGCCGATGTTTTTGTTGCAGAGACTGGACAATTAATTTGCTTAAACACCTGCAGCAAAATGTGGAGATCAGATGCTTTAATGAAGCATTTTCAGTGAATTTGGAAGCTCTGGAAAATTGCATATCGATAGCTCAATGGCATGCATGAACAATCATTTCAAATACCAGATTTTAATGAGTCCTGCAAAAAAAGCAGCTTTCCATAATATAGTAAAATAATTTTGTGGAATGCAATTATAGCATTCTGGTTTTTTTGCACTTGCACAAAAACTTGTTAAACCAGCTATATTTGGGAGGTGTGGGGGTGTGGGGAGTTAGAGTTACGAGTTTGTTGCATCCACAAATTACTCAAAAATTCCCCCTATTACAGTTTAAAGGTATTTTGAAATGTGCTGTTATTTATTTTGTAAACACGCCAAATGACGACGAATAAACCCATGTTTGCTGATAAGTTCATTAGCCTGGGGGGGGGGGGGGAGGATTGAGGGAAGTTATCCGACGTCACTTGAAGACTCGTACGAGAACGATCTCTGTATACGATGGTGACAAACACACCTCACACCTGCACAAGTGAGATGACAGGTTGAAGCCATGTTTTCTGGCAAAAACTCAACTCCATGTATTATGTAATCAAACTATTACTTGACTCGTGTGTGTGTGTGTGTGTATATTATATATATATATATTATATATATATATATATATATATATATATTATATATATATTTAGGGTGGCCTTATTCCTCAACTTCGGATTTTCTAAGCTCCAACCCCTGGGATTCATTGGAATAGTCGAGAAAACTCTCCTGGTGAACTTTTTTTCCAATCGGACAACATTTACCCCTCCCTCATCGACCTTGAAGTTTCACCCTGAAAAAAAAAAAAATTGTTAGGGAGGCGGTGAGAAGAACGAGTAATACACATTACACATTACACAAACACACAGGTCGACGTATCACATCAAAAGAGACGATTGGACATTACAGGAGCGTTTTAAAGTTCAGCACAGGTCGATACGTCGTCGTTCTAATGTCAGCCGCCCCGAGAAACGAGGCTAAACTTCAAGGTCGATGAGGGAGAGGTAAATGTTGTTGGAATTTGAAATAAAAACACAGTAGAGTTTTCTCGACTATTCCAACGAATTCCGGGGGTTGGAGCTTAAAAGAAATGAATTCGAAAATTTACCCCCTAACGAAGGACCACCCTGATATATATATATTTAATCTCCATCCTCGAAGTGATGTGTTGACATATTCTCCAGAAACATGAATGGAACGAAGACTGCTCTTGTATTGTAGTTCAGAAAGCGAGCACGAGGTAAATAGAAGAAAAAAATAGTTTCACAAAAGCTAAAGACGAAAATCTTTTTAAGAATCCGACGTTTGGAATACTATAGTTTACTTCTGTTGATTGTGACAAGTAATTCTCCAATTATTATTTTTTATTATTATTAATGCCTCGACTCAGCTTTTATGGTCAATAGAAAACATACATGATTATCTTTGAGGACAAGGAATTAGAGAATTAAAAAATAATAATAATAAATAACTTTGAAACTCTGAGTTTATCATCATTGTATTACAATAATGATAACACTTTCAAAATAAGACCTTCATTTAGATTTTTTTTCCCCTCCATTATTTATTTAATTTGTTTTTGTTGAGTTGCCATTTTTACATTGCTGGATTTCACCGAAATGACAGCTTCATATTACTAAAGTTGGATCCAGTATTTGCATACATATGTGGAAGGAACAAGAACTCAATTAGGCTGGTAAAAAGCTGGATATACTGTATCTATTTTGACTTTTCCACCACAAGGCAAATGTGCACAATCACTTGTTTTTAATTAACCAAATTAATGATGCTTGAGAAACAGATTTGTGGTACATCACATATGGTAAACATATCAAATGGAGTTTTGAGAGGTTTGATTTCCCCAACGAAGATCAGTTTCTCAAGAGGAAGATAAACCTTGACACGAGAACTGCTCGAGATTCAGACATGACCGTTGAAAACTTTTTGAATTACCTTCTTTGTGGAGTTGTACTACGGACTGGTCTACCTTTCCATTCTGCAGCCATTATCAGCTCTGTAAATAAAGAAAATATCACAAAAAAAATATTTGCACACCAGAGAAATACATAAACAATTCCACTGCAGGAAAACCAAAGTAAATGAGCAAGTAGAAGAAAAGCAAAATTTGCTGCCACATTCACCTGTTCGAGTTAGATGTTATGGTCTGTTGTGAAACAAATACATTCTTAGAAAATACACGGAAATGCATAAAAGAGAACACCCAAGTTCAATAAATTAAGTCTAATAAAGGAAAAGTACTCAAACTGCCATTACGCTACAGAACATCTAAAATTAAAGGTTCATATTTTCAGTACGTATGAGGGAGCTTGGGTGGGAGCAGAAATTCAGACATTATGTATTCTCAAGAAAAATGATGAAATAAGTAAACCAGATCGTTTCAGATATAAAAGTTTTATGGTAAAGTTGAGGAAGCAAAAATAATCAGCTGCCAAAAACTTGATAATTTATGAATAAAGTAAAAAATAAAAAGTAATGACCGAATGCCATAGTTAAAGGGAGATGACGATGACGATGACGTAAATTCCATCTGCTCAAAAACATCTAGATGGATCTGGCTTTTCATCAAGAACACTTCAAAATCTACAATTAAATACAACTCTGCACAGCACAGATTTCTTTAAATAATAAATAAAAAAATTAAAATAATTTTTAAAAAGATTATACATGCAGACTAATCTTTAAACAAAATGAGTGTCAGTCTAATATAGGATTACAAAAAGGGCATCACAGTGCTTGGGCTAAATTTCACAAAATCACCTTCACAGACCTCATCACTCGAAATGAAATTTCAATATTAAATACAGAAACTGGTAAACAGCTAGTACAGGAAGCAGTTCACCAAGATGTTGCCTGTTGAATCGACATTACAGGAGGATTTAAAAAACACGACACTACATATTACATCAACTCGTTTCGTTCAGAGAATTTCTCAATGAAGCATCGTTTCAAATATTTGATAAGTTATCCCCACATCGAAGTGTGTAAATGCAGCACAAACCACCTTAAAAAGCTGGAAAAATCGTCCCTTTTCAATTTGAAGTCAATCGTCGAATGAGGTTGCAAGAGGGAAACGTGACGACAACATTAAAAAAATATATAAAAATTGCCAAAGGACAAAATCAGCGGCACATCTTTCTTTGACGTCTCCCAAGAATCCTTGGAAAAAAATCAGGTGAATCACGAACTATATCGTGACCACACCTGTCTACCAATCAGACAAGGATGCAGGATGATCCTGACAATCACCGTGAAAGCTCGATGTGCACCAATCCTGGATTTGTTTCTTCGTTTGAATTTCAAAGCACAAACACTAGAAGTGCAGGAGAATGTGCTTCGAGCACCGAAGAGCCTGGATTTTGGTTTGGAGCAACCAAGAAGCAAGTTCTTTCCCTCCAGAAATTCAAACCGACCGAGAACATTGAACGCAGCACGGCTCCTCGGTTCTCTTGCTTGGATATCGAAGCGTTCGTTCACTGGTAGTGGAGAACGAGGAAACGGAAATATTAACTACCGGTGATAAGAGGTACAACCAAACGAAACCGGACCCGCAGGTTTTTGACCTTAGTTTGAAGGATTTTTTTTTTACCTCCCTGTCTCTGTCGCTCTCTTTATCTCTCTCTCTCTCTCAGCCAACAATCTGTAAAGTGAATATTTTGTCCGAGGATATAATTCATTCAACAAAACGCGTTATTCGAAAAAAGAAAACGTTGAAACATGATGGTCGGGTAAGTCTTTAAAAATGATATTTGAGAGATAACACAGACGCTGCTGAAAACCTCAGGCTCAAGAACACAAAAATATATATATATGTATATTAAAAAAGGCAGTTTTGCGTTGCATCTCCTAAAATTTAGTGCAGCAATCTTAAAATATTAAAATTAATCCATTCTTTCAACACTCCCGAACCTTCAGAGTTAGGCAAACGAGTCTCGGATCGCCTCAGATAGAAAATGCAAATGTAGACCAAAAAAAATAAAAAACGGTCACCAAAGGACACGTCCACTGCATTCGTTACCAAGTACTCCAATTACATTGTTATACACATCGTGCAAACTCACAATCTTCACAGAAAAAATAATAATAATAAAAAAAGGAAAATCGTTTGTTCAGGTAATTAAGAGCGCGCGTGCGAAGCCTCGGCCTGTTTCAGGACGACGGATACGTCACTGAGGCGAACAGGAGACACGGAGACCCTTACATTTCAACTGGTCAAACAAAAAAGAACCGTAATCTTCAGTATCGTCGAAATAAACTCGAAAAATCGCTTCCAACGCTTTCCTTTTTTTCCCTCCCCCTCTTTCTTCGTCCTTGAAGAGCGAGGAATTTGCAAGATGGAGGCACAAAATGGCGGAATCAGCAAGGAGGAAAAAAAAAAAATTAAAAAATATATTTATCGCTCTAATATTGAGGCGATTTCTCTCATCTATCAGAGTTTATATATGTGTATATATAACCCTTGCTTCGTATCCTCCGTTGTACGCAACCTCTTTGCAATATTTACAAAATGCAGTCGACGGCAGAAAAGTCGGTCAGGAGAAAGTACAAGCTCAGCTGCGAGTTATATCTCAATAACATTCCAAACCGATCGCTTAGTATTTATGAGTGCGGTGACATATTTTACCTGCGAAAACAAGTCTAAGTAAAGAAGGATAACATCAACTGTATAAAAAATTAAAAAAAAGTAACATCGAAGTTAATACTGGAGCGATCTTGATGTGCTTCCATAAACTCACGTGGAAGTTTCCGAGCTTGCCGGTTGGTTGCGCCAGCAAGCCGTTTTTTTGAATTGTCGAGTCTGAGTTTATACAAGGTTAATACAAATCGCCATCCTGTTAATAATACACCAGTGAGCACGTGTGTAATGTATCCCACGTGCCCGGTATGCTACGTTCCTGCGGTATTTTGTGAATGAGCACAAAAGACTCTTCTGATTGAGCCGTCAATGTGCACTGTCTTTATTTCCCGTTTCCGCTCCTTTCGTGGCGTGCTCATGACAATCCAGCGCAGAACATTACAGATTCCCATTTTACAGGTTGTAGAAAACAAACTTTTACAACAACTACAAGGGCACTCCGTGGAGCGCAAACCTCCACCACGTCATGCCTGATCCACGAGAACATATCGGGCCCAATACATTGTTGAAATATCGTGCGATCCAGTACTATATCGTTTTTGGCCCCATATCTCAATGGTGAAGAATCACTTTAAAATTAAATAATTCTCGTATCCAGATCTGAATCCGGATCTTCACAAAAATCGAATGAATTCGTCCTTACCACACACCCAACCTGTCCGCCAAGTTTCGTCCGAATCCGTCCACAACTTTTTGAGATATCGTGCTGTATATCATTTTTGGCCCTATCTCTCAATGGTGAAGAATCGCTTAAAAAATTCTAGTAGTCGGATCCGGATCTGGATCTTCTCCAAAATCGAATCAATTCATCCTTGTTACACACCCAACCTGTCCACCAAGTTTCATCCGAATCCATCCACAACTTTTTCAGATATCGTGCTATATATCGGTTTCACCCTATCTCTCAATGGTGAAGAATCACTTTGAAAATTCTAGCGGTCGGATCTGGATCGGGATCTTCACCAAAATCGAATCAATTCTTCCGTGTCACACACCTAACCTGTCCACCACGATTCATCCGAATCCATCCACAACTTTTTTCAGATATCGTGCTGCATATCATTTTTGGCCCGATCTCTCAATGGTGAAGAATCACTTAAAAAATTCTAGTTGACGGATCTGGATCCGGATCTTCACCAAAATCGAATCAATTCATCCTTGTCACACACCCAACCTGTCCACCAAGTTTCATCCGAATTTGTCCACAACTTTTTCAGATATCGTGCTATATATCGGTTTCACCCAATCTCTCAATGGTGAAGAATCATTTAGAAAATTATCAGATCCAGACTGGATCCGGATCTTCACCAAAATTGAATCAATTCTTCCTTGTCAGACACACAACGTGTCCACCAAGTTTCATCCGGATCCGTCCACAACTTTTTGAGATATCCTGTACACAAACAGACAAACAGACAGAAAGAGGTGAAAACATAACCTCCTTCACCTCCGGTGGTGGAGGTAACAAGAGGGGGAGCACTCGGGAGAGTGCAAAACCTCCGCCGCCAATACTGCTGGGTCACTCAAGTGAACGCTTATAATCTTATTCTTAAATATGATGTCAACAGTGCTGACAGTTATAGTTCTTTTCTCAATTTTTTTTTGAGGGGGGGGGGGGTTGGAAATCACTTAAAACATGTAGAAATGCAAAAAAAAGAAATCGAAATTTTGTTGAAAAAAAAGTTGCAAAAATTTTTTTTTCTCTAAGAATTTTTTTTGGGGGGGTGGAAATCACTTAAAACATGTAGAAATGCAAAAAAAAAAATTTCTCTAACAATTTTTTTTTGGGGGGGGGTAACAATTTTTTTGGGGGGGGGTTGGAAATCACTTAAAACATGTAGAAATGCAAAAAAAAAAAAATTTTTCTCTAACAATTTTTTTTGGGGGGGGGGACCAAGTCCAAAATCTAACGGCATGATCCTTGGACCATACCTAACCGTATCTTGCCAAAAGGTGACCACGTGTGACTTCTTTAAGGTCACACTGAGGTGAACAGAGCTGCTATCCACCAGGAGCGACTCCTTGAGGAATATCTGCCTACGAGAGATTCCGATGAGAATCGTTCTACAGAGTAACCATGAAAAATATGCGTTTGCCTCATAACGTCACCAAATGACGTCATAATGTCTCAAGCTTGATATATCTAGAAAGCACTCATCGAGGTGTTCAATTTGAGGTACTACACGTTATGGTTCCTAAAACTTGAAAATTTGACCTTGGGGTCAAATATGTTTGACCTTAGGCCTAACCATGAAGGTCAAGGCAATCGCCACCAAAAATTAATCAGCTGAGTGCCAGACCATGAACTATATTCCCATGAAGTTTGAAGACGATCCGATCAAAATTACTCAAAAAATAAGGGTTTCGGCGACTCCCCTGATTTGCGACAAAGTGACCTTGACCTTTGACCTTGACCTTCAAAATTTTGTGCGCTGAAAGGGACTCCATAGGCCGCTAATATGCGAAGTTACAAAAATTTCCAATGATAACTGTGCTCTGCAGAGTGATTTATACGTGATTACAGACAAAAAAAAACAAAAAAAAAAAAACATATGAAGGTCAAGGCCAATCGCCACCAAAAATTAATCAGCTGAGCGCCAGACCATGAACTATATTCCCATGAAGTTTGAAGACGATCCGATCAAAATTACTCAAAAAATAAGGGTTTCGTCGACTCCCCTGATTTGCGACAAAGTGACCTTGACCTTTGACCTTGACCTTCAAAATTTGTGCGCTGAAAGGGACCTCCATAGGCCTCTGATATGCGAAGTTACAAAAATTTCCAATGAAAACTGTGGTCTGCAGAATTTTTTTTTCGTGATTACAGACAAAAAAAACAAAAACATACAGACTGACTAACATATCTTGCAAAAACTTCGTTTTGGCAAGATAATAAACAACAAGAAAGGGGTAAAACAGTAACCTCCGATCTTCGATGGCGGAGGTTAAATATCTTGCTTCGTACCGTTTTTGTCCTTATCTCTCAATGATGAAGAATCACTTTAAAAATTAAATAATTCTCGTATCCAGATCTGGATCCGGATCTTCACCAAAATCGAATCCGCTTTCCTTTTTTTCCCTCCCCCTCTTTCTTCGTCCTTGAAGAGCGAGGAATTTGCAAGATGGAGGCACAAAAAGGCGGAATCAGCAAGGAGGAAAAAAAAAAAATTAAAAAATATATTTATCGCTCTAATATTGAGGCGATTTCTCTCATCTATCAGGTTTATATATGTGTATATATAACCCTTGCTTCGTATCCTCCGTTGTACGCAACCTCTTTGCAATATTTACAAAATGCAGTCGACGGCAGAAAAGTCGGTCAGGAGAAAGTACAAGCTCAGCTGCGAGTTATATCTCAATAACATTCCAACCGATCGCTTTGTATTTATGAGTGCGGTGACAATTTTACCTGCGAAAACAAAGTCTAAGTAAAGAAGGATAACATCAACTGTTATAAAAAAATTAAAAAAAAGTAACATCGAAGTTAATACTGGAGCGATCTTGATGTGCTTCCATAAACTCACGTGGAAGTTTCCGAGCTTGCCGGTTGGTTGCGCCAGCAAGCCGTTTTTTTGAATTGTCGAGTCTGAGTTTATACAAGGTTAATACAAATCGCCATCCTGTTAATAATACACCAGTGAACACGTGTGTAATGTATCCCACGTGCCCGGTATGCTACGTTCCTGCGGTATTTTGTGAATGAGCACAAAAGACTCTTCTGATTGAGCCGTCAATGTGCACTGTCTTTATTTCCCGTTTCCGCTCCTTTCGTGGCGTGCTCATGACAATCCAGCGCAGAACATTACAGATTCCCATTTTACAGGTTGTAGAAAACAAACTTTTACAACAACTACAAGGGCACTCCGTGGAGCGCAAACCTCCACCACGTCATGCCTGATCCACGAGAACATATCGGGCCCAATACATTGTTGAAATATCGTGCGATCCAGTACTATATCGTTTTTGGCCCCATATCTCAATGGTGAAGAATCACTTTAAAATTAAATAATTCTCGTATCCAGATCTGAATCCGGATCTTCACAAAAATCGAATGAATTCGTCCTTACCACACACCCAACCTGTCCGCCAAGTTTCGTCCGAATCCGTCCACAACTTTTTGAGATATCGTGCTGTTATCATTTTTGGCCCTATCTCTCAATGGTGAAGAATCGCTTAAAAAATTCTAGTAGTCGGATCCGGATCTGGATCTTCTCCAAAATCGAATCAATCATCCTTGTTACACACCCAACCTGTCCACCAAGTTTCATCCGAATCCATCCACAACTTTTTCAGATATCGTGCTATATATCGGTTTCACCCTATCTCTCAATGGTGAAGAATCACTTTGAAAATTCTAGCGGTCGGATCTGGATCGGGATCTTCACCAAAATCGAATCAATTCTTCCGTGTCACACACCTAACCTGTCCACCACGATTCATCCGAATCCATCCACAACTTTTTTCAGATATCGTGCTGCATATCATTTTTGGCCCGATCTCTCAATGGTGAAGAATCACTTTAAAAAATTCTAGTTGACGGATCTGGATCCGGATCTTCACCAAAATCGAATCAATTCATCCTTGTCACACACCCAAACCTGTCCACCAAGTTTCATCGAATTTGTCCACAACTTTTTCAGATATCGTGCTATATATCGGTTCACCCAATCTCTCAATGGTGAAGAATCATTTAGAAAATTTCAGATCCAGACTGGATCCGGATCTTCACCAAAATTGAATCAATTCTTCCTTGTCAGACACACAACGTGTCCACCAAGTTTCATCCGGATCCGTCCCAACTTTTTGAGATATCCTGTACACAAACAGACAAACAGACAGAAAGAGGTGAAACATAACCTCCTTCACCTCCGTGGTGGGAGTAACAAGAGGGGAGCACTCGGGAGAGTGCAAAACCTCCGCCGCCAATACTGCTGGGTCACTCAAGTGAACCTTATATCTTATTCATTAAAATGATGTCAACAGTGCTGACAGTTATAGTTCTTTTCTCCATTTTTTTTTGGGGGGGGGGGGTTGGAAATCACTTAAAACATGTAGAAATGCAAAAAAAAGAAACGAAAATTTTGTTGAAAAAAAAGTTGCAAAAAAGTTTTTTTTCTCTAAAATTTTTTTTGGGGGGGGGTGGAAATCACTTAAAACATGTAGAAATGCAAAAAAAAAAATTTTTTTCTTAACAATTTTTTTGGGGGAAGTGGAAATCACAAAACATGTAGAAATGCAAAAAAATAAAAATTTCTCTAACAATTTTTTTTGGGGGGGGGGTTGGAAATCACTTAAAACATGTAGAAATGCAACAAAAAAAAACAATTTTTTCTCTAAATTTTTTTTTTGGGGGGGGGGACCAAGTCCAAAATCTAATGGCATGATCCTTGGACCATACCTAAACCCCCCACAAGTTTCGTCCAAATCCGTCGAGCAGTTTTCCCTAATACTGTCACAAACAAACAAACAAACAACAGAAAGGGGTGAAACATCAGTAACTCCGATCTTCGATGGCGCGAGGTTAAATATTCTTGTTCGTTACCGTATTTGTCCTTATCTCTCATATGTGAAGAATCACTTTTAAAAAATTGTAATAATTCTCGTATCCAGATCTGGATCCGGGATCTTCACCAAAATCGAATCCAAATTCTTCTCGTCACACACACAACCCGTCCACCAAGTTTCGGCCGAAATACGTCCACAACTTTTTGAGGATGTCCTCT
>CM068960.1:93262480-93277026 GCA_035128595.1 Eptatretus atami
TAATGTTTGATGCTAACAAATGTTTTTGGGATACAAGCAGTGATAACAAAAATTAAGCTAGAACCCTACGTAGATTTTAAGAGGCTCGCTATAGCTAACATGGTGCTGGCTGTTTCTGGTTCCATGCAGAAACTGACATCCGCATGTGTGTGTAGCTGAGTTAACTTCTTACCTTGTTGGTTTGGAAGTTGAATACCCAGCAAAATCAGTTGGCATCGACGAAGATGCAGAACTCTTAACGGAGGTATTGAATACAATACGAAAATAGGAAATGGCAGCACTGGCAGGACAATTTGCATATACGCTGCAGAGATACATGTGCCACTTCAGGATAGTTTTGGATTCGTGATTCTTAGTCAGGTTTTCCGTTGTTGGGCTAGTCAGTCAAAAAAAAAAAACAATTCCAAATTTTTGAGATTGTCACCCTTATATCAGTATTAAAAGGGATTTCAGTTAATACAAGGCGATTTCGATGAACCTGGTTGCGTAGGTTTACATGACCTAGTTTGTGCCAATGAGAACGTTGCCTCATGGACACCACGTGCCATAGCAACGGAACTGTTGAAATTTTTGTCTGTGCTGTCTGTCTGTCTGTCTGTCTGTCGTCCCTCTGTTGTCCCACTGCTCGTTATACAGAGGCGATTTCGAGGAACTGGTTGGTAGGTTCAACATGACCTAAGTGTGTGCAAAGAGAACCGTGCTATGGACACCACCGTTGCTATGGACACCACCGTTGCCCTACCACGGGACTTGAAAATTGAAAACTCATAAAAAATAATTTTCGAAAACAATCGGGCCCCGAGTGACTGTGGCAAGTACATCAGCCATTGTCAAAAATTCCAGCCGGATCCTATGAAAACTGTCGGAGAAGAAGACTTTGAAGAACGCCTGGTCGAAAACAATCAAAAACGAAGTTGTTATATTCAGAAACAAGTCAGATACATGAAACTGGTATGATAGGTTCATGGGAAGTCTAGTTAGTGTGAAAATAACGTTGCCAAGGACCTCCGTCCTAGAACGCCGAAAAACCTCAAATGTGGGGATTTAACGAAAAACAATCTGCAGCATTAACCCTTGAAGCTAAATATGAATTTCTTTGGCTTAATCCTCAGGTATCCATCGAACGGGCCCACACGTCAGGTTGTATTGGGTAGTCGACACCCAATTCCGCCTACCGCTTGTCATGTGGTGGTGGGTGGGGTGTTGTCTGCACGGAGACCCACCCCAAACACAAACAATGTTCGCATAAATTGGCAACAGTGTCGATCGGTGGGAAGTGCGCGTTGAGTTCGTTGCTAAGCAACCACACCGTTACTAGCGCCCGAAACTGCATTCACTATTCAAATTGCCAAGTACAGTTTGAATGCTGGAGAAACGAAACTCGGAATTAAACACTTCTAGAAAATAAGAGAAGAATTACTCGAGCCGATTTTGAGAGGTTTATTTTTAAATGGAGCCTAAACAATAGGGGTCTATGTAACCGTCATTTTATGAGATGCCAGTTGGCAAAATACGTAGAAGGAAAAATTTGCCAGGCAGAGGAACATTGTATGTGACCAAACGTCTGGCAAGAACCGTGTGGATCGGCCAAGAAGAAAAGCATCGCTATCCAGCGCTCGATCCTAGCAAGATCTCATACCTCCGGCTGTTCTATGATCTTGACCTCAAAACATGGGTAAGACACTTATTGTTCAGTTATACCAATGATTGGCTGAGTATAAGTGAACTAGATTTTTCGATATGGGGCACTAATTTGCATAAAAATGATACGTGGGCATTGAACAATTTTAACAAGCTCATCATTTTCTACAACTTTTTCAATCTAGAAACACTGATTAGAAGTATATTTCCGGGGGGTGCATGATACCCCCCCTCTTCCTACTAGACTAATAGTGGACCCCAGCCCCCCTCACTACACTCAGCCAAGAGCCCTATTTTCTTTTCATTCGATAGACACAGACCTTCCAGACAAGTGTGGAAAAAACCCCTGGGATTTGATTGCAGAAAAGGAAAGTAGCAACTGCAGTTCTTTACTGTCACTCCATAGAGTTGTATTGCCCCATGAGACCAGGCTGATGTATCTTGGTCCATCTGCAGCACAACAGAACATCACATAGTTTAGCTACTTTGTTTGCTCTCGATTTGTTACTTTCCTTCTTTCTCTTCTATTATACATGGTATTTTGATGACCTCCACCACATTAGTTGGACAGATGTTTTGTTTACCTTTTTCACCCCTGTTTGTTTGTGAGCAATATGTGACCAGGATGAATTGATTAGATTTTGATGATGATCCGGATGCTATAATTATAATTCTTCTTTTTGTGATTCATCACGGAGTGATGGGGCCAAAAACGATATATACGGGATATTTCAATATGTGGATGAGATATGACAAAACCTGGTGAATGAGTTGGGTAGGTGACAAGAACAAGCTAATTAGATTTTAGTTCACGTCCGTATGTGGATCCGGCCTATCAGTGGGATACAAGACATAAACTGTTCAGTCTGGCTCATGTATGCGCTCTCCTGAGTGCCGTTCTAGTTTGTCTGTTGGCCTGTTTGGCTGTGAGCAGACGATCTCAAAAGTTTATGGATGGATTCGGACGTAGCTTGGTGGACAGACTGGTTGGGTGTGTAAAAGGACAAATTCATGAGCCTAGCAGGATGCCCATGCTTGCAAGGAATCCTAAACGGGGTAGAGATGAAGATGGAGGAAATGCAAATGGCTTCTGTCGGTGAGCCAGCAAGCTGGGAGCAACAATTCACACTTAATTGCCACATCTTATGCAATTTAGATGCTCCAATGGAGGCAAGTTGCTCCATTTCAAACTTTTTGTTCGATTCTGTAACTTCTTGATGCCTTGGGTTCGTAATAAAAATTTGTGTTGGTGTCAAAGTCGGTGAGCAATTGCAAATTTATAGTAGAATTTTGGTGAAGATCAGGATCTGGATATGATAGTTTAAAATTATTTTTTTTAAAGTGATTCTTCACCATTGAGAGATGGGGCCAAAAACAAAGTATAGCCTGATATTTCCAAAAGTTGATGACTGATTCTGACAACTTGTCGGATGAGTTGGGTAGGTGACAAGAACAAGCGGATTATACTTTGGTTAAGGTCCGGATGCGGATCTGGCCTATCGGTGGGATACAAAACGTAAACTGTTCAGCCTGATGGAGGTATATGCTTTACTGAGTGGTGTTCTATTATTATGAATGTGATTGTTGCTTGCAGTTTATCAAATGCTTTCATTTTTTTTCATTTCCTTTTATTCGTTTTCCAGATCTGAAAGCTTTTGAGAGGCGTCTAACAGAGATCATATCAGGTATTCAGCCAGCCACTGGAAGATGGCGCAGTAAGTATTCGTTTTTTTGGAAGTAAGAAATGGTGGTTTTTTATTTATTAGGTTTAAGCCGCGGAGTGAAGTATTTAGGTATAACACGTCCGACTGCCCATATGGTGGCGATTCACTCCATTGCTCGCGCGAGTGGCCGGACCTGGGTTGTGGTGAGGTTAACCCCACGTGCACTCGGCTCCTGGCGGTAAGTTCCAGAGGTCCGCTGAATTGTGTAAACGTCGGTGGGTGCGACGACGCGGGCTGCTAATTAGAGGTCGGCGGCGAGCGAGCAGGGGGGCAAACCAGCAGTAGCTCGTGACACATGAGTATCGGGAGTTGAGAATTCGCATCAGCGTCTCCACTAAATTCAGGATCGTTCCAGGGTGAGTGGAGCGACCCGATTCCACCAGAACGCGAGCGATTTTAAAATTAAATTTTGGGATACGCGGGCTAAGAAACTGATATCAAAGTCGATTCAGGTGCCGGAGTGGCAAATCGGAATAAAGGTATGGTTCTCTTTCATGTAAGAGTCTAGGCCGCGGCAAATGGTTTTTCGGGGGGCTTCACACCCATCACTCAGCCGAATTTGCCAGACAAACGAACTCGGAAGATCGCCAATGGCGGCGCAAAATCGCATAATCAGCGCAAACACTAAGCGAGCTGCTATTATTAGCACTGGACGACACAGAGTCGAGTTGGCTTTCAGCCGTTCAGACCAGTGGTCCCGACGGCAGGCGCCATGGCAGGCGGGAGAATGACGGAGCATGCATTGACCGGGCTTCGGAGACGAAGTGTTGAAGTCCTTGCAGCGTGGGAGGATGGTGACAACTGTATACGGGGAATTGCATTGTTTTCTTTGAATTGGACGAGGCAGGCGGCAACATTTAAACGGGTTCAACATACGAGGAAGTACGAAAGTCAAACGAGGGCGATGTACAGGAGAAAGAGAGGAGGAAGAAAAAAGGCAAACAAGCTAGAAAGGAAAACTGCGGGCACTACCGCTGAAGAACGGATAATTCATCGGTGCTCTAGAACCGATAGTTTAAGTGACACGGCTTTTTGGAAAGCGTCGGGGTAGTTTAAAGTTAATAAATCAGATAGTTAGATGAATGGACCCCCTTCACCGACCATCCCCTGGACTTAAAGCAACCTGCCGGAGCGGTGCGCCGCCCAGATACTCGAAATCGCGCCGCGACCTCACAGAGGAGCGACAGCACTGGACATCCCCGCTGGGCCGCAAACCGTGCCCGTTTGGCTTCGAATCCTTTGCACAAGCTGCTATGCTGTAGCCGGCCATCGGCAGCGACAAACTGCCGGTCAGGAGCCGGTCCTTCACGACACCGCATAGGGGAAGCCGAGGCCGTATGCGGACTGAAGCCCGCCACAGGATCAGATGGGACGCAGCGCGCACGACGCGCGGCCATGCCACACTTTTGACGTTCCGTGAACCCCCCACCAAGAGCGGGCCTAACCCAACGCAACTGAAGGCGTTAGCAGAGGCAGCACGCGCCCAAGAGATGCACCGTTACAGGCTGGACGACACCACACATTTGGAGGAGTGCGAAATGCGATAGCTGAACTGCATGTAGGAGCAGAGGCCAAAAATGACATATACTGAAGGGATGACAAGGCAGTTATGACATTGCGAGCCTATGGAAGACCGAGAGAAAGGACGGAAACATGCAGAGATTTCGATCGCTCTCATCACGATCCCTCAGAAATGGAAGAAAAAGAGACGAATGTCTTAAATAGAGGATCTAAGAAGAAGGCTGAGACAGGGGAGTACGAAGCGTCAGTTGGAGCGAGCCATTGAAGGAAAATAATGGAAGTGGTTAAGAAGGCAAGCGAGGCAGAGAGACAACGAGGAAATAAGAAAACTGAAAGAAGTATGAATTGGAAAACTGAGAACGAAAAGGAAAAATAGGGCTTGTAGTAACGAGGAGAAGGTGAAGGAAGGAATGAAGCGGAAGGAGAAATCAGTCCATAGTGAAGGAAGGACAACGAGATGGAGAGCGGAAACCGAGAGAACAAGTAGGGATGAAAGACGAAAAGAATGTTGAGGTTAACCAATTGAGTAATATTGAGGTTGGAGAGAATGAGTGAGGGGGGAAGAATTAAAAAAGAAAGCAAGGAAACTGAAAAGAAGAGGTTGAAGTACGCAGAGTAATGAAGAAACGAACGAACAGGAAAAAAACTAAGCAATTGAGAAACCGATGAAGATTAAGAGACTGATTAAAAATAGCATGAAGGAACAGTGGGAGGAAACGAAAGCGCTCGAGTTTGAAATTAACGCTCGAGGGGAGAGCAAAATTGAGTACGGAATCGAACCTCCGGAAGAGAAGAGAACTAAAAGTCCGAGAGGATGAACGCTCAAAGGAGCCAGATGGAACAGCGAATATAGTGGGATGTTGAATCAACACAGGAGGGAACGTTTAGTGTGCCGGATTGATCGCACCTCGCGAATGAAAGCAACTAGGACACCATAATAACCCGGAATCGACATTCAAACTAGAAATGAGAAGGGGGGCCCCGCGGGGGGAGAGTATTGCAGATTCGGAGATAGAAAAAATAGAGGAGAGAATGTTACACGATAAAGACGGGGTACAAGAGAGCACACAGCAAAAAAAAAAACACAACATGGAGCTTAGCGAGAGCTTAATGGGGCCGAGCTGGCGACTGCTGTCGTGACCGGTGCAAGCAGCAGATAGCCTCTTCGAATGGAGGCCCGAGACGCTATGCTCCCCTTTGAAGCTGATTCGCCCGCGTGGGCCTCGGTCGTACGTCAAGTGCGAGTTACGAGGCGGCGCGAGTGGCCTGTGGACAGGTGACTGCAGCTTGGGGGGTATGGAGACCGGCGACCTAGTGTCGGCCCCCGCGCCATCAGTCGCTGGTCTGTGGCGCCCCGGGCGCTGTTTGGCGAGTACTGCGGAGATGCGTGCTGGACGCACCGCTTGTGTGGGTGAGACCCCGAGGTGACAGTTGTGCGTGAGTGACGGCACGTGCAGAGAGACGTGTGTGTGAGAGAGCGGCTATGCCACCGGGAGATGAGGTCGGCGCGGCGACGCACGCACCGGTCTCCGGTGATGTAATGACGTGGCTGTGTCGAGCCGACGTGACCCGCAAGGTGGCGTCGGGTGACATGGCGCACGGCGACCAGTGACAGGCAGGCCCGGGTAGCGCGTAGCTGATTGGGGACCGCACCGCGGGTTTACCCGCGCAGCCGCAGCGGAGGTTCCGGCCGCATGCTTTCGCCAAGACCCCGCCACGTGCGCGCGTGGGGAGTTGAACGCGGTCGGAAAACGCGGCGGTGAATCGCTTGCCGACTCCCGGGCCACGACCAAGGCTACGCGCCTCGGATTATGGATTCTGGACCGATCGGGTTCCAGCGGCCGCGTGTTGTGAGCTCCCACGGCGCACGGAAAAAAAAATATAGTAGCCCAACTCCGTTCTCACCGTGGGACCCCCCTCGAACGCGAGGCTTGTTTTGAACTCGCACGCGGCTGAGTCCATGGCTGCAGTAGGTTGGATACGGCAGGAGGGGAGATCCTGCGATGGTACGTCAAGAGGGACGAGGTACGCGAACAGCTCCATGACGTCACGGGCAAGGAGCGCAGGTTGCGAGTTGCGCGGCTGGTGTGCGCATTAAAAAAAAACACGAGCCTCGCTTCGGGTGAACAGGATTTCCGCGGCAAGGGGTGGATACATACCCCTCGTACCTCCGGGCCAGACCACTAGTATAGGGCGAAGGGTTAGTGTTGTTTGCCTGGCTCCATGGGGCCGGGATAAGCCTCTCATCGGGGCCGCTGGATGGCAATAGGTAGGGATTTTAGTCTGAAGGATTTGGATGGGAAGAAACTGGATCTTTTGAGCCATTTTGAGGAATGACAGACTGTGGACTGTGTGGGGACGTAGCTTGCTAAGTAGGTTAACTGGACACGTGCTATAGTGTAACGGGCGACGTGGGAGCGCATTATAGAGGGATCGTCAGTGAGCAGCTGGAGAATTCCCCCAGCGTGTGTGTTGAAGAGTTGTGAGGCTGGAGACATGTTGAGTGTGCCGGCCGGACCCTCGTGCTGTCACTCGCGCGCTTGACCGCCTGGTATGCCATGCGTGCGACCTGAGCCTGACTTCGCGGCGGCAGGCGTGAACTTCCCGCCCACCGGGACCCCCGCGGGTCACGAGTTCGAGTTAGGGGGTTACCGCTCACATTGACAAATGGAGCGTCGTCCTTTGGCTGTTGGCTCCCGGCGCACGACGCTCAGGCTCGATACCCATTTGAGGGCGTCGCCAGGAGCTGTTGACCCCGCGTGGGAGCGTGGTCACCCAGCGGCCCTCGAGTGTCGCTCGACCCTGGGCTACCCGGGCACCCCGGGCTAGTCCGGCCCTGCGGAAGGCAAGGGGCCCATGGGGGCGGGATATGTAGTCGGGCCAAAGGGTGGCGCCCGCCATGATGCACGGGCGCCGGGGCGCCAACTCAGCCATTGAGACTCTGCCACGGGGGAGTGTCTGGGCAGGGCGACCTCGGAAACCGGACCGGCGCCACCACCGCCACGTGGGCACCGAGGGAGTACGCCGAGGAGGCCACTCCAGTTTTTAGGCGAAGCTGGCTCAGCGACTCGGAGGTAGTGTAGTGCCGGGGGTGCCATCCGTTGGGCGAATGGCAGAGGGTAAGTCTTCCTGCAAGGGAGCCAGGCGTCCAGCCGTGAGACCCCGTGTCGACGCGGCCGATAAGCCAAAATTGGGGCGGATGGCGAAATTTGTGAGGACACACACCACAACACAGGCGCCGGGAATCTTGGTTGTTAGAACGCATTAGTTTAGCCGAGAGGCGCCATTTGTGAAAGCCGGAGGTAGTTTCTAAAGGAATAACTGGTCTTAGGGTAGATAGGAAAGTGTCCGCCCATCCATCCTTCGCTCTCGTCTGTGGCGCTGGACCACTTTGGATTAAAGATCGTGAAATTCTGAGGGGCCTTCTGAGGCTTCATTGGGCCTCGACACAGGAAGCCAGCTTCCTTATTCCCTCCAGGAAAGGAAGTAGGGTTGGGAGTAGGCTAGGACAGGATAGGTTAGGAACAGGCGATAAAGGGGGTTAGGAGACGAATTATAGTGGGGGAAGTAAAAATAAATAAAAAAAATAAGTTGGGCTAAATGATCTTTGACAAATTAAGGGTGGGTAGGACAGAGAACAGGCAAAGGCGATAGGTTGGAGGGAGACAGTAGGGTAGGTCCGAGCCCAGCCTTCGAGTGCGCAAAACGCCTGCCCTCCAGAACTCCGTTCAAGGCAAAGGCTGGCCATTCGGTTTTGGCTGTTGCTGGCTAGCTTGTGCTGGTCGGATATCTTGCTCTGCTGTTCTACAAGGCCTGTGCCGGTCAGCTTCATGGCCGGCTGTTTTCGCTCAGCGGCTTGGCATGCTTGCCTGCCTGCCTTTGTTGGCCTGCTGCTGCCCTCGTCCATTTTGCCCCGTTTGTTTTGATTTGCCCCCACCCCATGTTCATTAATGTTGCGCCAGGAATCATCGCGCAAGCGCAAGGGACTGCCCTGTTGCCAGCTTGCACAGAGGGACTGCACTGGCAGCCGCTGCACGTTTGCAGTTCACTGCTTTATTAAAAGGGGAGGCCTTGACTGCGTTTAAGCAGCCTGGCATCCTGTTGTGACTGTTGTTTTTTTCCAGCAGTAGTCATGATCCTGGGCCATGGGTAGTTGTAAAATTAAGTTAAGTTTGTTAAGTGTAATTGTACATGAGTGCGCCACGGCATGTGTGTTCTTAGCGCGGCAATTTTTCTTTCAGTCGTCTGTATGAGTGGGTTTGTTAGTTCGTTACTAGGCCAGTAGGTTATATTTATTTTGAGGAACGATACACTGAATGTCGCACTCCAGGATCCACAGGTAAATCGTACTAGGGGAGAAATTACAAACATGATGGCCACGAAAATTCGACGACTCGGGGACGTCTGTAAAAAAGCGCGGGGGTGTGTTACAGGCTGTGGAAATTCGCAATACAACCATATAAGGTTCTAGATCAGCTTTGACGCTAAGTTTATGTGCAGATAGGTCCCCGTTGTTTAAGAGGGATTCTTCGTGTTCACGGGGCTGCCGACTTCTTTGAGATAGCCGTTTTTCTTTATCTATCGTTATTTTGAGCCACATCTGCAACAACGTCCAGGATAAACACACGCCAAACTAACGGCAAACCCGCCCCCCACCACGCTCAACCATCCCACAGCGTACATACACCTATCTTGCATAGCTTGCTTGTGAACGCCTCCTCCGCGGACCATGGTAAGGACGGTTCGCGGGCGGAAACCTCCGAGAAGGATTGGGCAGGAAAAAGCTCTGCGGGCCTGTGGGGTTTTTTCCCAGCCTATTTTCCCGCGCGCTTGTTGTGAAGGAAAGGGGGAGGGCAGCTCTGCACGATTTGGTGGAGTGCACAGCGTGGCGGTCGGGGGTGAGGGAAGGCCACTTTTCGGGAACTTCTCGAGGAAGGGGAGCCGAAAACGAGGGAGGAGCGAGGCGAGCCGCGCTATATAAGGGGACATGCGGCGGACTATCTCTCTGTCGGGGGGTGTGTTGGATTCCATCGCATCTCTTGGTGGACGTCATACCTCTCGCTTCATCTTTCGAGTCTCCTTTGGTGGTCGAGGTCGGGCTCTCTCGTCTTGGCGTTGGGCGCCTGTCCGGTGAAGGCGCGGGCCGGTGCGAGATCCGGGCGAAGACGCCTCGTAGCGCGGGGGGGCAGCCCTGCGGCTGTGTGGTGCGAATCTGCGCTGCTGCGAGGGGACGCCGGATGAGAAACGCACCACCAATCATCGAAGGCCCGAGAGCAGGCGCGGCTACGCTACACCCCACCTGCCGTGGGACAAGGTCGCGACTGCCCACGTCACACTCGAGGGGGCGTACAGCACCGGTCCTCGCGGGTCTTTTCGCTCATAAACCACGGCCCACGCCGATAAGACTTAGAACCCCGTCTCCCTCCTGTTTGGGGAGGGTTTCTGTTTTGTTTTTTGTATCATGCTGTGGCACGTGTCATGTTAAGTAACAACTGTTAAGTGCATGTTCTTCTCTATTGTAGTCGGCTTGTATTGCCTTTTTACTTTGCCTTGCTTGTATAGTGCATGATTCCTTGCTCTTTCTGTTTGTTTTGTGGCAAATATTGGCTTTCAATAATGTCCCTTGTGGTGCAACTGTATCCGTTCGTTGCGTCCTTAAAGCCTCTTGAAAGTGCATCTGAGAAGTCGGTGGATGATTTGTAGGGCCGGGGCGTCAGAATATAACCCCGACTCTTCTTCATGCGGCTATTTGGTCCCCTGGCCCCTCTCGCATAGTATCTTTTGTGTTGCATAATTAAGAGTGGGTATCGGCCAGACAGGCAAGCGATAGGTTTGTGGGGAGACAGTAGGGTAGGTCCAGACCCATGTTCAGCAACCGGCACGGCACCACCACACTCCTCCGACCCACACGGAACGAGACCAGGCGGCCAGCTTCACCATACCGGACCTGTTGTGCTGTACTCGCCTGTTCCGCATTTGCCTTGCCATCCTTGTTCGCCTGCCTCTGCATGACCCCATGCTCCTCTTTTTGCAATTTGCCACCTACGATGTCACCAAACTTAATCCATTGTGGCGCCGCACATCCCAACTGCATCCATCCTCCATATATATCATATACCAATCCATGCCCCACCATCAAATCTCCACTCTTCTCATGTCTTCCTGCAAATATTTACATTGCCATCTATCGAATGTACGCGATTCCCATCCATGCATCCCCACCATCCCCATCCCAGCACCATCATTCATCTCGCATTCATATTTCCATTCATCATCCCATCGATCATAATAAATCCCCTTGATTCCATCCCACTCCAGTGTTTGCAAGGACGCCTGCAGGCAGCCCCGCACACGGGGCTGCATTGGTGGCGGCCGTGCATAGTTTACAAAATCCTTAATTTTTTGTGTTTTGTAATCACATCTCACTTCCATCCATTGCAAATCGAGCCAGAGACTGCATTGGGCAGCCTGGCTACCTCTTCAAATGCCTGTGGTGACGGGCACATGGCATGTGTGTTTGGGGTGAGTTGCCTCCCAGCAGCTGGGGGTATGAAAGGAACGAAAGAAGAAGGTTCACATGAAGGAACACTCAAGGGGGAACCTTTTGAGCAGGCCCTGAGGACGACTGACCTTCAACTGCTGACACTCACCCACAGCACACACAAAACTGCTTGACATTGCCATGCCTATTTCCCCACAGATGACAGGTCTGGCCCAATGGTATAGTGTAATAGATAAGTTTAAGGTTGTAAAAAGTTTTTGCAACCCACCTGTAGTCTTGTCCGTAGGCGCGCAATGTAGTAAAGTCGTCTTGGTGAGTCTGTTAGTTAGTTACGGCAGCGCATAGTATTTATTTTCTGGACATGTATGAAAAAATTCGCACTTCCATCAGGGAATACCGAAGGCTAAAATGTAGGCCAAGGCGGAAACACTTTCACACATGCTGGTCAACACGAAAAATTTTGACGACTCGGGACGAGGTCTGTAAAAAGGGAAATGGGGTAAGTGTCTGCGAATCTGGAAGCTCTATGCAGCTCAACATTCCAGGTCCTACCAGCTCAGATATTTTGAGAAGTTAATGTGGTAATAGCTCCCTTTCCCAGTCTAATGGGCTGAATCATGTACTTGCGCTGTGAGTTACTTTGATAGATCCAGGGTTTTCTTTCATTTTTAGCACCCCTTAATAACTACCACAACGCACAGCATCACCTTCACCTCCAGCTCTGGCCCGACGCGCCCATTAGACCGCTACGTGCGTCGTACAGCACGTACGCTGGGCGGACCCATGCAGAACCCCTCAAAGTTCCTCTGCGCTGTTTGGTCTGGGCTGGAGCCCACGCAGAATTAATGTTCCTCTGGCCTCGTTTTGGTGGAGGAGCTTCAATGGAGGAGCCTCGCGACGGTGAGGAAGGCGGCTCCGCGTGACGTCCACCTTTCAATTCATCGTACGCCCCCATGCCAAGTTGATGGGACTATGGGCCCCGCTCGCGTTTTGAGCCAGATCGAGCAGGAGCGACGAGCCGACACAATCTTGTAGCGTGCCAAACCGTCCAGTGAGGGAGAGCGGGGAGGGCGGAATGGCACCCACCCCCAGAGACCAGGGGTTGAAATAAGGGTGCGGCGAGATTACGACAACCTCCGAGAGAGAATCCTGGGAAGAAGAGAGAGCCGAGCTTGAGAGACACCATCCCCCAACGCAGAGCCGCAAGGGTTGCGGCGCCCGTGTCTCTGTCCGGCGAACGAGAGCTGGAGCTGAGAAGATATATATACAGTAGCATATATACGTTTGTATTAATATATAATATGATATATCAATAAGCTATACTATATAATAATTATTATGTATAACAGTAATATATAATATGTATATAGGTAATACAGGCAATTTTATTGGATGACTAATAAGGCCTCTGAAGCAATAGTCCCAAAGGACATTAAAATACTGTTGCCAAACTGGTGCTCGGGCCGTGTCACATGTGAGGCGAAGATCCCAAGGACCCGGTTCTCCATCCTGTATAAATAACCCTGTTGTGTAAAGGCTGACATTCTGTCTGTGTAATATCAATGCATAATATCGTAAAACCAATAAGCCTCAGCTTCATTTCAGAGCCAAACTCCTTTTACACATAAATACCTCACGCCCGAAATAATTTAATGTTTTTTAAATGCAAAAACAAACAAGCAATACGCTTCTGGGTCTTAGAACACCTGGACCGAGAAGTACACGTAGTCTAAGAAGAAACGTGACCACAAGCAATGGACAGTCAAACTTGAAGGTCTCAGGAATCTTTTGTTCAAGCCCTTTGCCTAATTTTCATGAGCAACTCTGTACCAGGTGTACAACATCATTAAACAAGTTATACTCCACTAGCAAGTTGCCCATGCCCCACACAGGATAGGAGGTTGGAGGGCAGCAAAAATGGGCAAATCATGGGGGTTCCTTCTGTCATCTAGCTTGAGCTGGGAGGGGCAACAACTCAACACTTATATTCGACACAAATCTGAGCAATTTCTAAACAACGGTCTAATGCAGGTTCTCAGTGAGGAACTGCTCCATCTTGAAACTGTTTTTTTTGATTAAATGATAGCTTTTGCATGTGCTATGGTCCTAGAATAAAAAATTGTATATGGTTGTCAAAGCCAGTGACAATTGGCAAATTATAATAGGATTCTGACAGCCGGTAGTTCCAAGAGCGTCCATACACACCTTTTGAATGGAGTTGAGGTAAGTTAACAAAGTGATTCCTTAACCCCTGTTACAAACTGTCATCCTGGTCGCTTTGAGAGGTTAAGCCTTACTGTCCCATCTGTTGCATATCACTGATAAACATTAAATATCCCGTGTTAACTTTTCAATAAAGAGTAGGGCACCGATGTTGCCAGTAGACTGAGCAAATTGCCAATCTGCCCATAATTCTACAACGTAAAGGGGGAAACTGACAGTCACAAGTCTTATTGACCAGACAAATCGATTGCATCCAGTGAAGCGCAGTGAACATACAGAATGTCGAGCTTAATACTAGCATTACAGAATGCTCCATCTAAGTTGGGGAATGCAAGAGCTATTCCGCAACAATGAGTATTCCTTTGTCCCTAATAGTGGCAAATTATTACTCCACCACCAAAGGTTGACAGAGGTTGCGTTTACTCACCCCCATCTGTCTGTGAGCAGGGTATCTCAAAAAGTAATGGACGATTCAGGCAACACTCGGTAGAAATAACTGATGCACGATCCATGCGACAGCTGATGGACCTTGCCCATTTTAGACTGGAGAGTTAAGAAGTCCTGTCAAGGGTCTTCCTTATTTACGGGGCGCTTCGAGTCTCCCCTACCCCCTCCCCCTCCCCCCCCAATCGACACGGCCAGCATGCAGCTCACAGCGTGTGCTGTGGTGCCCCGTTTTCAAAGTTCACCAACTAATGCTAGTAGATGGGTGCCCAGCTTAATGCAGTCTGAAGAATGGCACACACTTTGTGATGCAACACCCGACCATTAATACATTTTGTAATAAAGCAAAGATACAACCCAGACGAGACAGCTGAAAGAAGTGCGTGATCTCTGCACATCCTGTCAGAAAGATATTAGCAAACAGGTAAAAAAAAAATAATAATAATAATAATAAAATAAAATAATAAATTATTACTATTATTATAAAGATA
>CM068960.1:93303054-93318122 GCA_035128595.1 Eptatretus atami
GATTATCTGCAATGTTTATTTCATGGGCGATTTATACTTTGCGATGTCTCCATGGTTGTTCTCTATAAGTAGCAACTCTTTTGTGGATAAAGTCAGTATTTGAAGGAATTTATTTAACTGCTGTAGGTGTGGTGAAGACCAGCTTTAAAGTTAAAGGGGTCTGATATGGTATGCAGCCACAGCCTGGCCAGCTGTTCCTTATCAATCATTTAATTGGAGTGCTTGCTTGAGTGTTTAAGCCACTTGCCGAGTGCCCTACAGTCGCCAACGGGATGTACATTCGGCAGTTGCTACAAGGTAGAGGTACGTGTATGGGTGTAGACTAGAGAGGTACCCGTGCTATGCACAGGATGGTCTGGACAGCTGATTCGTGAAGGACTTCGGCCAAAAATGGCGAAACTACAAATGTCGAATCCGCGAATGTCACGGGTGGAACCACTGACATAATTTCCTCATTCTGCTTGAAACTCCATCTCTATTTTCATTCCAAACAGAATCATTCCAATCACAAATTAATACTATACCATTAATTTAACAAAATACAATATTACAAACACTCGTGAAGTAAATGAAGTATTTCAATGATGTCATGACGATTCTGCAAATGCCGAATCAGCGAATGTCATGGGTGGAATCCCAAACATTATTGAATGAATCTCTTTTAAACTCAATCTCTCTCCATTATTTCATTCCAATCACAAATTGATACTATACCATTTAATATAACAAAATACAATGTTGCAAACACTCGTGAGGTAAACGAAGAGAAACACAATTCTGACGTATCTGGATCAGGAGCAGCTTCTTACGATAAAGATCAAAACTCAAATTCTCAATTGTATTGAGGTATTTAAGATACCTCGCACCCACCATAGAATACCGGATGGGACCCCAGAACGTTCCACAGAAGGTTTGGCGGGGTTAGCCCCAAAACGAAGGGAGTAGTTCAGGGCCTGTCGAACAAACACTCCTGCTTCAGTGCAGTCAGTGCTTTACAAAGGTTATAAATGGGTTTCAAAGCAAAATACATTTGATAACACCCGATTTCCGAGCCGTTCACCATATTCATGTGTTTTCTCAATGAGAGTCAAATTTTTTGTTTTTTTTTCTGTTCATAAACCACAATATTCTCTAATAACTCCCCTACCCCCACCTCTCTCTCTCTCACACACACATATCCTCGCTCCACACCTTCCTAATCCATCCATCCATCGGGACCATACTCTGTGCAGAGCGTTGGTGCTGTCGAAGCAGTCTCCTTGGCTATTAGGCACAATCCTGGACGGATCACCACTCCGACACAGGATACCGGCAAGCTGGCACTCATTTTGCCGACTTCGGAAGGATGACAGGCAGAGTCAACCCCACCTCGTATTAATTCAACAGCGGAGGAGGATTTGAACTCAGCATCCTAGGATCCCAAGCCCACCACCCTAGCCATTAAGCAAACAACCTTCCTAATACAGTGTAGCATCCTCACACACCTCTCTCTTCTCTGTCTATGTCTCTGTCTCTGTCTCTCTTCTTTGTATCGATATGGTGATTAAGCCTATGTCCGGATGGTGGTTATCTCCGGACGTGTCCAAACAGTGGTTATATCTGGATGGACACTTCCTTCACATGCTGTTATCCTGCCCGCGGCCTCTGCCTCCCTCGTGCTCCTTCCTTGCCCTCCCTCGTGCGCTTCCCTTGCCCTCCTCACGCTGCCTTCCTTGCCCTCCCCTCACGCTGCCTTCCCTTGTCCCCTCCTGCGTCTTCCCTCGGCTGCCTCCTGCCTCCCTCCCGTGCTGCTTCCTTGCCTCCCCCTCGGCGCTTCTTGTCCTCCCGCGGCTGCTTCCTTGTCCTCCCTCGCGTGCTTCCTTGTCTCCCCGCGCTGCTTCCCTTGCCTCCCCTCGCTGCTTCTGTTACCTCCCCTGCACTGCCTTCCCTTGTCTCCCCTCGCGCTGCCTTCCTTGCCCTCCCTTGCGCGTCTTCCCTTGTCCTCCCCTCGCGCTGCTTCCTTGTCCCTCCCCTCGCGCTGCTTCCTTGTCTCCCCCTCGCGTGCCTTCCCTTGTCCTCCCCCTCGCGCTGCCTTCCTTGTCCTCCTCCCTCGCGTGCCTTCCCTGTTCCCCTCACGCTGCCTTCCTTGTCCTCCCCTCTGCGCTGCTCCCTTGCCCTCCTGCGCTGTCTTCTGTACTCTCCTCGCAGCTTCCTTGTCCTCCCCCGCGCTGCCTTTCCCTTGCCTCCCCCTTGCGCCTGCCCCCCCCTTCCTGTCCCTGCCTTCCTGCCCTCCCCCTTGTGCGCCTTCCCTTTGCCCTCCCCTCGTGCTGCCTTCCTTGCCTCCTCCCTCACGCTGCATCCCTTGCCTCCTCTCACGCTGCTTCCCTTGCCCTCCCTCGTGTTGCTTCCCTTCCCTCCCCTCACGCTGCCTTCCCTTGCCCTCCCTCACGCTGCCTTCCCTTGCCTCCCCTCGGCTGCTTCCCTTGCCCCCCCTGCGCTGCTTCCCTGCCTCCCCCCGGCTGCCTTCCTGCTCTCTGCCTTCTGCCTCCCCTCACGCTGCCTTCCCTGCCCTTGCCCCCTCACGCTGCCTTTCCTTGCCCCTCCCTCATGCGCTGCCTTCCCTTGCCTCACCTCACGCTGCCTTCTTGCCTCCCTCGCACTGCTTCCCTTGCCCCTCACGCTGCCTTCCCTTGCCCTCTCCCATCGCTGCCTTCCTTGCTCCTCCGCGCTCTTTCCTTGCCCGCATCTGCCTTCCCTTCCCCCCTCCCTCACGTGCCTTCCCTTGCCTCCCTCGTGCCTGTCCCTGCCCCCTCAGCTGCCTTCCTTGCCCTCCCTCGGCGCTGCTTCCCTTGCCTCCCCCTCGCGCTGCCTTCCCTTGCCTCCCCCTCCGCTGCCTTCCCTTGCTTCCCCCTCATATCTGCCTTCCCTTGCCCTCCTCGCGCTGCCTTCTTTGCCTCCCCTCGCACTGCCTTCCCTCCCTTCTCTATTACTCCCCCACCCCTTTGATATCCGGTGAGCGAAGTGAGGGTTATATTTGATTTATATATATATATATATATATATATATATAATATATATATATATATATATATATAAATAGTATGAGAATTGGAGGAACTTTTCAACGTCATGACGTTGTCAAATTTGCCTCCGCCAACATTATGACGACATTATACATACTTGTAGCAAGTTTGATTCAAATCCCTTCAGCTGTTCTCAAGTATCACATTTTTACCTGACATGACCTCTGACCTCTGACCTCTTGATGCCCAAATATAATCAGTTCATCTTTGCATCATAATATACAGTGCCTTCAGAAAATTTTCACATTTTGTTGTGTTACAGCCTGAATTTTATGATTGATTAAATTTAGTTTAAAAAAAATATATTGTCACCAATCAACACAAAATACCCCATAATAACAAAGTATAAAATTATTCTTAGAAATTTTTATGAATTGATTAAAAATGAAAATCTGAAATGTCCTGAGTCAATACTTTGTAGAAGTGCCTTTAGCAGCAATTACAGCTTCATCTGTATCAGCTTTGCACGTCTGGATTTGAGGATTTTCTCCCATTCTTCCTTGCGGATTTGCTCAAGCTCTGTCAAGTTGAATGGGGAGCGTCAGTGAACAGCAATCTCCAAGTCTTTCCACAGATTTCTGAGTCTGGGCTTCCCTTGCCCTCAAGTCTGGGCTTTGACTGGGCCACTCGAGGACTTTCCCGTTCTTATTCTGGAGCCATTGCAGTGTTGCTTTGGCTGTATGCTTGGGGTTATTCTCCTGTTGGAATGTTAATCTTTGCTGCAGTTTGAGGTATTTTGCACTCTCTGAAGTAGGTTCTCCTCAAGGATTTGCCTGTATTTGGCTCCATTCATTGTTTTCCCATTCCCTACTGCTGAAAAGCATCACCATATCATGATGCTGCCACCACCATGCTTCATGGCGGGGTTGGTGTTAGATGGGTGATGAGATGTTCATGCTTTCCGCCAGATGTAACGCTTTCCATTCAGGCCAAAGAGTTCTCTTTTCGTCTCATCAGACCACAGAAACTTTTGCCTCGTGCTCTCCAGAGTCTTTCACATGCATTTTTGCAAACTCCAGACATGCTGTCATGTGCCTTTTTCTCAGGATTGGCTTCTGTCTGGCCACTCTCCAATAAAGCCTCGATTTGTGAAGTACTGCAGAGACTGTTGTCCTTTCAGCAGGTTCTCCCATCTCAGGCACGGAACTCTGTAGTTCTGTCAGAGTGGTCATTTGGTTTTTGGTCACTTCTCTGACCAAGGTCCTTCTTGCCCAGTTGCTCAATTTGGTCAGATGGCCAGTTCTAGGAAGAGTCTGGATAGTTCCGTATTCTTTCCATTTCTTATTGATGGAGCTCACTGTGCTCTTGGGAACTTTCAACACTAGAAATTGTTTTATACCCTTCCGCAGATCGATGCCTCCTCACAAATCTATCTCAGAGTTCGACCGACAGTTCCTTGGACTTCATGGTAGAGTTTCTGCTCTGACATGCACTGTCAACTATGGGGCCTTATATAGAAAGGTGGGTGGACATTATTTAGAAAGTAAATCAATTTAATTGGCCACAGGTAGACTCCAATCAAGTTGAGACATTTGTAATGTCAAAGCAAAGGGGTTGAACACTTCGTGGTGCAAGGCATTTCAGCTTTTCATTTTTAATCAAGTTGCAAAAGTTTTCGAAAAACATGGTTTCAATTTGTCATTACGGGGTATTTTGTGTAGATCGGTGATAATTTTTTTTAATTTAATCCATTTCAAATTCAGCCTGCAACACAACAAAATGACAAAAGTCGAGGGGTGTGAATACTTTCTGAAGGCACTGTATGTTATACTTGTACCATGTTTGGTCAAAATACCATCACTGGTTCACAAAGCAGCCCAGTAACAGAATTTTTACCTAATGGGACCTTTGCCGTTCAATTTCCTGACCCCATAATCTAATCAGGTTATCTTTGCATCATTATACATACTTGTACCAAGTTTGACTTGCATCCCTTCAGCTGTTAAGTTATCACGGAAACGAAAAGCTATCGTGGACGTACAGACAACCAGACGGACAACCCGAAAACTTGATGCTTCCAGCGACTTCATCAGCGGAGGCATAAAATACATCTATTAGTTCGTATATCATAAATGTTAACCTGTCTAATCGTCAAATAATTTGTATATAAGCTGGCATGATACCCGTCACCTCATAGGCAAATCTCCTTCAGAAGGACCAAAGACAGACAGTCTAGCCCTTGACAGCAAGCCTCAGATGTACAAAGACAAGGTCAAAAGACTACACCAATTACAAAACACCTGATTGTCTCTAACGTGGACAAAATACTTGTTCACGGTTTTTAAAAAATCAATCTGTGGTTATGCTTAAATTACGCAACTTTTTTGAGCTGTGCCTAATGCAGGTTGAGCATGCTTATCGATTATTTTAGCTTTGCGGCTTACCTTAAAATGTGGGTTATGTGGGCAAACACTTGGGAAGTGGTGTGAATACTTTTGATGATATTCCTCATTCGAGGTAAAAAATCAACTTTTGGTTCAGTTAGATGTAAAGATGTTATGGTTACATTAAAGGAATGTCAAACTGTGATTTAGGCCGCTTGGAAGCCTGATTGTTAAATTTGGCCGCTTGGGTGCGCTGTATTAACAGTTTGTCTGCAAGAAAATGAACTGGCTGATTCGTACACATTACAAAAGCCTCTCCTGTTTCTCTTGAATGGGTGAGACTAAAAGGCCAATTCGATTTTTTTGGTCAGCAAACTGACATTCTGTTGTGTGAATTATTAGTATCATTGAAGCATAAACCATGTATGACTTCTCGTATCATGTGATTTCTGTAGTGGTCCTCATCGTGGTGTCAGTATGCACAGCAACTGGTGCTTGGACGTGGATTACTGACCCGGAAACTCAGCAGGTACTGTCATAAGTGATTGATATCCAGTTGAGATTGTGCTTGCAGTGAATGCGATGAGCATGTCAATATTGGACAGAGTGATTGTTATCTCTGCCACTAAATGTGAACGGAGGTGGTGTTTTCACCCCTATTTGTCTGTCTGTGTTGTGTACAGGATATGTCAAAAAGTTATGGATGGATTCGGACGAAATTTAGTGTGAGGAGGACAAACTTATTTGATTTTGATGATCCAGATCTGGATTCGAGAATTTTTAAAGTGATTCTTCACCATTGAGAGATTGTGCTAAAATATAACACGATATTTCAAAAGATTGTGGATGGATTGTGACAAAACTTGGATGAGTTGGGTAGGTGACAAGAAAAAGCCGATTATATTTTGTTTAAGGTCTGGATGCAGATCCAGCCTATCAGTGGGCTATAAAACCTTAACTGTTTCGCATGGCAGAGGTATGCTCTCTCCTGAGAGCTGTTCTAGTTTTTAAGCAATAACGCTGAAAGTGTTTGGGGTCGGAGGGAACTTACTCTGAGAAATGAATAGTTTGAAGCTGTCACAAATGTTGATAGTCTTTCTCTTGCAATGCACAACATCGGATTGGTATTGCAAGCAAAGAATGGTACTGCCAGTTGAATGTACTATTTGTAGGTCTGAACACCTTGCTGCCTTATGGGTGGAATTTTCTAGTGGGGTTCAACTTTTTTGAGAGTTTGACTTGAAGTCACAAAACCCACAGTTCTTTAATCAATTGATGTCCACCGGGTGTATTCCAACCTTGGGTTTGTTTAGAAGATGGAGCACAAGCGACGCACAAAGCACACAACCATGACTGGCTTTTATACTCCCTTTCTCTCTCAATCCCCATTGCCAATTAACACATATACTCAAAGCAAGAACATTCACAAAAGCCTCTTCACGCATTAACTACAGTAATTGTACAAGTCTGGAGACGGCGATGGTTCATGAGCAATGTACACGGTTCGCCTTTTTTATTTTTTGACCTTCGAGGGGACGCCACAGGCAAACTGGTGGGAATCGGGAAAAACGTAAATGAAGAAAGTTGTAGTACTCGAAGAGCACTACTTGCATACCAACTTTCATTCAAAACAGTTGAAAACCCTAGGACCTCGATGCCCAATTTATTGATTTTTTTGACATTTTCTAAGTTTGTGACGTTGTGACCTTGACCTTGGGACGAAAATGAAAAATCGAGCTCCGTGGGGCTATGCAGGTGCCATTGGGCTAACCAAATACCGAAACCCTTGCCAGATTCGCCAAACACCCTCGGAGAAGATGTAACTTGAAATCAGCTAACCCCTAAAAACACATGTTTTTTGTGCATGGCTCCGCCCATAATGGGCGCAGCATGCCCGTTCTCAAGAAAACACAACTAAATCATGATATAAACCTCCCACCCAAATTTTATCATGATCGGATCAAAACCCACGGAGCTATAGGCCCTATCGCACCTTGACGATTTAGCCAGCGTATGCCGACGTATGAAATACTTTGTTAAAAGTGGCACGCGTCGAATTACGTATGGGTAAGTTTTGTATACGTGTAGTAACTGGCATACGTCTTGGTACGCTGGCATACGTCGTAGTACGCCGAGCTGTTAGACAAATTTTCCATGCTTAAAATTTTTCGACGTATGACTCACACGTTCCGCATAACGCTGGCCATAATTGTAGGCACGTTACGCGATCGTTGACACACGTCGACACGCGTTACTTGTAAGTATCATAAGTCGAAACACGTCGAGGTAATGTTTAGCATACCGAAACTTATTCTAACCTATAGATAAACGTGTTGTAAGGCACGTTACGCGATCGTTGGACACACGTCGACACACAGTTACTTGTAAGTTACTAATAAGTTCGAAACACGTCAGGTAATGGTAAGCGTTCAGCTGTTCCAGACCCTGGTTTTTTTTTTGTTTGTTTCTTCGTATGACGGTGATGTTGACACTTTTGATTTCTAGTGCGGTTATAATAAATATAATTAATAGGCTGCCTGCTCAACATTTAATACTAACCGCACTAGAAATCGAAGTGTCAACAACACCGTCATAACGGAAGAAAAAAACAACAACCCGGGAGTCTGGAACACTGACGCTAACCATTACCTCGACGTTTCGACTTATGAGTAACTTACAAGTAACGTGTGTCAACGATCGGTAATGTGCCTACAACTTATGGCCAGCGTATGCGGAACGTGTGTCTACGCCGAGTACGTCGAAAAATTTTCAACATGCTGAAAATTTGTTGATTACTCGGCGTACTACGACGTATGCCAGCGTGCTTCAGCTGCTATTAATATATAAAACTTACCATAACCTATTCGATGTGCCAGCGTATTCGGCAAATTTTTCATACATCGGCATACGTGGTTAAAACGTCAAGGTGTGACAGCGGCTTGACACTTCGATGACTAGTGCGGTTATGATTTGAATCGTCGAGCCGCAGCCTATTAATAGCCTAACGCCACGTGATCTCGGCGATACGCTGCGCGCTATGCATAAGTTAGACTATCGTTGGCATAGTGTGAACGCCGACAAACGCTTCAGCATTCGTTAATATAAGTTATCTATATGTTATCGAACGTTCTGTGTACATTACTAATACGTTATGCATACGTCCAACTCGTTATGAATACGTCCAAATGTAAAAAAAAACATCAATAGTGTCAGCGTACGCCAGCGTTTACATACATTTGATACTCCATACGCTGGCTAAAACGTCAAGGTGTGACAGGGCCCTATGCTCGGGACAGACAGACAGACACACACCCATAACGAATATTGTGGTCACTTACTGACTCGTGAACCAATTACAGGTTTTTTTTGTTTGTTGTTTTTTAAGCAGGAGTTGCTTGAAATGGTTGGTTAACACGAGATACTTCAATATCCAGAAGCAACAATAAACTTCCCAAACTTGGTGACCTTTATACACAGATTAAAGTCTGAACTACATCATCTTTTCTTGTCACCATTTTACTTAACTCAAAAGTGTAAACATCACACAGTCCTAATATGTTAATTCTTTTTATAACAATCATAAGTATTCCAGCGTTAACATTGCACTGAACCTATACACCACCTGTCATTATTGAATGCTGTCTGTCAAAATTCAAATTTTTGCGGCTATTTGGTTTTTCCCCACTGCTTTTATAAGGTGTTTTATGCTTGTAAATGCAATCATTTTGTTATTGAAGAAAAAAAAAACAGTTACAGCATAATGACACTGCAAGCAATTAAGATTGTAATGCACTCTATTTTAGTCATTAGCATACATTTATTTATTTTAGGATGCATGATTTCTTCCCTAGCATTTATGATTGTAAAATTATACAAAGGTAGAGTGTGGTGTTGTATTTTATGATTGTATCTGAAGAGAAACCGTTAGTCATTATTTCTCCATGGATTTCTCCCAAAATACTGTCATGTCAAATTTATGTGACAACTAACTATGACTGACTTGCGAGAGCAGTGGTTCTTAAACTGGGGGGGGGGAGGGGGGCTTGCCCACAAATGGGGCATAAGAGGATTTCAAGGGTCATGAGGGATGCTTAAAAAAAATGCTGGCATAAAAGTGGGTGTGGATGTGTGTGTGTGTGTTTGTTGTGTTCTACATCTGTGCCTTGAGGAATATACTCGTTTACCCACGTATCGAACTGTCTTAGCTGGATCTTTAAGGTGAAGTGCTTGGATGGTTATTGAGACGTACTCGCTTGTTATGTGTCTGTGATGTTTCATGGTGTTGTGTTACACAATAGCTGGCTATATGTGGGTTAAGAATAAAACTGGAAATGTAATACGGGTATGTCTGTTTTGTTCTTCCGCCCACCGAAGGTGGAATGAGGTTATGTTGTCACCACTGTCTGTCTGTCTGTCTTGTCTGTGGCTGTTCTAATTTTTGTTTTGATATGAAATGTAAGTGAAAAAGAGCCAGTATAATCCATTTAATTAGCTAGAAGGGCACTCAGTAGAGCGCATACCTACGCCAAACATCTGGATTCATATATTCAACACTAAGAACTACGTTGTCGATGGCACACCATCGCATATTCCCGCGCGCACTGCTTTGTCCCATTAACGCGAGGTTAAAATTTATCTTGCAAAATGGATTGACTATTCTTTTCTATTTGATGTGCTTTCATGACCAAAGACTTACTATGTTTACTAAATCAGAAGTCATTGCAAGCATGTCAACATTTCATGAAACATTAATTTAACACTGTCCAGCAATATAGAACTGTGCATCAATTTAATCATAGAATGAACTGTGTATAATATTAATTATAATTATTCATAATCAATTAGATAAATACAGTAAAACTGTGACTGTTTGTCACTCATGGGGCCACATAAGTAAGTTCTTTATAAAAGAATTTACCATGTACAATGGTAAATACACTTTAAAAAAATCAGCCCCATGACCCCACCCCTCTGGCCCGCCCATAGGGTCATATCAAAAATCCGACAGTGTTGTGCACTTCCCCATACATATATCATCTAGTCCCAAAGTTTCAAGTTCCCTATTTCAAACCGGTGTCGGAGAGTTACAGGTAAGACAGATCGGACGGCAACGGTGGAGACAATCACAATATTCCCCGCTTTTCTCTCGAAGCGCGGGAATAAAAACGTTGATTCGTCCTCGTCACAATACCAATCTGTCCACCAATTTTGTCCAAATCCATCCACAACTTTTTGAGATATCATGCTGTGTATCGTTCTTTGCCCTATCTCAATGGTGAAGAATCACTTTAAAATTCGAGTATCCGGATTCCAGATCTTCAATGATCTAATCTATTCGTCCTTGTCACACACTCAACCTGCCACCAAATTTCATCCAAATCCATCCACAACTTTTTGAGATATCCTGCACACCAAACAGAGCGGTGAAAACAACCTCTGTTCACCTTCGGTGGGCGGAGGTAATGAGTACCTGCTTGTGCTACCTCTGTGGATTATTCTTCTGCTCGTTGTTTTCAACAACAGCTGGTACCTTCGCACCGAAGTTGGACGGAATTATGTTTTTTCACCCTTGTTTTTCTGTCTGTCTGTCTTTTGTTACTTGCCAATTTTTTTACTTTTTTTTAAGTATATTGATCGCGTTCTGTTGTTTGTCTGTCTGCGCACTTTTAAACGCCTACAGGTCACAATTTAAACAGATCTTCAGGAAACTGCACCAAATAGTCTGGTTTGGTGGCTCGACGGAATCCTATTATTTTGAGGTCAAAAAGTCTCATCGGCCAAAGGTCAACTTTTTCAAATTTCTAAAATTGCAATTTTCCTTCCATGACTTGAAATTTGAACAGGATTTTTCATATCAGCTTACTGAATACAACTACCAATTATTTCAGAGGCTCAGCATATGCTTGAAAAGTCAACAATTGGGTGCAATTCTAAAATCCTCAATTTCATCTGATTGACTTGAAATTTGAACAGGATTTGCCTATCAGGTCGATGAATTCAACCACCATTTATTTTAAGGTCAATGGTCCACATAGCCTAATTTCTAAAATTTAAAGGGCCAAAACTATAATTTATCATATCTCAAAAAGTTGTGGACGAGTTATGCAAACTAGGGTGGAATGAGTTGGTTAGGGACGAGAACAAGCGGGTTTCGTTTTTCGTTCATATCCAGCCCATCGATGGGAATACAAACGTAAACTGTTCAGTCCTGGCGAGGTATGCACTCACTCCGAGTGCCCGTTATACTTTTTGTTTTGCCAAGTGTCACGATGAGTGTATTTATTTTATTTATTTATTTTAAATTATCCCCTCCATTTGTTGTTTGTGAACACAATATCTCAAAAAGTTGTGGACTGATTCAGATGAAATTTGGTGGAGGCTTGGGGTATGTGAGCAAGGAGTAATGATTATATTTTGATGAAGATCCGAAATCCGATCTGGATCCGAGAATTTTAAAATTGATTTTTCACCATTGAGCGACAGGTCCAAAAACGACAATATAGCAGATATTCTAAAGTTGTGTTGGATAGATTCAGACCAAAACTTAGGGGTGCAGGTTTGGAACGTAAAAAGGAAGAATTGAATTCGATTTTGGTGAAGATTACCAATTTGGATCCGAAAATTTTGAAAGTGATTTTTACCATTTGAGTTGATCCGGGCTAAAATGACATATAGCACGATATCTCAAAAAGTTTATGGACAGATTCGACGAAACTTGGTGGATGGAGTAGGTTTGCTGATGCAGAATTAATTTTAGTTCATGTCCAAAATCCAGATCTGGCCCTATCAGTGGGAATTACAATAAAACTAACTAATCAGCTTGCCAGAAGGTATGTGCTTCTACTGAGTCCCCTTCTTGTTACATATATGGATTATTAATATAATTGTAAGTTGAAGATGTCTTTATTTTGTTCTTTATATTGGTCTCACATTCAATTGAAACTGTATTAATAATTCAGTACACTTTGAACATCGGGGTGGGGGGGGGGGTGGACGTTGGGTCAGAGATCGGCTCGTTTGGGGGGGAGGGGGGGACGAGGGTCAAGAAAAGTTTAAGAACCACTGTGCTGGAGGTTGTCTCTCCTCTAATCTGAAAGGAAAGGGAATTTGCCAAACATCCTCCCTTCCATTTTACTGGTGAAGCTTAGGCTACCAGAACTGTATCTGCCTCAAAGATTTCACTCCCTTGGTTACAGAGTGTAAAAATGACCAAAACAAACCATGATCTTTGTATCTAAAGACACAAACATGTAAGAGCTGACCCCCAAACCAAGACAAGCTGTGCATTGTTTTTTGCATTGGATGTCCTTGGTCTCACATCTGTTTTGCAAATTTTGCAGGTAGGAACTGCTACATGTTCAAAAGAGGTTAAAATGTGCTTCTGTTTGCAGGTCGCATTCTTTGTGTTAACTGTGGAATCACTCCTTCTTCGCCGTCAGCTGTATCATCCTCATTGGCTCTTTTAGCTGAATTCCAATAACGAGTTGTCGCACCGTCGATGTATCCTTTTGGTGTAAAAATACTGCTTCTATGGCTCACTGTCTGGTTATCTCAAGCCTTTCACACTGACTGGCAATCCAGTCTTAAATTAAGTTGTCTTCCTTTGTTATTCAGGATTCCTCTTCAAATTGGTTGTCTAATTTCCTGTCTGAGCAGAAACACTGGGTGCCCTTGATTGTGGCCTATCCATCTTATCTATCCCTTCAGGCCGATGTACCACCAGGCAGTTATTAATGACCATGTTACTCTTCATCTATATATCAATTATCTGTCTGGTTATGTTGAAAAACCAACTTTGTTATATATGCCAAATAACCACCCAGTGCAGAATGATACATCACTCTTGTGAGATGCCGGCATCGCTGTTAGAATCTATTCATCCATACCTGGACAAGATAAGCTACGGCCAGCAACTTGAATGTGGTTTCCCATCAATATCCTGATGTGCTCACCCATTCACATGCACATGCTCCCCTTGGGTTTTCCACAAGCCCCTCCCAATCACCTCTGGTAGTTTGTAAAACTGTTGCTCTTTGTCATTTAAGCTTGTTCGTGAGCTGAGACTCATGTAAAAAAAAACGAAAACTCATTGAAAGATTAAATTAGAGATTTCATGATGCAAGGGTAATTTTGGAGCATGTCACACAGGGAAGATCTGGGGTGGTAATGATATGGAAGGTAAGCAGGAAGCAACAGTGCCAGCAGAATAGGTAAAGCTTATAGGGTTTTAGGTTTGTATTCGGAGGGGGATCATTTCTAAATCAAAAGAAGGTGGTGTTAACATTGCACCAGGAAATTTATGGTGAGTTGCCACATCTACAATATTGTGGTGCAGTTCTGGTCACCACAAACTCAGAAGGACATGATGCCATAGGGAGGGTTCAGCGCAGGACTAACTAGATTGATTCTGGGCCGAGCTAGACTGAAGCTATGAGGAGCGGTGAAAGAGACAGGGCTTTATACACCGAGAAAGGAGGTGTTTACGAGGAAGAATATGATAGAGATGTTTAATATAATGAAAGGTAAAGATAAAATAAGTTGCAAATGAATATTATTCAAACAGAGTAGACAAATGATAGACCAGGGGCCATAGCCATAGAGTAAAGAAGAGGAGAGTTAAGATGGAAGGCAGGCAGGGACTTTAACTAGAGAGTAGTTAATGCCATGGAAATGGCCCTCCCTGGAAAAGGGAAGTTGGCAGCAAGAAAAAGTAGATGAGTTTAAAATTAGAATTAGATAGGTACCTGGAAATCATGAGATAGAGAGGTATAACGGGATGTTGATAAGACTTTTAGTAGTTTTGAGTATTGATGAGTTGGATTGTGTTCATGTGTATGGAGTGCTGTTGGTGGGGTCTTGTCCCAAGGGGGGTTTGTATGGTTATGTTGTGTTTTTTAACCCAAGCCCATGCCCCCCCCTCCCCTAAAAAGGGGGTGGGGTGAAAAAAAACAAAAAAAAATACAAAACTTAAAATAATAGATTTTTTTTTTAAATCATTTTCTTCTTTGGATCTGTGTGGATATATTAGTGTGTTGTTCACGCAGCATGATAGGCTGAATGGCCTCCACCTGTGTCTTTCCTTGTATTTCCTTGAAAAAATTGACCATAACAAAGTCAAACTATTTAGAGGACGATCACGACACGAGTAACATTAGAAATTGCTTGAGTAACATGTTTCCCTTATGTGAGAATAGTTTTCTTTTAAATATTGTTCTTTTTGTGTTTTTTAATGTTTTTAAAGAGTATCTTTAAAAAAAAAATTGTTTTTCGTATTTTGTTATAGTGCAATGAAAACTTACACAGCCAGCTTGAATCCCTGCTCTGCTTCTTTTTTTTTTTCCTCGGACTTCTCAAATGTCCCCTCTGATGAAGGTGCTTCCTTTTTCTTTTAGCACAGTCGCAGCACACTGCCAAAAGACAGGACAAGAACAGGTGCTTCTCCTTGGTTACTGATTTCTCCTGTATCGAAGCCCAGTTGCTGTTTTAGTCATAATTTTATTTTGCCCACCTTTTCTCATCTCATTTTGTTTTCAATCCTTTTGCATTTTTTTTTGAAATGGAGTTGTTTTTATGCTATATTTTGTCTGTCATCCTTATTGAGTTTTCAGTATCGCAGAGCGTTGCAGAAAGTCTTGGCAGAGTACAACATGTCCTGTGATGATGTAGTGCTGGATATTCTGTT
>CM068960.1:93347100-93360984 GCA_035128595.1 Eptatretus atami
CAAAGAAAAGTTACATCTTTGGCGTCGAAGGATGGAAAGAGGCAGTCTCTCAAATTTTCCTTCACTAGAAAAGATGGTTGATGATGCTGGATCCATAACTCCTAGTGTGCGTGAAGAAATTGTGGCTCATTTGGAAATGCTGTCAGAATCGTTTGATGGATATTTTGCTGCTGGAGACTGAAGATTTCAGAAGATGGATCATGAATCCATATTCCTATAATTTGCAGAAAATGTCAGAGATGAAGAGCTGAAGGAAGATTTATTGATTTGCAGACAAATCGAACTCTTGAAATGCAATTTGAAAGCAAGACTTGGAGGAGTTTTGGTGTGCAACACTGGATATGTTCCAAGACTTGGTGGAAAAGCACTCCATGTCCCTATTCCATTTGCAACAACATACTTGTGTGAATGTGGATTCAGTTCTCTTTTGTCAATCAAGACAAATCTAGAACGCCTGAATCCACAGGCAGACCTACGGATCGCAGTCAGCAAGAAAGTTCCACGTTTTGACAATCGTGAATGAGACGCAGGAGCAAAGAAGTCATTTAATTTTATGTTCACAATTGGGATTGATTTTACTGTTTACAATTTTTTCTGAATAAATTAGAATCTAATTGCATCGCGAGGGCGGGCTCTTTGGATAAATGATAGGCGAGTATTTGAAAACAGAAAGGGGAATAGAGAGACCGTTCTTTAGTTTATCGTGATCCAACTAGGACGGACAAACCTACTGGTCATGTTGTCTAATGGGGATTGGCACAGGAGAAAAAAAGGAACCGACATAAGCCTAGCTTGGGTAATGATCATTGGAGAAAGGCAGCGAAGGTCTGACCCTGCCATACAGAAAGAACGGAACCCGAATAAGATAATAATGATTGCATGGGGTTTTAGTATCAGAAATAAAATGGGGGACAATTACAACAGCAATATTGCTGAAAAATTGTCACAGAGGATCGTTGAAAACTAGTAGCTCACGCAGGCCGCACACGCGAAGACAGTCAGAGATTGATGTTGTGGTAATTGATTACTTACGATAGGAAGTTCGAGTTATAAAAATATGCGGGGAGGGGGATGAAACCGAGGCCTCCTGTGCCAGGGATAGCTCCCTTTCAAAGAAAAGGAAAGAGCGGCTATTGCAGGGCTCAACCAACAGGAGTAAAAAATTGGAAAACGGTTTTGTCAAAGTGGGGAGAAGTGAGAGATATTTTCATCGAATACTTGTCAAGTAGTTTGGAGGATCATCATGCCAATACAAGGAGAGCACAGCACTTTTCGTCACATTCAGGTACGAAAAATGTGTAAAGGATGGAAAAGTGACCGGGTAGAGGAGGTTTCTGACCTTGAAGTGTAAGTAGGAGAAGCTGATACTAGGAGCTGGATTCTGCACTGCAGACATGCTTGCTGTCTTCATTTTTTTCACGAAAAGTGATGGTTATATCAAGGAGGACACATGATGTCCTGTGCTTCCTTCTTGGATTCCATCTTGAAATTGGGAACAAGGGTCTGCTGAGACCGCCAGGAAAAAAAAACAAAATTCGAAACATTATTGATATCAACCGCCTCGGAACAATTCTTGGGAAGGATGTGTGTAATGCTCTGATCGGACTGCATGCCTGGACGGGCTGCGATACAGTCAGTGCATTTGCAGGACAAGGAAAGTAAGTCGTTGAACAATATTTCGGAAAGATGAAGCTGTCGGAGAGTGTTCTCTGACATTGGTAAAGACTGGGAGCTCAGTGATGAAACATTTGCTCTTGTTCAGGCATACACATGCAAATGTATTCATCGAATACAGAGATCAAAGAAGTCAATGCACTCAGATATGAACTGTTCAGGTCCAAACGGGGTGAAGTGACAACAGGACAATTGCCACTTGGCGGGATGCGTTGTATCAGCAACACTAGAAGCAGCTAATTATCAGGCTTCCATATGGAGAAGAAGTCTGGAGAACAAGCCGGATGTTTCAAAGCCAACTGATGGACATGGCTGGACCGTCACTGAAGGGGATGTACAATTCAATGGCTTACCATCGCCTGACCAGATGTTGTCCTGTCTTTGTTGTCTTGTGATTGGCTCCGAGTGTGCAAGAAAGGCACATGTTCATGCATAGACAATGGTTTTATTGTGCACACCGGCTTGCAAGTTAAAGGAGTGTGCTAATTGGAAAGAGGATGAAGATGATTTCACGCAAGACGTAGATGACAGCGACGATGATGGTGATTAGTGATTTGAGAAGAACTCTGTTTATGCCACAGGCCTTCCTGAAGCATTATAACCAACTTTCTCGAATCAAGATAGACGCTAACTTCACACTAAAGTGGACGTTTTGGTCAAGCTTTCAATTCATGGGTCGTTATAAGTATTTTTCAAGAATGTTTCACGAAACTCGGCCAAAATACCTCATTTTTTCGGATATATTTGTCATTTTTTACAGAAAAACGACTTGTAGAAACCACTTTTATTACACATGAGAGGAATTTGTATGTAACTTGGAGCAAAATGATCCCAAATAAAAGGTTTTAATCCATTCCAATGATGATGTTATACATTTATAGTTATCTTCCCAGTTTCGTCGGAGGGAATGGCGGCCATCTTTGAAAATGGACGCCGTAGGGGTATTAAAGCTACTGAAATGAAATGTCCGCTTGACATTTTCTGACATCTGAGATGTCAAGCTTACCCAAAAATCACAACGGCGTTTATTCAGTCGCTTGATACCCACTTTTCAACCTGGCTCATGGACTATTGTCTCTCCCATCCCACTCCCCAACCAATGCTTAAGAAAAGATTTAATTGTCTTGACTTTGCACTCCTGTTTTGTTTTTTTAAATCTTTCTGTTCCTAATCCAAGACCTGGGAAGCTTATCCTCAAGCCAACGACCTCACCTCAATGAGCAAACAATTTCTATCAAAGAGAAGAAGGAGGCTTTCAAGAACACGCTTTGATCATTGTTTTTGAAATCGCTTCGGTTTACCTTTTTGTTGATTTTATGTTTGTGGCTGCATGCATCTGAAACTGGGTGTTCCTTGGATGCCTCACCTTTTGGAGTCGCTTGGCGATTGGATATGACACAGTGCTGACCATGTTACCCAGATAGCGATCTTCTGGTTTTGTAACCACTCTCTCATAACTGTAAATGAATCTTCCTTCTGTTGCTTCATATTTGCTCTCTGTGTTAAAATATGATTTTGTATGAACTTGTGATAGGGAATTTGTAATGGTTTTAAATGTTTAATGGAGGACATGTTACCACATTCCCAGGTCTAAGTAATTGTGTGTGACTAAAGGATGTTTTTGGAAGAGTGTTTTTGATCCTTTTATTGTGACTAGTTCCTGAATGTCATCTGTTTTTGTTAAACTGTGTTGCACAAAATGTTGCATGGTTTGCAGTGTATTGTGCCATATTTATCCCTTGTGTTAACCACAAGGTTGTTTATTTGGGGGGGGGGGGGTAAGGTGGGGGGTGGATTCATCGTCGGGGAAGGAATGGTGTTTCCTTCCTTGAAAGGTGAGCTTTGCTTGTCGACATGGTATTGTTAGCTGCATCATTACCCAAAAATGTTGTATTATTTTATTGGCCTTCTGAATTATTTTCTTCCATTCAAAGTAAATGTTCATTGAATGCCATTTCAAGAGGCGTTTTGTATACATGAAATATTTTTATGGCAACTTATAAAACACTTAAATAAAGCATTTCATTTACATTTCAGTTATACACTGATTGTAGAATTTATTTTACATTTGACAAAGGTAAAGAATGCTGATCTCTGGTTATTTTACCTCTTTTAATTAAAGGGCTTGAGAAAATTGTTACAAAAAGAGAGATTGTAAATGGTGGTCTTTAAAGGATGTGATGGAACTTTCAATAGCCTGTTGACACTGAAACAGTTTTGATGTTTGTTGTCTGATGAAATTCGTGCATTCTTCATGAAGCTGGCACTCCTTCATCAATCTTAAGAAATTCTGCAAAGAACATTTAATGCAGATTAATTTTATATCATACATTCCAGTGAATATGACATGCTTCTAAAACGATCTGAAACTATGTTTTATTATATATTTTGTTACTTTTTTAAAGTTTTGGATTGATGTGCTGACAAATTCTCAAGTGGCTGTTTACCATCAAGGTCCAGCTTGCCGTCATTGTTTTTGTCTCTTCAATCATCAGGGTGTCCACCTCGGTTTTCGGATATGCTTTCTCCCGTGTGTTTCAAAATCTCCCATAGTTCATCTCGATCGATGGGAATCCATCTTGATTTCTGTGAATGAATGTGTTGTATTCACTGTAGGACTACAGTACTCGTATAATCCCTGAATGGACAGGTCGGATACATAATTGATAGCCAGAGCCAGCAAAGATTTTCTGTTGTTCGAGGATTTGGTGGGGGGGACGATTTCTCAGATTACTGACATACTCATTACAGCTTTGTGAAATGACTTGGCAGATAATGCGATTAATTTTCTTTTTCAACCTCTACCACTGACCCTGTCAAGAATACGAAACAGTCTGCAAGTTCTTCCTTCGATAATCCAGATGCTTTGGCATCTTCTTTCATTTGCATCACCATCATCACAGGAACTCTTCAAAGTCCGATTGTACCACTGGCTGGGACGTTGCAGATCATTTTAGTTCATCACATACTTTGTGCAAAACTTCAATGTCTAACAATCGGCATGTTTTTGATGCTTTCAGAATTGCATAGAGTACAAACGCTCAAAAAAACGTCATGAATTCTTGTAATTATTTTTAAAATTAAATTATCGAAGCTGGGAATCGTTTTATTGGAATGTTTTCCTAAGAAAAAGGAGTTGGTACAATTATAGATCTGATCCCAGTTTTGTGTTTGCCCGTTTTATTTCTATTTTTTTTGTTTATTCTCTAAATGAGAAGATATCTAATCTATTTTTTATTATTTTATGAAGATGTGTAAAATAAAATAAAGTCTCCATTTCATATAAGGCTCATGGAGGAGCTAAACATGCATCACATGCAGGATGGAGACAAAAGTAGATATCAATGTATTTTTCCATTTATTGCCACAAGGGCATTATGAGACTGGCAAACATGGGATTTGAACCTGGGTTCCCTGCGCTATGAGCCAGAGGTTCCGATGAGAACGCACACAGGGCCAACACAAACAGAACATTTACATATTCACTGTTACCAGTTACGGTTTGGTGGTGTAATGTTTGAGCGAGTACTTTTTTAGATGCAGAAGTGCTCTTGCAGTTAACCAAAAATGTATGGAGTGAACAAAAGACCTTTGGAATAACTTGTGCCTTTTGAAGACTGTCAATATATAGAGGGAGGTAGGAGTGGGGGTAATACAAACCATCTTCATCCACCTCCTCAATTATGGCATCCAGCTCTTCCTTGCTTGGATTCTGCCCAGTAGCGTCATGACATTCCCCAGTTCACTTGTGTTGATGTCTCCTCCGCCGTCTGCATCGAACATGTCGAATGCAGCTTTAAACTCTAGAAATAAACGAGCATAAGTTTTCAGATTCATTGTAGTTGCAATGATTATGACTTCTACACTGTGCCAGATATTACTGTAACATTTATTACCTTCATCAGAGGAGACGTATTATGTTGGTTCCGTTTGTTATGTGAAACTGAAGATTCGCAAGTATATTGGTTGCTCTGGTCTGTTATTTTCAGTCGCCTTTTAGGTGGCAATTTTACTCTGATCTTCATGGTACTTAACCACTTGGAAGAAAAGTAGTCACAAGCTCGAAGCATATATATATATATATATATATATATATATATTTATATATATATATATATATATATTATATTATATATTATATATAATATATATACTCTATATCCGAAACACAGAACACGGTCAATCTGTCCATGAAGGCATGTGACTATATGTCTTAATTTTACTGTTTGAACGTCAATTGTACCCTGACTTCACACACATACGTCTATTAATTGCATACTATTGAAAATGTACCTTTCGACCCTTTAAACTGCTAAGACCCTTCAACCATCATTTAAGACCCTTTAAGACTCCAGAAGAACAAAAAACCCTGTAAGAACCCATTCAGACCTCTTTATCTTTAAGACCCTGAAGACCCCTTTTTGTTTTTTTCTTTTTTGTCTTTACGACCTTTTTGACACTTTCATCACATTTAGATCCATTCACTGTTTAGACCTTTTTACCCTTTTGACCTTTACAGCCCTTCAAGTCCCTTTTGACCCCTTGGACCTCTTCACCATTCAGACCCCTACATCAGAACAGATTGACAGCTTGAACCCTTGACTATTTTGAACTTTAGACCACTTGGACATTTATATATTCACAAATAAATAGAATATCACCAATATTACAAATAGATTTGTACAAATAAATGTTTCTATTATGAATGGTGTAAATCTGACAACAGTAAATCTGTGACGTAAATCTTTGTAACGACGTGTGTGTGTGTTATTGCAACCTGACTACGCCGATGAATTACATACTATTGGAATGTACCTTTTGACCCCTTAGACCCTTTAAAAACATTTAGATGCTGTAGCCATTTACATCTTTAGACTCCCTAAAACCCTTCCTACCTTTAAGACACTTTAGACACCATGAGACCCCTTCACCCTTTAGACCTTTGGATTCCTCGAACCTTGATTCCCCACAGACCCTTTAGGCCTTTACACCTGTTAAATCCCTTGACTCCCTTAGACCTTAACACCATTTTTACCCTTTGACCATTTTCGACCTTCGACCCCTTTTACATGCTTGAGAAGTTTTGACCCCCAACTACTATGGAATGTACCTTTAGACCATCTAGATTCTTAAGCTTTTAGGTCACACCACACCTGAATAAAACAAACATCTGAAGTCTTCTTGCAAAACACAGACTACTTTTTTCAGCAAGTAATGTACAAACTTGACCCACCAGAGGGTGGGTAGTCTGCTAGTACTTATGAAAAACTTAAAATCTGTCTTGGGGAGGGCTGTGGTAAGCCTTGGTCGACCCACTTGAGTACGTCTCTTAATTACATACTGTTTGAACTTGAGTTGGACCGTGTGTACATGCATTAATTTGTATTATTGTACAGTGACCTGTAATAATGTACCTTTATACTTTTTAGACCCTTTCGTATCCATATAGACCCCTTTAGAACCCAATGAAGTGGAAGACCAAGAAGGAACCCGAAGAAGTAAAGAGCAAGCTGGAGTCATCAGGAGGAACCTGGATAGGATTCGGTTGTTTCTTTTGAACATACCTTTTCGTCACTAGCTATTATGACCCCTAAGACCCTTCACACATTTGATGCTTAGACCTAAAGACATTTCAACATAATAGACCCCTTTAACAACACTACACAAACATCCATAGAGTCTTTTGCAATATTCAGACTACTTTTTTTTCAGTAAATAATGTGCAAACACCATTGGTACTTGCTCTGCTAGTTTGAATATCATTTGCATTATTGGTTCCATCAAAACTAAAAAGCATATATTTTTGATGTCAAAGGTCCAGTTCACATAACATGTCAGTTTCATATGATTGACATGAAATTTGAACATATTTGCGTATTGGGTCGCTGAATTGGTTTAACAAAAATCAGAACGATTGATTTAGCCGTTTTGACAGGTCAACGGTTGCATGACAACAATTTCACCCCAATGTATTCAAATGGATATTTTGTGAATTTATTTTTGCCATACTCAGTCATGTTTCAAGTTGTCAAATTGAAACTTGTGCAATTTATTTGTATACATGTACTGTACAGTATTTGTGTGTAAAATATGGTCATAATTGGTCAAAGTCAAGCCTACCCGAAACATGCAAAACACATATTAGGCCGCAGTTAGAAAATGTTTCGGCTAAATTTGTTGTGCAAGACATTCAATCATATAAAACACTTGATAGGTCAAATCTTCGAAATTGCCAAATTGGTATTTCCATGGCAACTATTTTTAGTTGATTTCGCAAGTATCTTGCTATGCACGACATCTTTGTCTTTTAATTATGCACTATTGAAATAGTGATGATAAATCATGGTACATGAGTACGTCTTGATTATGTCCGATTGAAATGTGAGTTCAGGTACATCTATTAATACCTACTATTGGAACGTGAGTATGTCCATTAATTACGTCCCAATGTGATGTGAGTTTGTCTATTAATTACGTCTTATTGGAACAAAATGGGCTGAATTTACGAAAGGGTTTAAGCGAGCATCTTGCTAACACTCGCCAACACTTGCCTAACCCTTAAACGCTGCCCAGGCAAAAATAGCATTATTTTCCTCTCGTAATTATTTGCAGATTACTGTAGTAGGACTTGTTACCAACTGTAGTATATGAGAGTACTCGTATACAAACTATAGTTCTAACTGTAGCTTTTGCCTGGGACGAAAGCATCGTTGTACGCACACAACTAGTCACCCGTTGAAATAGCAATTTACGAAGGGAGATCAACATCTTTAAGTTGTGCGTGTCTAAACAACCCAATAAACTGTGAAATGCCGCACATATCTCAATATCCAATTGAAATGATGCACTTGCATAAAATGACAGCATCACTGACAATTGCTAGAGAGGATTCAGCGCATTGCTCCTCATTGTAGGTTGATCCAGGTCATCTTGCATAAGATTCAGCAGCGATGAAAATTATTCCTTCGAGAGTCTGTAACTCCGGACAAATTTTATATTGTCATACTTCTCTGGAGGATTGCATCTATTGTTCAATATTCTTGATGCACGACAGCTAACTGCCCTATTCCTAGTCTCTTTCGCCACCACTTTCGCTTATTCAAGCTCTCCTACACATCCATATTCACTATCCCATGTTAACTACCAATTATAAGCATCCAATTCTGATATGTCCTTTACAATAGTATTCTCTGCAGACTACTGTAATTAGAACTGAAACCAATTATAATTTTAACTAGTATTAAGGAGTAATTCTCTGCAGACCACTCTAATCACTTCAGTTACCAGCAATTGTTACTGCAGTACATAAACCACAATGGCTTAACTTATAGTGATTCTAAAGTAAACTTAAACTGCCAGGAAGTATACGAAAGTACAACTGCAGTTCTATACCATTTTTTTTCCTAACGCTTGCTTCAAAACCTTAAAAGCACTCTTAAACATGCCCTCAGTAAAGTTTAAAATTATTTCTTGTTTAAACACTTGTGATTGGGTTTTAACCCGCATTAAATAATCGCTCTTCAGCGATTGGCGATCAACTTTGAACGGGTGATCATTGCACGATTAGCGATTCTACACGTGTCTCGCTATTAAACGCCTTTCGTAAATTCTACCCAAAATGTCTAAATACGTTAATTACGTTTTGGAATGTATTAATTGCACATAATTCCATCTTATGACTTGCGTATCACCCAGGACACAACGCCACATAAAATACACCCAACCACCCAAACATCACAACAAAAGTCCTGGTGAGGGTCTGATGATGATAATAGTACTTAACCCTGATAATGGTAGTTCGAGATGTCCATTAATTATGCACTTTAAAATGTGAGTACATCTAGTAATTTTGTAGCTGGGCTGTGATTCAAACTCAAGCTGGATGGCTCAGAGGCGAGGTGTGTATACCTCTAGGCCAGGGGTTCCCAACCTGGGGTGCGAGATGGAATTTCATGGGGTGCGCAAAGAGTGGCTTGTGTCCTTGAGTCACGAGTCATCACTCAGTCAGCTGCCAGTGTGCCTTGAGAAGTGGTAGTAGGTGGTTGTGTTGCGTAGATAGTAATCTCGTTTACGAGTATTAATCAAAAGGAGATAATAACAGAATTAACATACAAGTAAAGTAACTGAATTGTCAGAGTATTGGTTCACGAAAAAATATTTTCACGAAAAAAATAAGTGACCACTATATTCGTTATTGTTGTGTGTCTGTCTGTCTGTCTGTCTGTCTGTCCGCGAGCATAGCTCCGTGGGTTTGATCCGATCCTGACAAAATTTTGGTGGGAGGTTTATATCATGATCTAGTTGTGTTCTGAAAATAGGTGTGGTCGCCCATTATGGGCGGAGCCACGCCCAAAAAAACGTGTTTTTAGGGGGTAGCCGATTTCAATTTGCATCTTCTCCTAGGGGGTTTGGCGAATCTGACAGGGGTTTCGGTATTTGGTTAGCCCAATGGCACCTGCATAGCCCCACGGAGCTCGATTTTTCATTTTCGTCCCAAGTTCAAGGTCACAAGGTCACGAACTTAGAAATTGCGAATTTTGACATAAAAAAATTTCTTCTCCGAGGGGTTTGTCGAATCTGGCAGGGGTTTTCGGTATTTGTTGCCCAATGGCACCTGCATAGCCCCACGAGCTCGATTTTTCATTTTCGTCCCAAGGTCAAGGCCACAAGGTCACGAACTTAGAAAATTGCGAATTGTGTTTTTAGGGGTAGCCGATTTCAATTTGCATCTTCTCTCTAGGGGTTTTCAAATCTGGCAGGGGTTTCGGTATTTGGTTAGCCCAATGGCACCTGCATAGCCCACGGAGCTCAATTTTTCATTTTCGTCCAAGGTTATGGTCACAAGGTCACGAACTTAGAAAATTTCGAATTTGACATAAAATCATACGACCGCCCAAACTTTGAGAGCTAGGATGACAATATTTTTTATGCATAATCTTGAGGTCATTCCCCACCTAAAGTCTTGAAACCATTTTGCTCTATCTCGAACACCTTGCCCGTGGCGCCCCCTTCAAGTTTGTTTTTACGCTGATTTCATCAAAGTATGGATAATCCGATGAGTGCGAAATGCCATATAGCCTATATGACGTTATATTGTTCCTGGAATGTTCCAGAGGAAGTTTGCACCAAAGGTCATAATCCTTGACCTTTGACCTTTAAAGGTCACAAAGGTCAAATTTTCAAAGTTGTGAGAATCGAACCGGGTTTTCGACCTTCTTCGACGAACTAACTCCAATAAGCTATAGCACGTATCCTGTTTCCTTATTTTAATGTCCACACATTGTTTTGTGACCTTTAAAGGTTATGCAAAGGTCAAATTTTAAAGTTGTTGAACGAAACCGGGTTTTCGACATTTTGCAGCTAATAACCTGTCACTCGTACCACATCATGTTTGTCATTTTTATACTTGGTCAAACATTATCACATTGTCTCATCCTTGACTTCTGAAACAATCTACATCGTCAAATACGCTCGTGAACCATCGTCGTCTTCAGACGTGTTGCTTTTTAAAATCATTATAACGCAACATCTGACATAATCATTGTACATCATTACGCCTACACTGTAGGCGTAAGATATTTGTCTGTTCATTTTACGTGTGAGTGACTGGTTATAGTACACGCGGTGATGGGCTGGAAAACTGTTGCAGCGTGTTACAAATTTTGCATTGTGTCTCCATACTGAGTGTAATTTATCTTAGCACGTTGACCGCCATATGTATTATTGCGCACTACCACTGGTGAACACTTTATTAATATAATTTAATCGTGAACATTATAAACTTTGGAAAACTAGTATTTAGGCACTTTTGCGGAATAATGGTGATTTAACAATTGCTTGTTTAATAGTCTTGAAGTTAGTATTTTATATTTGACATCAATTAATTGTAAAACGGTGTAGAAACGTGTGTTTTAAGTACTATTTAAATTTCTAACTACTTATGGCGGTCGCTGTGCTGAATAAAGGTTACTTGTGAGAGAGAGCATAATGCTAGTCTTTCTTAGATTTTTTTTCATTAAGCACTTCATTATTGATAAATTACTTACTTGCGGTTATTAGGTTTTTATAATAACTAAATTATGTTTGCAACTTTTCAGCCTTATTATTGTGGTAATTATTTGAGTTATACAGTCTATGAAAGTGCTAATTAGTGTACGAATCCTGGTAAGTGTTTCTATGTAATGTGAAGTTTTTAATAATCCAACTAGGTTTAGTTTTTCACTATATTATTTGCTTTTGCGAATGTTGTGAATAACTAATAAATAAACTCCTAAATTGAGTAGTTCAATTAAAATTTGAATCTTCTTAAAATACGGATACTGATTTTGCTAATAAAAACTTTGCAATATTGATTATAAATGTTATAAATTTATCTAACGAAATTAATTTATATATTTGGTATATTTGATAAATTAATTTTAAAGTTTACTATGAATCATTGTGCTTAATTGTAATTACGTTACAAACCGTAGTTACACTTTGCTCATTATAATTAAATTTCATTGCAGGGTCCTATAGTATTGTTACGGATCTGGAAGCCATTTGCACTCAAACAGACAGCAGTCCCAAAGTTTCGTTATTTCGTTAAGCTGCATACAATTGTGGAAGATCTCATCAAGCCATGTACACTGGAAATGGCAACAATTATCCTGGGCAAAGAAGCAAGAAAAAATTTGAACAGGTGCCCCTATCAAATAATGTCATTCACAACCGAATCAGTGATTTGAGTGAAGATATTTTGGACCAAGTCATCTCAGATGTCAGAGCTAGTCCTTTTAAAATCTCTATTCAGTTGGATGAGTCAACTGACGTCTCCAGTTGTACTCACTCATCACATTAGTGAGGTATGTCAATGATGGTGCTGTGAAGGAAGATTTCCTGTTTTGTAAAGATCTGCCAAAAAACACAACTACAAAGGATGTGATGCAGCTGGTGAAAGACTTCTTTGCCAAACATGATTTACATATTAAAGTCATTGTTTCTGTGCGCACTGACGGGGCACCTGCAATACTTGGAAATAAATCTGGATTTTCTGCATTGATGAAAAAGGAGATTCCAGACTTGCAAGTTACCCATTATTTTCTTCATCGGCATGCTTTGGCATCAAAACATTGCCTCCAAATTTGAAGAAAGTCCTTGATACTTGTGTGAAGTCATCAACTGGATCAGGGGGAGAGCTTTGAACCATCGCATCTTCAAATCATGTTGTGAGGATCTGGGTTGTGAGCATTCAGTTTTGCTTTTCCACACAGAAGTCCGTTGGTTGTCACGAGGACAAGCTTTAACCCGCTTCTTTGACCTGCGGGAAGAAATCAAGTTTTTTGGATGAGCGTGAATGTGATCTGGTTGGGGCATTGGAATCGTAGGAATTCGCCCAAATGCTGGCTTACTTAGCTGACATTTTCACTTGTATGAATGACCTGAGTATTTCTCTTCAAGGAAAAGGGATAAACATATTGAAGGCTTGTGAAAAAGTTGAATTCCTTCAAAGAAAAGTTACATCTTTGGCGTCGAAGGATGGAAAGAGGCAGTCTCTCAAATTTTCCTTCACTAGAAAAGATGGTTGATGATGCTGGATCCATAACTCCTAGTGTGCGTGAAGAAATTGTGGCTCATTTGGAAATGCTGTCAGAATCGTTTGATGGATATTTTGCTGCTGGAGACCTGAAGATTTCAGAAGAATGGATCATGAATCCATATTCCTATAATTTGCAGAAAATGTCAGATGATGAAGAGCTGAAGGAAGATCTTATTGATTTGCAGACAAATCGAACTCTTGAAATGCAATTTGAAAGCAAGACTTTGGAGGAGTTTTGGTGTGCAACACTGGATATGTTCCAAGACTTGGTGGAAAAGCACTCCATGTCCTCATTCCATTTGCAACAACATACTTGTGTGAATGTGGATTCAGTTCTCTTTTGTCAATCAAGACAAAATCTAGGAATCGCCTGAATCCACAGGCAGACCTACGGATCGCAGTCAGCAAGAAAGTTCCACGTTTTGACAATCGTGAATGAGACGCAGGAGCAAAGAAGTCATTTAATTTTATGTTCACAATTGGGATTGATTTTACTGTTTACAATTTTTTTCTGAATAAATTAGAATCTAATTGCTCAATTTATACTTGCATTTTATGCACTGAGTTGAAAGCTTATTTTTTAAGTTCAATTTGTTCACCCGCAGTATTGTATGTGGTTCAATTTGTGGTTC
>CM068960.1:93361009-93384969 GCA_035128595.1 Eptatretus atami
AAAAATTATAAATTAGACTTCTTCATCTTCAAATGTGATATTACTTTTGTAGGGGGTGTGAACATTAATCAAGCATTTCCGAGGGGTGTGGGGCATAGAAAAGGTTGGGAACCACTGCTCTAGGCCATCCTGCTAGCCCATATGAATTGTAAGGAAGCCATCCATAGCCATATGTAAGGGAGCCATATGTAAAGCACAGCAGTGCTTTGAACTGAGACACCCTATTTATAGTGTTTGCACATGAGCTTCCAAGACTTCATGTCTGTTAAATGTCGCAGCAACCAACTGTGCTTCCTTTTGTGAGTCACAAGGACGTTTTGGTGAATGGTATGCACTTGAAAGGTGAGCATATTTAGATGCAACAACCTTTTATCTGGAACATTTTTGTAGCCTTTTCCACGACACCAAGACAGTTGTGTTGATGATGCTGAAATTTCTGTTTCTAGTAACGAATAATATCTTCTTAATTATTTTTCTCCAAATGAAGAATTGTCCCACAGTAATGTTTTTAACACTCATCTTTACAACACCATTGGATTGCCATAGTTCTTTTCATTTCCTTGTATTAAATTCTCCATCCTCACCCATGGCCTAAATTCTTATATTCCTCAAACCCATCAATTAATTAGCTCATCTGGACTTTAGTCAGGTGAGTTTATGTGATCGAGAAGTGTGAGTGAGTGAGTCAGTCAGTCCGTAAACACTTCAGTCATTATCACTTGAACCAAACACACGATTTTGATGAAACTTGGCCACAAGCTTCATATCTGATGCCTAACAAAGGTGTATTGACAAGCATCAAAATCTGTCCTCATTAAGGGGTAAACAGGAGGGGGGGGGGGGGGGGGGGTTGACCCCCTCCCAAAAATAGGTATTTGTTCTCTTCTCCGAAACTACACACGATTGAAACTTGACGACAACCTTCATCACCCGTGATGTACCAAAATTTGTTCACCGCATTAAAATAAAAAAATTGGGGTCTGAGTGACTGTTGCTCTTGACCCAGGTGAGTTTCATGACACGTGGTCCTATTTTCGTATTCAATTATCCATCCTCACCCATGCGTTCTTCCTAAATATTACACTTGGTTCTCCTCCCCAATTCTAAGCCCAACACTCCTCTTCATTCTGTCATCCATCATTTCTCTAGTCTGTGAAACTGACTCCCCCTCTCCTCATACTTTCTCCCAGACCCACCCCAGCTCTTTTACTCTCCTTGATTCCTTCCCACCCCATTCATTTCAAGTGTGTGTGCATTCACAGCTGCTCAAGTATCTGTATCTGTGCCTCTTCTTTCCTGCATTATTGAACCTTCTTAATTGTAATCTATCTTTATATGGGGTTTTCCTCAGGTACAGTGAATCAGCGCTGCCCCTGAGCGCTATAGTGTGGTCAATGTAAGGAAACGAGACAGAGCACAGACATGCCCCACATACGGATGTCTAGCACACTCGGTGGGGAGGAAGCAGGCCATGTGTGATGGAAATTCACCAGCTTGCCTAACCAATCACTGTGGGCTATCGACCGTAGCCTGGTGGTCATGTCAGCCAATTTGCACATGCTACTTGCCGTGGGTTGTCCAAGCTCTCCCTTACTTGTGGTGCTGCTCAGAGAGCTGCTGTTTGGTTCCTGCCTGGCTCTTGTTCGTGGCGCTCACCAATGTCAGCGGTTCTGGTGGTTTTTCATGCACAAAGAACATGTTGGGACTGGAACACAAGGTGCTGTGGCGCAAAGCCCTGCGCAAGACAGCCAGGAGCAATTGTGGGGGAGTAGGTCCACACGGTGTGCGGAACAGTTTCGCACCATACAGCTTCCTTGGCTTCTCTGTCCCGTATAATCTAGCAGTCTTATCACGTCTGAGTGAATAGTTAAGTTATTGTAGTCTGTCGAGGTTCCGAGGGCATGCCGCGTATCTTTTTTTGTAATCGATTTGTAATCACAGTGGGCTTAATAATATAATTATAATTCAACAGGGAACAAACATTACATGTATATGGGGGGAAAAACAACACCCCCTGCAGCAATAGCGGTCATGGAATTTGCCCCGCACGGGGAGGAAGACCCTCTTGTGGACAGGCCGTCGCTGTTCTGATGGGTGGCAGTGAGTGTCCTGGAAGCAGCAGTGGGAAGAGAGTGACAAGTCTATATGTGGGAGAATTGCGTGCTCAGCTGGCAGGTTACCCAGATAGCCTCGATGGCAGAGCACTGGTACGATTCACTCGATGACCTGGGTTTGATTCCCCCTTTGGGTGTGTAATTTTTCCGAAATACACATGTAATGTTTGTTCCTTGTTCAATTATAATTAAATTACTACACCCCCTTTGGTGAATAATAGTGGTCATGGAATTGGCCCCCCACAGGAGAAAGACCATCTCATGGACAGGCCATCGCTGCTCCTATGGTTGGAAGTGAGTGGCCCTGAAGCAGTGGCAGAAAGAGTGGCAATTCTATATGTGGGAGAATTGCATGCTTGGATGGCAGAGCACTGGTACGGTTTACCAGAGGACCTGGGTTCAATTCCCCATCTAGGTGTATAATTTTTCCCGCATATACATATACTTAAATAATCTCGTATCCGAATGCGGATCTGGAGCTTCACCAAAATCGAATCAATTCTTCAGTCACACACCCAACCTGTCCATCAAGTTTCATCTGAATCTGTCCATAACCTTTTGAGGTATCCTGCTTACAGACAGAGACAAGGGTGAAAAGATAACCTCCATCCACCTTGGGTGGCGGAGGTAATTAACCCCTGAGATGAGGAGTTTGGGGTTCACGTTAAAACACTTGTAAAACGTATCGCTGGACGGGCTTGCTCGGCCACCTGTCAGGGATATTTTCCGCAGTCGTGTGTGTTTTTAAAATGCAGATTCAGGCCAAAATTTAACTGGTGGTCACGGGGACATTTTCACGCTTACCTGCTGGCGGCACAACAGTCTTACACCCATGACCATTACAACATATTCAAATAATTTATTCTGTTGTATAATAGTGTCCATAAACGATCTTTCAACATAATTCCATGATGGGAGAGGTGTTGAAAATTTATCCTATCCTTCTTCAAGTCCTGCTTCGCTTGACCTATGTGTAGCTATTTTACCATCTCAATCCAATTCAAGTAGTGATTGAAGTCTGGGATCCTTACCACCAATCTGCTCCTCTGTCAGATGTGAGCGGGCATCTGCCTGGGCTTCTGTCTGCAGGGGAAAACAAACAAACAGGACGATTCCCTCAAGCAAGCAATTTGAAAAGCATCTCCGCAAGTCATTTCACCAGATTCACAATTTATTAAGGTAACTAAATTATGAATCCCCTACCGGTTTCAGCAGAAGGGACTATCGGTTTGCTCTCCATCCGTCCCACCCGTGGTTTTTCTGACTTTTTTTTCCCCCACACCCTTTAACATATTCAACTAAAACTTGGTACATGGCTTTATTATGATAAATTACAGAACAAGTTCGAGTTTCAGGCTATTTCGTCAATTTTTGACAAAGTTATGCTCTTTTTGGACCGAAAATATCACATCGGTAGGGGACATATATTGCAAAGCAATTCTTGCTCTTGTTATGATTGTCATTTGTTCTGATATGCGTCTTTAAGAATGAAACAGATGTAATTGCATCGAATATTTGAAAAGTTTATGATCATATTTGCTCAGGTTGCAATCCTGCATGGGTCGCCACTCCCACACAGGATACTCAATTGTGTGTGCAGTAATTTGTAATTTGGCCATGGTGCCAGTGATAACTTGCGAACTATGTGAAGTCCACCATGGGATCTTTAACGTCCACCAACAATTGTCGGCAGACTGGACACTCATTGAATTTGAAACACCAGGATGACAGTTTATGGCTGGGTTGGGATTCCATCCTCAGCCACACAGCTCAACAGCAAGTGTGCATACCACTTGGTTTATTGGCTATCCTGCTCGCCTGAAATCATATTGCACCACGTATACAGGATGCATGTGTTGTCATGAACTCTGTCGGATTAGGTCCACTGGTGTAACTTAAAAATGAATCCATTGAAACGAATTGTGAAGGCAACCTAGTAGCATGTCCATTTTTATTCTGCATGGCTCGTGTTATCTCGTATATATTGTTTTGTTGCTGCAGCTGTTTCTGATCCCCTAAATAGGCTCCACATGACAAAGTGTCATCCTTTACGAATGAGATAAAATGATATTTAAAGCAAATTATTTGCTCATTGTATCTTGATAACAACAATTGTATGCAATGTCGATACTCCTTTATGTGGCGTAGCGAGGTGCTCACAAGCCATGAACGTTCCGTGATAGAACCAACCCCGGATAGATCTCCATTCCATCAGAAAAGGCTGCAATTTGGCAAAAGTTCCGGCACACAATGGCCTGATCTTTGAAAACGACACCATGCCATCTTTAACTTCCACCAGCTAGTGCTTGTCGACAGAACATCCAGCTTAACGTCTGTCCGAGGAATTGCCTGCTTTGTGATGTATCGTCTAACAACGATTCTCGTAGAAAAAAAAAATGTTAACCATTGTATTGTAAACAGAATATGCTGGTGTGCCTGATAACGTAACAAATGATATGCTGGCTGTTCAGTGAGCATTGATTTATGGAAAAATCATGATCAAATCTGTGTTGTACCGTTATAATCGATAGTGTAAGATAGATGTCTGTCTGTCTCTGCTTGTCTGTCTGTGTCGCCATTATTCTCAGAGATGGCCAAACGCATCTTCGTCAAACTTTCAGAGGTTCATCAGTGAGTGCCGGGAAGTGTTTCAGCAAAAACATTTTTTGAAAAAAACAAGTTGGATTAAAAAAAAAAAATTTTATTTATTACTCTAAGCCTTTGTAGTTGTAGTTCTGTAAGTATCTAAGCCTTTGTAGTTCTGTAAAAGGTTCTATTAAATGATGTCCGATCGCATTCCTTAGAACTTAGAAGGTGGAGGGAAGTGTTTTAGCCCACCACAAAAAAAATTGACAAAAAACAATTTGATTTCTTCAAAATGCCAACAGGATCAGAACATCACCGAGTACCCCTGCTAGTTAGTATGCGATATTGAAAAATAACTGAAGTGTGCAAATAATGATATCGGCACAAAGCTCACTCCAGCTTAACTAAGACTAAAGAAAAGATGGTTACAACGTGAAAACAAATGATTGTAACTGAAGACTAGAACGGGCACTCGTAGAGCGCATACCTTCGCCGCAGCCACTAGTTTGAACATGGCATGAGAGTGAAATGAGGAACTAAAATTCCACTAAATCTGCTCGGGAATTTCGCAAATTTAAAGTCCATGATCCGGATTTTGTGAAAGGATTTTGTTATTAGAACTATTACGATTATGACAATTTTAGGTGATTCGTTGTCCCGAGTGCCGAACTCTGTAGCATGTAGGGTCGGATTCGGTCGAATGTCACTAAAATTGACAATTTAATCGCGAAAAAACGATTTTGACCTTTTTGTGACCTTGACCTTAACCTTTGATCTGATCGCTCCAAAATCTAATCGATTTGTCCTCTCGTGATGCCAAAACACATCCACAAAATTTCATGACAATCTGCGAAGTGGTGTTTGTGTAATGTTGTCCACAACGTTCCCAATCAAAACTCCATTTGGTAACCCCCTTGACCTTTGACTTCCACAGACTAACTAGGGTTGCAAACACTATACCATACGCTATATCAGTGGATCGGGATTTGAATACTGAACATTTTGGACTTAATTTGATGTAAATCGGAACAAAATTGACACTTTAATCGCAAAAAAACGATTTTGACCTTTTTGTGACCTTGACCTTGACCTTTGATCCGATCGCTCCCAAAATCTTATCGATTTGTCCTCTCATGATGTCAAACAAGTCCACAAAATTTCATGACAATCTGCTAAGTGGTTTTTGCGTAATGTTGTCCACGACGCTGCCCAATGAAAATGCTTTGTGGTGTCCCCCTTGACCTTTGACCCCCAACCGCTACCTAGGGTAATTACGCCACACTTTCATGTGGCATAGCCTAGAATGTAGAATGAGTAATGAACATTTTGGTGTTGGTTTTATCTCATTCGGATAAAAATTGACCGCGTTATGACGATTTTGACCTTTTTGTGACCTTGACCTTTAATCCGATTGCTCCCAAAAGCTTCGCCTGGCGTCCTTGAGTAACTGCACATCATCTCTGAAAATTTCATGCAAATCGGTCCAGCAGTTTTTGCGCAATGTTGTCCGCACACATATTTACCAATAAATAAATACACAGGGGTCAATACAATACCTTCGTCAAACGAAGTTTGCGAAGGTAATAAGCTTGTTCTACATGATTTAGGGCATTTGACTGCCGACAAGAGTCGGCGTGTTAACGTCCGTTCGAGGTACTGCGCGCTTTGTGATATAACGCCTTGAGTGTGAAACACCGATTTGTAGCTTGGTCCAGAATCAAACTCGCGCTAGAAATCTCAAAGGTGAGTGTGCTACCTCTGCACCGTTCTCAGTCCGACATAAACATTCCCAATAAAAATTAATTACACGAGTTATTGTTTTTTTTAACTGATAAATTTTGTTTACCAATGTTACCATTCAACGTTCGGTTGTAAATTGAGATATATCTTTTTGAGTTTTTAATTTTGTGAAAATAAATGCATATCGACTGAATGCAAAAATGGCTTGGGTATGTGAATAATTATGTATACATATATATATATATCTTTCTCTTTCTCTTTCTTTCTCTCTCTCCATATTCATCAAACTTTCAGAGGTTCATATCCTGTAATAGTATTAGTATTATTAACACAATATTAGTATTTAAGATATTCCTTCTACCCACCACTTTTTGTCATTTTCAAACAAAGAAAGGTCTTTAGTCTTCAATGTTGCTTTTTTGTTTGCAGTAAGACAATATAAACTTAAAAAAAAATTTTTTAATGTAATATCAAGGCAAGCTATTATCATAGAGCTGTTTAGGCTTTCAAACCATTCTACGAATGATACTCGCAATTACTGCAAGACATGGCAACATTTATTTTTCAATCCATCATTAATAAGCTAATACATATAACATCAATGTTGTATTATATATATATATATATATATATATATATATATATATATATATATATATACATATGATAATTTGTTTTTTAGGCATGTCTTACACCGTTCAGTATCTGAGATAAATTGTTGAACTCCCCTCGTATGAGTGTTATTATTACTAGAAGCACCTGCACCATACAGGAGCTGCCAGGGGGTCGTGTTATTACCTCCACCACCGAAGGTGGACGCAGGTTATGTTTTCATTCCTGTCTGTCTGTCTGTGAGCAGGATATCTCAAAATCTTTTGCATGGGTTCGGACCAAATTTGGTGGACAGGTTGGGTGTGTGACAAGGACTAATTTATTAGAGTTTGGTGAAGATCCAGATACTAGAATTTTTATAAGTGATCCTTCACCAATGAGAGATAGGGTCAAAAATTATATACTGCATAGCACGATATGACAAAATTAGGGAGATGAGTTGGTCATGTGACAAGAACTACCAGCCAATTATATTTTGGTTCAGGTCCGGATCCAGTTCCGGCCCATCAGCGGAAATCAAAATGTGATTCTTTACCACTGAGAGATAGGGCCAAAAACGATTTTACATTTATTTATGTATGTATATATATATATATAATGTTATGAGGTCCCCTACCAGTTTCACGAGAGGCGACTATAGGTTTGCTCTTTGTCCATCCATCCATCCCACCTGTGGTTTTTCAGACTTTTTTCCTCATAATCTTTCACATATGCAACTCAAACTTAGTACATGGCTGTATTATGATAAGATACAGAACAAATTCGAGTTTCAGGGCGTTTCGTCAATTTTTCAGTAATGCCCTTTTTCGACTTAGAAAATATCACATCGATAGGGGACATGTATTGCAAAGCAGTTCTCGCTCTTGTTCATTGTTATTATTATTATTATTATTATTATTATTATGTGCCGTGACAAACAATCCAATAAGCACTGGCAAAGACTTACCAACCGCATGGTGTCTGATGCTGAGTAATCCACAGAACAGGAGTAAATGTTTGACTCGATCTTTCACACAACTACTCTTCTCCAGATTGCTCCACCCATATATGCCATGTGGCAATTCCACTGTTCATTGGGGAATGCCAAAGACATTCTCAAGCTCGGATGAAATTACATACAGGAGGCAACTTGCTTCTAATAATTGCCAGACATCATGGTCTCCAAGGAACATGTCTTTTATTAGTCTGGGTTTAGACAGCTTTATTGAAGTTCCATACAGTCACGTCGCATGGCTTTTTAGGGGAACTATATGTATTGTGGCAAATGTTTGCGAGGCTTGTCGGTGTGTGAAGATTTTGGCTTTAGTTGGATTTTTGAGAGTTTGGTGTTTATAAATCATGTTGAATTGTGAACATTTATGAGCACAGTGGTAAAATCTCATTATGTTGTTGATGCTACACATGGAGCAGTATGCTTTAGTCTTGATCGTGAGATTAATCTTTATGATTGGGAAAGGACTCAGGAATATACTAGAACGGCACTCGGTTGAGCGGGTACCTCCGCCAAGCTAAACAGTTTATGTTTTGTATCCCATTGATCAGCCTATATCTGGAACCGGACCTCCAAAATCGAAATGGCTTGGTCTGGTCATCTACCCAACTCATCCACCAAGTCTCATCCGAATCTGTCCACAACCTTTTGAGATATAGTGCTATGTATCGTTTTTGGCCATAATATCTTAATTGTTGAAGAATCACTTTAAAATTGTCGTATCTGGATTTGGATCTTCAGCAACATCTAACCAGTTCGCTCTTGTCACACACCCAACCTCTCTACCAAATTTTGCCCGGATCTGTCCACAACTTTTTGAGATATCTTGTTCACAGACAGACAGGTGTGAAAACATAACCTCCATCCACTTTTGGTGGCAGAGATAAACATAGACAAACATTGTGAAGTTTTTATTGTGAATGTTGTCACGCAGAAGGCTGTGAAGAATGCTGGTTTCAAAATTGTCGACCAAATCCGACCTGTGAAAGCTATTCTGATCCTCACTGTCAATGTTGACTCAGCCTGTGGTCTTCGCTGTTACAACCATGAGCTCGTGAAGCCCCAACACTCCCATATCAGCATTGCATGGAATCTTTGTCGGGGCAAGGTGTTGTGTATCCCTCCAGTGAAAATATAGACTGCTTCAGAACTCATGAATGAAGAGGATAAAATTATCGATGAGGGTACATTGCGGAAAAAAAAAAACTTTGCATACTTACTGAAAGTGTGTTTCATTTATTGGGCTTGTGGTGTTGCTGTAAAGCAAGAGGTTTGATTATTTTTTTGAAGACAATGCAATTCACACTTTTGGGTTTGGTTTTAATTGCACTTTGATCAGTAGACTATCATGACTCAGGTATCACACGAGATAAGCTCTAACATTTCCTATGTGGAACTTGACTATATTGTTTACAAGCAAATGTCTGAATGAAAAACCACCTCAAACACTTTTAGATGGTGGTTAAGGTTTCATTGACATGAATTATTGATAGCAACTGTTTCTATTGAAGTCTTCCCAACCTTGTTTCCTAACTCCCGCTCCCTCCACCCCCCGCCCCCCCAACCCTAGCCCCCTACCTCTTCCCCAATGCCGCAATACTGCTAATGCTGCATCAACATGGTTCTGGAAGATGTCACATGAAGAAACCGAGATACTCTCCATCATCTTCAAAAGCCAGAAAAATAAAAGCAAAGCACAAGGATTATGTTCTATATAGGTAATCCCTTATGCCTCATCCATGCCTGTTCTGACAATGAGACAGCACTTCAAAGGCATGTTCCCTTGCCTGCACGGACAAGAGTTCTGTTTACCGTCAAAATCCAACTTTCCGTCGTTGTTTCTATCTCCTTCGGCGAGAATCTCGTCCACCTCTACATCTGTGACGTTTTCACCCATGCTCATCAGGATTTCCATCAGCTCGTCTTGGTAAATGAACCCATCAGCATTCCTGTGGAGGGAGTAACATTATTCACTGATCATCTCCTTAGCTCAATATAGTGGAGTGAGTTAAAGATGATTTTTTATTTATTTATTATTACACAACTTTCCTTGACAAGGTGAACTGCGATGACTGAATAGTGAATTTGCTTGCCCAACAATAAAGTACAACGATGAAATGTAAAGAAGTCCTCGATACATAAGTCAACAAGAATAGCACATGGTAGAACGCATACCTCCGACAGGCTAAACAGTTTGCGTTTTCTATCCCAATGCGAGACTGCATCTGGATCTGGACCTGAACCAAAATATAATCTGCTTGTTCTTGTCACCTACCCAACTCGTCCACCAATTATTGTCAGAACCCATCCACAAGGTTTTGAGATATCGTGTTGCATATCTTTTTTGGCACAATCTTTCAATGGCAAAGGATCACTTCAAAAAACTAGAAGGGCACTCAGTGGAGCGCATACCTCCGCCACGTAATGCCCGATCCACGAGAACATATCGGGCCCAATACATTTTTGAAATGTCATGCGATTCTACGATATCGTTTTTTGGCCTTATCTCTCAATGATGAAGAATCACTTTAAAAATTAAATAATTCTCGTATCCAGATCTGCATTTGGATCTTCACCAAAATCGAATTGATTCGTCCTTGCGACACACCGAACCTGTCCACAAAATTTAGTCCGAATCCGTCCACAACTTTTTCAGATATCGTGCAATATATTGTTACGGCTGTGGAAATTCGCAAACACCATTCAGGTTCCGTAGGTGAGGTATTTCTGAAGTACATGTATAGTTAGCCCAAACCCATTGTTTAGAGGGAATTAATGTTGTGATTCATTCGGGCTGCGACACTTTGAGTTAGTCGTTTTTCTGTTCTTTCATTATTTTCGAACCAACCACACTTCAACCTCAACCACGCCACCACTCCAACAACGCCAGCACCGCCATCTCACACAACCACCACCATCTTCGCCACTACCCACACCAACGAACGCCATCCTCCGCAGTCCACGTACGACGGTTTCCGCGTTGGAACCGTCGAACGCGGAGAAGGGAGAGAAAATCACCACAGCGAGGGCGCACGGGTTTTCCCGCCTGTTTTCTTCCCTGGCCCGGCGCCAGGACGGATTCTCCGCCGCCCCCCCCGCATGGCGCGGGGAGGGGGACGAGAGGGGAACGCCCCCCTTCTCGAAGCGCCTCGAAGGAGGGTGGAGCCAAGAACGGGGCGGGGCCGGGGGTATAAGAGTCGGAGGCGCAGGAGGTTCTCTCTCTTTGGTTCGGCATTCGTTTCTCTTGGTTTGGTCTCTCTCTGTTCGTCGGTGCTCGGTCCGTGGCGTCGAGGGGCCAGCACAGGCAGGCACGAGGCACGCCGGAGAGACCTCGCCGACCACGCTCGAGACGGAGTCACGGCCAGACGGGACCTCGTCAGAGGAGGTCGCCAAGGACTCGAGAGCAGGGAAGTCGCGACTTCCTCATTTCTTTTGGGTTCTGTGTGAACGTGTGTGTGTGGCGCCGAGTCTTTAATAAGTAAAATTGTATAAGTGTTGCCGAGTGTTCGCGTTTAGTCGGTCGTAGCTCTGCGTTGCTTTCATTGTGTTGCTTTTGTTACATGTGATATATGTGCATTTTGGCTAATTGTGACTGTAAATACATGCTGTGATATATGTGTGCTATCTGTGTGCGTGTAATAAATGTGTGCTTGTTGAATTGTTTCCCGTTTGCTGCGTCCTTTCCTTTGTGGGTCTCCATCTTGCTTTACGTAAAGGGTTTGAGTGGGCGCGGGACGCCCGATAATTAATCAGGAACCGTCGAGGCCGACGATAACACCGCGCTCGGTTATCCTGATAGCAGCACGGATCGCTTAAGCGGCCCGTGTCCGAAGTCGACCTGCGGCGAGGTGCGGTCGCCCGGTTTACCATCCGCGTGGGTACTTAGGTAGGTCGAGTTTGGCGAACAACCCTATCCCACGCGGGTGGCCGATTGGCACGATCGTGGTGAGGCCGAAAGGCACCCGTGACTGGATCCCGTGTGTTAGTCTGGGAGGGTCACGACGGAATTGTCCGTCCGGTGGCGACGTACCGCGATTCGAGTCACGTGGTCGTTCGCACGCCGGCGGGCGCGAATTCGCAACACTGGTGTCAGAGAGCGGGAAAACGAACCTCCTGTTCCAGCTAAATTCATTGGGAATCGTCCAGGGGTGAGAGGAGCGACCCCCGATTCCCTCCAAATTACGAGCGAGCTAAATTAACCCCTTACGTGGAATAAGATGGCGTCTCAAGGCGAGCGGGAGCGGGGGTAGAAATGTATATGTGTGATAGTAATGTAGGACTCCATGGCCCAGGATGGAAACCCCGAGCAGGACATTGGTGTGCAGGAACAGTTTCCCCCAACCAAACGCAGAGCCCGAAATGGGCGCGGCGGAGGCCGCGGTGTATGACACCTCCCCTCCCCTCTCCGCCAAAACCCCGATCCTCGCCGAATCGGCTCAGCCGAGTGCACCGACATGGCCCAGCTATTCGCCATGCTGGCAAAAATGAATGGTGGATATAAACAACAAAATGGATGGAAACTCACTCGAAATGAAAAAGAATAAAAGGTATGAACGAAAAATGGATGGAAACGCACTCAGAATGGAAACAAACACAAACGAAATGAAAACGAATATGGAAACAAATGCGCAAGGAATGAAGGAAGAAATAAGAAATGCGGGGTGAAACGCAGCAAATGGGCCGGAGCCTGCAGGCGGGCATGAAGGCTACAACAGCGAAGTGCGTAATGGCGACGCCACGTGTGGGAGCGAACGAGCTGGGAGGGGGTGCAACGGCTGTCAGGCCCGCGGTGAAGGCGGGTGAGGAAAAAATAATTCGGGAGACGTGTTGGGCGAGAAGTGTGGAGGTCACGGAAAAAGTGACGGTAACCGAGAGGGAAAATTAATTGGGGTGACGGAGACGTGCACGAAGGAAATAAAAATAGTGGAGTGTGAGAAAAGACTTCAAGACATGACTAAGAGAGTTGATAAGCTGGGACGGAGGTAAAAACGGAGACAGAGGAACTGGGAGGACGGATAGACAAACACAAGGGGAAGCCGGAAGAACAGTTAGAAGCCAAAGCAAGGTCGGAGGGTGCGGAGATGAGAAAAGAATTAGAGAAGAAAACTGAGTTACAGGAACACCAAAACAAAGAGACAGAACTACAAAACGAACTGAGAGTGTTAAAGAGGAACAAGAAAGAGTACGGGAGAACAAGGAATGAGACAGGAGAAAGAAATCTGTCAGTTGAAAGATATACGAGATTACAGAATGAGGAACAAGAAAGACAGTGGAATAGAAAACTGAAAGAGTATGAATTTGAAACTGAACAACAAAGAAAAAAATAAGTTGGAATACGAGGAGAAGTTGAAGGAGCAAGGAATGAAGCAGGAAGGAGAAATGAGGAGAGTTGAAGGACACAACGAGATTGGAGAGGGAAGAGCGAGAGGAACAATGGGATGGAAAACAAAAGGAACATGAAGCTGAGGTTGACCAATTGAAAGAAAAGGCAAGGCTGGAGTGCGAGAGGTAGACAAAGAACGGCGATGAAACACAAAAGGGAAATTAACCACATGAAGAAAACCATGAAACTGCAGAAGGAAGGACAGGAGAAGAAAACAAGGAAGAATAATGAGACAGCAGCAACTGAAACACAAAAGGAGATTAACCAAATGAACAAACAGAAACTGGAGAAGGAAGGACACGAGAAGAAAACAAGGAAGGTAATGAGACAGCAGCAAATGAAACACAGAATGAAACAAATGAGCAAACAGAAATGGAAAGGAGACAGAGAGGAAAGGAGGTAATGAGAGACAGCGAATAACACAGGAAGGAAATGAGGCAATTGAAAGAAACGATGAAGATTGAAAGTGAGAAGCATGAGGAAGAGTGGGAGAGAAAACAAAAATATACGAGTTTGAAATTAATGAACTGAAGGAGAGAGTAAAATTGAAGTCCAGAGAGATGGAGGAACTCCGGAAAGAAACAGAAACTAATAATGTATAGAGACGCGGGAGACAGAAAAAATAGAGGAGAGACTGCAACGATAAAGACGGGGTTAAAGGAACAGAACACACACACACAGAGGTAGTGGAGGATAATGGGGGTGAGCTCGCGGAGCGTGTGGAGACCCGGTGCGAGCAGCGGGATGGCTGCCTCCAGGAACGAGGGGAGGGAGTATGCCCCTTGAAGCGAATCACGACCAGGTGGGTCCGGTCGTGCCAAGCGGAGTTTGAAGGGACTGAGTGCTGTGGATAGGTGCACGTGCGAGCTTGGGGGGTATAGAGGCCCCGGGAACCCTTGTGGGAACGAATCCCCAGTGTGGTTGTGCAGGGGTGTGTGTTTGCGAGTGTGCGGAGATGCGTGCTTTCCGGCACGCATGTGTGAGTGAGACCCCGTGTGCAAGTGAAAGGTTGGGAGTGAGTGAGCGGCCGAATGTGAAGAGAGACAGTGTGCGTAAGGTCTCTGTATGTGAGGGAGATGACGGTCGGCATGCGGGAGCACGCACCCGGTCTCCTGGGGTGAGTGTGTTGGAGTGGAAGTCTGTGCGTCGTAACACGCAGGTGTGCGTGGGTAGAACGGAGACGACGGCGACAGAGAGACGGAAGCCGGTAGCGGGCCGTAGCTGTTGTGGGACCGTGCCGGGTTCACCCCGCGGCGAGCGCGAGGTCCGTGCTGTGCAACGCACGAGACCCCACGTGCTCGCTTTGCGGGAGTGAAGCCCGGTCCGGAAACGCACGCGGTGGATGTTGCCGATCCCGCGGACGGACAAAGTGTAGGCTGGTTTACGGATTTGGACGGACGGGTTCTCACACGCGAGCTTGTGGTTAAGCTCCAACGGGCAGAGCACATGTGTTCGCGTGGGTGAGCCCCTCGGAGTGCGAGGTTTGCTTTTTGGGGGTGCGCAGGGTGACGTCATGGCTGCACGTAGGGTTGGAATCCGGCAGGAGGGTGAATCCCTGCCGGATGGTACCGTCCAAGAGGGACGAGGTACACGTGCAGCTGCATGACGTCACGGGCAAGGTGCAAGGTGCGCGAGCTGTGAGTTGGCCGCGCTGGGTCTGCGCGTAATTTGAAAAGAGAAAAAATTAACAATAGCAAGCCACGCTTTCGGGTGAACAGGATTCCCGGGTAAGGGTGGAAAACCCCTTGCCTGGGCACAGGATGGAACTAGTTAGGGGAAGGGTTAGCTTAGCTAGACCGGCTCCATGGGGCAGGGGTAAGTCCTCATGGGCCCGTGGAATGGATTAGGTAGAGGGATTGTAGTCAGATTTAGGTTGGGAAATGGAAAAATGGGATCTTAGAAGACAGTGACAGACTTTGGATGTGTAGTGGGGACGTAGCTTAGCTACGTAGTGTTAAATGGAAACGTGCTATAGTGTAAGGGACGACGTGGGAGCACGAGTTAGTTAGGGGAGGTAGTTAGAAGGATGGCAGGATTCAGCGGTGTGTGTGTTGAAGAGTTGGTGAGTTGTGTGGAAACGTGTTGAGTGAGTGAGGCCAGCGGGTCTGTGTGAATGGAGCGAATGTGGAATGCATGGTGCGATGAGTGATTGGGGGGAGGAGTGACTCCCGCCCAAGGGACCCCGGGGTCAGTGTAAGAGTGAGTTAGTGGGTTAGTTAAATTGACAAAATGGAGGTCGTTTTGTTGTTGGTGGGGAAGTAGGCTCGAACCTGTTGGAGGGGTGCAGGAGCCTGTTGACGGGCTGGGAGCGTGGCTGCGACGGTGAGTAATCGCTGAGTGGGTACCCCCGGGCACCGGCTAGTCGGCCGTGGTAGGCCAAGGGCCATGGGGGGCCGGGTTAGCGTAGTGGGCACGGGTGCGCCTGCTTGGTGCGGGGGCCGGAGCCGTTAGCCGCGTGGGCAGTGTCGTGGGCACGGGTGACCCTCGGAAAGGGGACCAGGTGCCAGCCTGCCACGTGTGCGTTTCAAGGGGAGTTGCTCCCGGTGTTTAGGGAGCTGGTAGGCTCGGAGGCAGTGTAGTGCCCGGGGGTGCCATCGTAGGGGATTCGGCAGAGGGTCGTGCCTGCCAAGGGGGAGCCACGCGTCCCAGCCACGAAACGTCAAGGGCACGAGGGAAAATTGGAGGGCGAGGCCCGAAATTTGCGAGGACACCAACACAGGCGACGGGAATCTGGGTTGATAGAACCAGTAGATTAAGCGAGAGGCGCTTGTTGAAAGCCCCGGGGTAGTTTAAAAAGGTTAATTGGATAGGGTAGATTAGGAAGTGTACCCCTCCGCACCATCCATCCCTTCGCTCTCGTTGTGGGCCGCTGGACCCACTTTGGGTTAAAGATCGCTGAAGTCTGGGAGGCCATCTTGAGGCTTGGTTGGCCTCGGCATAGGACGCTAGCTCTCCTTATTCCCTCCGGGAAGGGAACGTAGGGGTTGGGAGTAGGCTAGGAGACGAGATAGGTTAGCCGACAAGGACAGTAAAGGGGGTTAGGGGACGATTGATAGTGGGGAAGGGATGAAAATAAAACGACAAAAAAAATTAGTTGGGGCTAAATTGGGTTTTACAATTAAGGGAGTGGGTATGAACAGTGACAGGCAAAGGCGATAGGTGGGAGGGAGACAGGTAGGTAGGACCGAGCCCGCCTTCTGCGAGTGGCAGCACCACCGCACTCCCTCCACCAACCTGTACTGCAAGGCCTGTGCCGCCAACTTCATCGGCTGGCTGTTGTTTTACTGCAGGCTGTGCCGGTCAACTTCATCGGCTGCTGTTTTTTTAACTGCAGAGGCCTGTGCCGCTGGATCGACTGCAGCTGTTTTCTGCAAGGCCTGTGCGGTCACTTCATCTGCCGGCTGTTTGCTACAGCGCCTTGTCATGCCATGCCTTGCCTCCTGCCTTTGCTTTGGCCCATGCCCACTGCCCATGTTCACCAGCCCCCGTTTCTGTCCAATTTGCTTTCCCCCCCCTGTTCATTGCCATGTGCGCCAGGATCAAGCAACAGTTTGCAAGCTGCAGGACTGTCCTGTTGGCAGCTACAACACGGGCCTGCAGTGGCGGCCCGTGCACCGGTTTTCTTTTTGACTCTTTGCCCTTTTTCCTGCAGAGTCATTGATCCTGGGCCATGGTTTAGTGTAAATTATAAGGTTAAGAGTGTTAAGTGTATTGTAAATATGAGTGCGCCCCCGGCATGTCTGTCATAGCGCCGGCAATTTTATTTAAGTCGTGCGTGTGAGTGAGTTTGTTTAGTTAGTTACTCAGCCTCAGGTTATTTATTTTGGGGACACGAATACCATGAATGTCGCACTCAGGGATCCGAAGGTAAAACGTATTAGGGGAGAACTACACATGATGGCACACCGATAATTTGACGACTCGGGACAGTCTGTACAAAAGGGGAGGGGGTAGTGTTACGGCTGTGGAAATTCGCAAACACCATTCAGGTCCCGTAGGTGAGGTATTTCTGAAGTACATGTATAGTTAGCCCAAACCCATTGTTTAGAGGGAATTAATGTGATTCATTCGGGCTGCGACACTTTGAGTTAGTCGTTTTTCTGTTCTTTCATTATTTCGAACCAACCACACTTCAACCTCAACCACGCCACCACTCCAACAACGCCAGCACCGCCATCTCACAACAACCACCACCATCTTCGCCACTACCCACACCAACGAAACGCCATCCTCCGCGGTCCACGTACGACGGTTTCCGCGTTGGAAACCGTCGAACGCGAGAAGGGAGAGAAGAAATCACCACAGCGAGGGGCACGGGTTTTCCCGCCTGTTTTCTTCCCTGGCCGGGCGCCAGGCGGATTCTCCTCGCCCCCCCGCATGGCGCGGGGAGGGGGAACGAGAGGGAACGCCCCCTTCTCGAAGCGCCTCGAAGGAGGGTGGAGCCAAGAACGGGGCGGGGCGCCGGGGGTATAAGAGTCGGAGGCGCAGGAGGTTTCTCTCTCTCTTGGTTCGGCATTCGTTCTCTCTTGGTTTGGTCTCTCTCTGTTCGTCGGTGCTCGGTCCGTGGCGTCGAGGGGCCAGCACGGGCAGGCACGAGGCACGCCGGAGAGACCTCGCCGACCACGCTCGAGCACGGAGTCACGGCCAGAGGGACCTCGTCAGAGGACGGTCGCCAAGGATCGAGAGCAGGGAAGTCGCGACTTCCTCATTTCTTTTGGGTTCTGTGTGAACGTGTGTGTGTGGGCACGCGAGTCTTAATAAGTAAAATTGTATAAGTGTTGCCGAGTGTTCGCGTTTAGTCGGTCGTAGCTCTGCGTTGCTTTCATTGTGTTGCTTTTGTTACATGTGATATATGTGCATTTTGCTAATTGTGACTGTAAATACATGCTGTGATATATGTGTGCTATCTGTGTGCGTGTAATAAATGTGTGCTTGTTGATTGTTTTCCCGTTTCGCTGCGTCCTTTCCTTTGTGGGTCTCCATCTTGCTTTACGTAAGGGTTTGATGGGGCGGGACGCCCGATAATTAATCAGGAACGCGTCGAGGCCGACGATAACACCGCTCGGTTATCCCGATAGCACGGCACGGATCGCTTAAGCGGCCCGTGTCCGAAGTTGACCTGCGGCGAGGTGGCGGTCGGCCCGGTTTACCATCCGCGTGGGTAGCTTAGGTGGTCGAGTTTGGCGAACAACCCTAATCCACCAGCGGTGGCCGATTGGCACGATCCGTGGTGAGGCCGAAAGGCCCACCCGTGACTGGAATCCCGGCGTTATCCGGGATGGCACGACGGAATTGTCCGTCCGGTGGGCGACGTAACCGCGATTCGAGTCACGTGGTGTTCGCACCGCCGCGGGCGCGAATTCGCAAGCAATATATATATATATATATTATATATATTTATACACGATATACACTATATATATATATAATTATATATATATATATATATATAGATAACAATATGTATATATGTTATGTACTATATTACACATATGTAATATATATATATATATTTGTTACGAATTTGGAATTCAAATTGCACTGAAAACATACGGTTCCTTAGTAGTATGTCGATAAGTGGCAATGTTCCATAGATAGCTCCACCTTCCATTGTTTAAAATGTTAGGGTTAGGGGTTAGGGTTAAGCTGTTAAGGGTTAGGGTTAGGGTTGGGGCTTATAATCACATGTAAGATAAGCAACAATGCAGCAGAGCTACCACCGACTAATGCGAACACTCGGGCAACACTTATACCAATTTTACTTATTAAGACTCTGCGCCAAACACACACACGTTCACACAGAACAAAAGAAATGAGGAAGTGCGACTTCCTTGCCTCTCGAGTCCTTGGCGACGCGTCCTCATGACGAGGTACCGTCTGGCCGTGACTCCGTGCTCGAAGCGTGTCGGCGAGGTCTCTCCGGGCGTGCCTCGTGCCCTGCCCGTGCTGGCGCCCTCGTGCCACGGACCGAGCACCGACGAACAGAGAGAGACCAAACAAGAGAGACGAATGCCGAACCAAGAGAGACCCACCAAGAGAGAACGAATGCCGAATCCAAGAGGAGCCACCAAGAGAGAGCGAATGCCGACCAAGAGAGACCTCCACCAAAGAAGAAGGAATGCCGAACCAAGGAGAAGAACCTCCTGCGCCTCCGACTCTTATACCCCTGGCGGCCCCGCCCCGTTCTTGGCTCCACCCTCCTTCGAGGCGCTTCCGAAAGGGAGCGTTCCTCTCGTTCCCCTCCCGCTCGCCATGCGGGAGGCGAGGAGAATCCGTCCTGGCGCCGGGCAGGGAAGAAAAACGGCGGGAAAACCCGTGGCCCTCCAGTCTGTGGTGATTTCTTCTTTTCCCTTCTGCGCGTTCGACGGTTTCGCAACGGCGGAAACCGTCGTACGTGGACCGCGGAGGATGCGTTTCGTTGGTGTGGGTAGTGGCGAAGATGGTGGGTGGTTGTTGTGAGAATGGCGGTGCTGGCGTTGTTGGAGTGATGGCGTGGTTGAGGTTGAAGTGTGGTTGGTTCGAAAATAAAGCAAGACGAAAAAACGACTACTCAAAGTGTCCGCAGCCCAATGAATAGCATTAATTCCCTCTAAACAATGGTTTGGCTAACTACCAATCGTACTATAAAAAAAAATCTCACCTACGGGACTGAATGGTGTTTGCGGAATTTCCACAGCGTAACAATATATATTACGTGTATATGTATATATAGTATATATATATATATATATTTATATATATGATATAGTATATAATGTGTAATAATGTATGTATATATATATGTGTTTTATGTATATATATATTGTGTTTATGTATATATATATATATGTATATTGTATATATATATATAACACGTGTTTATGTTATGTGTTAATATAACCTATATATGTATATGTATTACGTATATGTATATATGGTGTCCGCAAAAAATATACAACTTTTAAAATGCTTCGTTTGATCCTAAAAAAGCAGTAATTTATCATAATGCTTCATTTCTTTGTTGCAGTCCCTGAAGTTTATTTTGAATACGCAAGCAAGCGCGCAGAAAAATGCCAAGACTGACCGTACAACAACGGACGAAAATTGTTGAAACTTTTGGCACCAGAAGAAAGTGTCATACAGGCTGGCAACGTCTTTACTCGGACAATTTTCGGTATCCCACTTTCTTTCAATGCACCAGCAAACTTTCGGACATAAAGTGCACCATCGCAAGTTTACCAATGTGGGACCATGCTGTGACCTTCACAAGGGTCACAGTGGTCAGACAGAGGACAGGGCGTAAGTGAAGAAAACGTGGAAATGGTGAGACAGTTTTTGTTTCGTAGCCGTCGTTCAGAGTCCAAAAATTTCGATTCGACGACTTCTGCGAGACAAACATTCATAAGAGCACCGTTCAGAGGATCCCTTCCGCCAAGACATTCAATGCCTTTTCCATCAAAATTCAAACAGAAATGGTGCTTACTGTGAATCACAGAAATGCAAAACGACTCAGACTTTGCAATTGGTTCTCAGGAAAGTTGGAGGAAGATGCAGACTTTCCTCAAAAAGCTTCACATGACGGAGAGAATGCCATGCTCACTTGTCCGGGAAGGTAACAAGCAAAACTTTCGGTACGTGGGGAATTGAAAATCCTGGTAATGGCAGCAACTGAACTGGTTTGCCTCGATCTGTTCTCAAAATCACCATGTGGTGGGCGGTTGGTTTGGTATGGGATAATGGTCCATAACTTCGTTTTGAAGATGCCAGGGCGCACTTGCACCGTAAAACCAGAGAACTATCGCGAAAATGATTCAGGAATTTATTTTGTTTTTTTTGTTTGTGAGTTTTTTTTTATTTGTTGTTGAGCTACTTACTCAGGCCCATAGGAAAACAACCTGATCCTCAGATGAGAACTCCCAGTGGTTCCAGCACAGGAATGGGGGCACGCCCCATACAGCCAGGGAAACAAGGGCGTTTTCCTTCAACCAACTTTTTGAGGGCCGCTTTATCTCGCCTCTATGAAGACGTTGAGTGGCCACCCGTATTCCCCTGACCTTACTCCTCCAACTTCTTCTTGTGGCGGTATTTCAAGGACAGGACTATGGAAACCCTAGCCTCAGACTCTTCATCAGTTGAAGGAAAAAAAACATCCACCGAGAAATCCAGAACAATTCCTCAGGAAACGTTTTCCCAAAGTGGATGGAGAACATGACAACGCGTTTGCAGGCAGTAATCGGACAACGTGGAGTCTACGTCGAACATGTGGTCTAAAAGAAAACGACGATTCTAAATACAACATTTAAATTTTGGTGTGATTTTGCATTGGTACAATAAACTTCAAACCTTTCAGCTTTCTATCCAGCCATATAATCTTTTTAAAAAATATATGTATGACCATCTTCTTTGCAGATGCAAAGTTGTATATTTTTTTTGGGACACCCTGTATATATAGATTTTTTTTTTTTGCCCTTCATCAGAGAAAAGAGACTGTTTTCTCAATATCTATCACTTGAAGAAATAGATTGTTTCTGTTTTGTTTCCGACGAACGGTAAGGCCCGAACTGACTTCATTTTAAATTCAAAGCGGATCAATTTCCATAAGGTATTTATTCCCCCTGCCAACTACGATTGGACTGAGGTTATGTATTTGCTCGCTGTTTGACTGCTGTCTGAAAGCAGGAATAAATCTCAAACGCTAATGGAACGGATTCGGACAAAACTTGGTGGATCCATTGACGAGCCACATATATGACCTTCCCTTTGTCCCGTTCAGATGATCCTTCGATCGATGATTGGGGAGGTCGGTTATAACCGTGTCCCACAGGCCTTGACCGGTCCACGTCCATGGCAGTTTTTTCACTGTTGCTGTTATGGGAAATCTGCAAGATTTCATCTCTTGGGTGTACTGAAAAAATTCTCCAACTCTTTTATTTGTGCCGAGGCACGTCCCTTTCTCGTACGTATGTTTCCAAGTATTCTCCGCTTCCTTTTATAATGCTTTTGTGAGTCATTTTAGGTTATGATCCTCAACCCGTACACCATGAGCGGATTTTATATCGACCCGAACACGAACATTCGTGGTTTCGCGCATGTGCACGACATTATTGAGCAGATTAACGTCATTTACTCTTGAAAGTCATCTATGTTTTACAAACTATCCTGCATCGACCTGCCATCGACTTGAGGTCATAATGTGAGGGGTGGGGGTGAGAAGGGGCAGGAATGATAAGGGATGGATGAATAGGAGAAAGTTAGGGAGTGTGAGAATCGTGGAGAGGAAAATATGTTTAAGGGGTGGGGCAGGGGCGGGTGGCAGGGGCAGGGGGGACAACAGGAGTCTTGAACACCGAAAGCAATATCCCTCATTCTTCATTTGCTTCCAGGTTAAGTCACCCTCCTTTCTATTATGGATGGTTTGTTATCTTTCTTTTTTTTTTTAAACTCCGGTATAATTGTAGTTTTAAGCATTTTGATATGAAATTGGTAAATGCAAACAAAGGGATAAAACTGTAGAAATGTACATCAAATACTATTCCTTCCTTTGTGGGATCACTTCCTGTGTTTATAACTGGATGATAGCTGCCTTTTTCAATTTTCTGGAAACAATAGACCTAAGAATATATAACATATATTATATATATATTTTTTTTTGTGCGTGTGTAACCGTCGAGGCTCATATGAGGCAAGACGCCACTCTTGATGAAAAGAGCACTCCTCCACCAGGAGGGCTCAGGTCTGTCATACTGGAGTAGGAGTACCAGGGAGAGATGACTTGTCAGGACCGTCTTGACGGAGGAAAAGTTTCTGGAAGCAGATTCATGTCCTGGTTTGTCAGTTGGCAACCTGTATGGAAAGATCTGGTCAGGCTTTAGTGAAGGCCCTGGATGTTTGAGGTCCACACTGTTTAATGAAGAGGGAGGGGAGGAGGTTTTGAGGGAAGGGGGGGGAAAAAGGGGGGGGGGGGACGATGGAGGGAGGGGGTGAGGTATGAAGAGTTGTTTGATTGTTGGGTGGATTGCAGAAGAGCTAGGGGAGAGAGGCAGGATGAGCAGGAGAAAATGCTCGGTGTTGGTGGGTTGAGGTACAGTGGGGAGTAAGAGGAGAGGGCAGTTGAAGATTGGAGGTGTAGTGATGAGATGGTGGGGCAAGGAGGACAGCTTTGGGATGTGAGGGGGGGGAAACCTTTGGGAAAGGGGAGGGAGAAGGGTGAGGGGGGAGTTTTTGAGAAAGGTGAAGGGGGAAGAGTTGTGAATGTTGCTTTGAGAGGGAGGAAGAATGTGGAGAGTGGGTCAGGCGGCCAGGTGCGAAGATGCAGGGGGGTGATTGGAGAGTTGGGGAGAGGCGAATGGTCCGAAGGATGAGACTTTGGTCGAGTAAATGGTGAAGAAGGGAGCGGGCAGGGGGAGGGTACAATAATTTGAGGTGTTGGAAAGAGGGGAAGGGGGGGTGCTCAGAGGAGGACAGGTAGCATGTTTGTGGATGTAGTGTACTAGATTGAGAGAGTGGAGATATCTGTTAGGTTGAAATGGAGCCCACAGATGTTAGAAACACCACA
>CM068960.1:93388392-93405127 GCA_035128595.1 Eptatretus atami
ACACGGGTTTTTCCTGCCTGTTTTCTTCCCTGGCCCGGCGCCCGGCCCGGCTTCTCCTCGCCCCTGACCTGGCGCGGGGCGGGGGGCCCGCGCGGGCCCGCCCCCTTCTCGCCGCGCCTCGCCGGCGGGTGGCGCCCCGCCCGGGGCGGGGCGCCGGGGGTCTTCCGCGTCGACGGCGCCGGCGGGGTTCTCTCTCTCTTGTTCGGCCTTCGTTCTCTCTTGGTTTGTCTCCTCTCTGTTTTCGTTCGGCTGCTCGGTCGTGGCGTCGAGGGGACCCGCCCGGGCCGGCCCGCGGCCCGCCGGCACGCAACCGCCCTCGCCGCCCCCCGCGCCCCGGCGTCCCGGCGCGCCGGGCCTCGCCGCGGCCGGTCGCCCCGGCCCGCGCGCCGGGCCCGTCGCCGCCTCCGGTCCTCCTTTCTGTTTGGGTTCTGTGTCCGTGTGTGTGTGACCGCTCTTCCTCCGTCCTTGTCTCCTGTTGCCCGCGTGTTCCGTTATCTCCGGTCGTCCGATCGCGTTAGACATATACCTTGTTTTTGTTGTTTGTTCCCTGTGCTCTCTGTGCCTTTGCCTCCTTGTGGCCCTGTCCCTCCCTGCTGTGCTCTCTGTGTGCTCTATGTGTGCGTGTCCTCCCTGTGTGCTTGTTCCTTGTTTCCGCCCGTTTCGTGCGTCCTTCATCCTTTGTTGGGTCTCCCTCTGCTTTCCGTCCAGGGTTTGCGGCTGGGCGCGGGCCGCCCGCTTCTTCCTCCGGCCCGTCGCGGCCGCCGCTGCCCCCCCCGCTCGTCTCCCGCCTCGCCCCCGGCCCGGCTCGCTTCCGCGGCCCGTGTCCGCCGCTTTGCCTTGCGCGGCGCGGTGCGGTCTGCCCGGCTCTTCCCCTCCGCGTGGGGTCTCGGTCGGTCGCGTTTGGCACCGCCACCCCCCTACTCCCGGCGGGTCGGCCCGCTTGGCCAACAGACACACCACAGCGCACACGCTACACGCAGCACACAACACACCGCCGCCCGGCTCCCCCGGCCGCTCCGGCGTTCGCCCGCCGGGTCCGACGGCCCTTGTCCCGTCACCGGTCCTGGCGGCGCCGTCCGCACCGCGCTTTCGCGTCCCGTGGTCGTTCGCGTCCGCCGGCGGGCGCGCCTTCAACACACAACATAAACACATATATATCACCCACACATCATCCATAGCGAGACAGCTCCCTTTCCCCTTCCCGGCGTTGGCTCGGCTCTTCCCCCCCTCTCCTCCTTCTTCCCTGTCCCCCCCCTCCTGTCCCCCCCTTTCCTCTCCGCCTCGTTTCCGCCCCTTTTGGCGCTCTCGTGCATCATAACATACAGCTCATCACAAATACACACACTATACAACATAACACAGAATCTAGACTACTCTGTGTCTCCCTGCCTCAACAACTCCTGGTCTCTTCTCCTGTCTATGTCTCACAATCGTCTCACTCCTCTCACAAAAAAAACACACACACATCATCCATCAGACCTAAAAAAGACATACAATAGACATACAAACAAAAACACACCACATCACACACAGTAAATAACCATGATAACAACGATCAATACATACAAATAGATGACATCAAACAAACAACAAACATCTCGTATCTGTCCTTGCTATGCCCCTCATCTCTCCTGCTCCGTCTCCTCTCTCTCCCTCTCCTATCCCTACTCGCCTCGCTCTGTCCATCCCCTCCCGCCCGTCTCCTGTCCGCTGTTGTGTGCTCTCTGTCCTGTCTCTGATCTACTCTTGCTTCTGGCCGGGGGTCCGCCCCCGCCCCGCCACAAAAAATATCTGCCCCCGGGCCCGCCCGTCGCGCCTCCGGCCCGACCGCCACAACAACAAAAAACAACAAAACAAAAACAAAACACAAAAAACTCGCCCGGCCACTACAAACAAAAAAGCATACAAGAAAAACACAGACAATTCGGCTCCCCCGCGCACGGGTCCTTGTACCCCGCTATACCAGCTCCGCCCCTTCGCCGCTCCCAGTGGGGTCCCGAGGTCGGCTTTGAACCTCTTGATCCCTGTCCTCACCTCCCCGCCCCGTGCTCCCCCTACCACGCCACCGGCCCGTGTGGCTTGTCTGTCTGCCGCCGGGGTCGAGCGGCTTTCCCCCCTTCGCCCGACTCTCACCGTCCGCCACCCGCGCGGATCGGGCCAGCGCTGCCTTCTGTCTCTGTACACCCGCACACCAGCTTCCGCCGCTTGATGCCGTCCTCGCCGCACCGTCGTCGGTCCCCTGTCCCCCTACTTCCGGCCCCCCCGCCTTCTCCCTCCCCCCTCCCGCCCTGTTCCGGTTCACTGCAGGCCGCGCCCGGCCGCCACGCCCCGTTTCGGACCCTCTCACCCCGGCCCTTCTTATCCTCCCCCGTCTGCCCTTCACTCCCGGCCCCCCGTTGCTTCTCTCCCGCCACCACCGCCGCCCCGCCCTCCCCCCGTTCTATCAGCCCTTATTCCCTGTCCCAAGTCCCTTCCCCCGTTTTCCCTTCCGGGGCCTCGGGGCGGCCCCACCCTCTGCCTACATCGCCCCGCCCGCCGGCCCCGCCCCTCACCCGGCCCTGGGGGTCCACCCGCCCACCCTCCCCCCAACCTCTGGGGCCTCAACCCCTTCCCTTGGGGGTTTTCCCCTTTTTCTGGGCCATGGGCCTTGGCCCGCCCGCCGCCCGTCCCCCGCGCCCGTTGCACGGTTCCCCTGCCCCCTCGTCGGTGTCTGGCTTGGGCGACCCGCGCTGTCCCATCCCCCTCCGCGCTCGCGTAGCCGCGGTCGCCGCTCGGGCCTTCTGTGTGGCCGGTCACGCGTCGCCTCTCTCCGGCTCTCTCCCCCGCCCAGCGCTTGGGCGCCCCGCGATGCTCCTTCCCCCCGGCCGGCTCGCGTCGCCGTGGTCTGCCGCTGCGCGGGCCTTCCGTGTGGCCGCGCGCGCCTCTCTCCGCGCTCTCTCCCCCCGCCCGCTGGCGGGGTTGCTGCGCCCCCCGCCGGCCCGGCTGCGACTCCGGCTCGCGCTCCGTTCTCGCGCGCTATGCACATCCGGACCTTCCACCGCCGCTCTTGGTTCTTGGCTTCCTCCCCCTCCCGCCACACTCGCCGCATGCCCCCCGCTTCCTCCTCCCTCTCTGGGCCTCTCACCCCTGCACTCTGCCCCCGGGCCTCCCCGCACTCCGCCCCCGCCACCTCCCCCTCCCGCCGGGCCTCCCCCGGCCTCTTTCCGACCTCATCTCCCCGGGCCTCTTCCCGCCCTCTGCCCGGCCTCCCCCGCCCTCTTCCACGACTCTTCTCTCTCTTTGCCCGCCCCTTCCCCCCGCCCTCCGGCGTGCCCACTGCCCCTCGTGTGCTCCGCCCTGCCGCTCCCCACCCGGTCGGGGGCCGGGCGGTTGTTGGCCGTCTCCCGGGCCGGCGTATCTTTTTCCTCTGCGCGCGGCCGCGGGGCGGGCCGTCGTCCTTGTTCCGCGGTACCTCCCGCTTCACAGGCTCCGCCGCCGCCTCTCCTCGCTGTTCCCCCCCTTACACCTGCCGGTGCGTCTCTCTCTGGCACGCCCTGCGGCCCATCTGCTTGCCTCCGGGCCTCCTGAATAACTGTTGTTGTGCCCTGCATTCTCCCCTTCGTCCCTCTCTTCTCTCCTCTTACATCTCTTCTTGTCCCTTCTGTCCTTCTATCGGTCATTGTCCCCTTCTCCTCTGTGTCCTATATCGTCTTCTCTCTCTTGTCTCTGTATCTCTCTTCTCTGTCTCTCTCTCTATTCTCTGTATCTCTCTATACTCTCGTCTGGTTGCGCCTTCGCGCGCCGCTATTCGCGTGCGCCCTGCCCCGGCTCGCCTACGCGGTTCCCGATTCGCCCAGTCCGGCCGGCCACTTCCGTTTCCATGCCCCTGCCGGCCTCCCGCCGGGCTCCAGTCCCGGGTTGGGCCTTATCGGCCTCCCCTCCGATCGTGCCTCCTCGGCCCCCGCGTGGCATCGGGTTGATGTCGCCCCCCTCGACCATACCCTAATGTACCTTTCCTCACGGCGGAGTGGTAAACCCGCGAAGGGCCGACCTTGAAGCCTCGCTTGCCAGGTCGACTTCGGACCACGGGCGCTTAAAGCGATCCGTGCCGTTGCTAAGTAAATGGATAACCGAGCGGTGGTTATCGTCGGCGCTCAGAGGTTCCTGATTAATTAATCGTGAACGCGTCTCGCGCGCGGCGCCCATGTCAAACCCTTTAGCGTAAAGCAAATGGAGACCACACAAAGGAAAGGGACTGCAGCGAAACGGGGAAACCAATTAAGCAAGCACACATTTATACAGACGCACAAGATAGAGCACACATATATCACAGCTGTTATTTACTAGTCACACATTAGCCAAAATGCACATATATCACAATGTAAACAAAGCAACACACATCGAAAGGCCAACGCAGACTACGACCAGACTAACGCGAACACTCGGCACACACTTATACCAATTTACCTTAGTTACATGACTTCCGGTGCCTACACTACACACGTTCACACAGAACGGCCAAAAGAAATGAAGGAAAGTCGCAGACTCTCCCTGCTCTCCTGAGTCCTTTCGGCGCGACCGTTCGCCTCACTGACGATGGTCCCAATCTGGCCGTTGATCCGTGCCGAGCCGTGGTCGGCGAGGTCTCTCCGGGCGTGCCTCGTGCCTGCCCGTGCTGGCCCCTCTGAAATCAGCCTCACGCGACCCGAGCACCGATCGAACAGAGAGAGACCAAAACCAAAAGGAGAACGAATGGCCGAAACCCAAGAGAGACCGCTCCAAGAGAGAACGAATGCCGAACCAAAGAGAGAGCCACGTCCAAGAGAGAAAGCGAATTGCCGAATCCAGAGAGACGCCACAATGAGAGAAACTATGGTATGCCAGAACCTAAGAGAGACAAAGAAACTCCTGCGCCTGCAGACTCTTAATACCCCCGCGGCCTCGCCCCGTCTCTTGGCTCCAAACCCTACCATCGAGCGCGCTTCGAAGAAAGGGGCGTTCCCTCTCGTCTCCCATCCTCCCCGCGCATGCGGGAGGGAGGAGAATCGTCTGAGCGCCGGGCCAGGGAAGAAAACAGGCGGGAAAAACCCGTATGCGCGTCTCGCTGTGTGTGAATTTCTTCTTTCCCTTCTCTCGCGTGTCGACGGTTTCCACGCGGAAACCGTCGTAGCGTTGGAGGGCAGGCGGAGGATGGGCGGCATTGGTGTGGGTCAGATGGTTCTGAAGATGGTGGTGGTGTTGTGAGTGCGGTGCTGGCGTTGTTGGAGTGATGCGTGGTTGAGGTTGAAGTTGTGGTTGGTTTCGAAAATAAAGCAAGGAATTCAGAAAAAAATACTGGACTAACTCTAAAAGTTGTCCGCAGTAGCCCGAATGAATCACATTAATCCCTCTAACACATGGGTTTGGGCTAACTACCACTGTACTTAAGAAATAATCTCCACCTCTACGGCCTTGCTATGGTGTTTGCGAATTTTCCACAGCCGTTACAATATATATATATGTGTGTTATATATTAACGTGTATATGTGTAATGTATGTATTAATATATAATATTTATGTGTTTATGTATATTATTATAATATATAGGTATATTGTTTGATGTAATATGTATAATAATATTATAATATATACACGTCGTGTTTATGTATATGTGTATATTATACCTACTATATGGTATATGTAGTACTAATATGTATATATAGTGTAGTATATGGGTGGGTGCCCAAAAAAATGATACAACGTTAAAATGTTTCTGTTTGATCCTAAAAAGCAGTAGATTTATCACTATGCTCATTTTTTTGCAGAGTCCCTGAACGTTATTTTGATACCAAGCAAGCGTCCAGAAAAAAATGCTCAAGACGACCGTACAACACGGACCGAAAATTGGGTTGAGAACTTTGGCACCAAAAGAAGAAAAGTGTCATTACAGGTGCATACGTCTTTAACTCGAGACATTTTCGGAGTATCCCACTTTCTTTCAATGCACCAACCTTTCGGATCAATAAAGTGCACCCATCAGCAAAGTTTACTCCAATGTGGGAAACCATCTGTGACCCTTCACAAGGGTCACAGTGGTCAAACAAGAGGCCAGGGCGTAGTGAAAGAAAACAAGTGGACAAAAATTGAGGTTGAGACAGGCGGCTCGTTCAGAGTCCATAGATTCGCGACTTTTCTGCCGAGAGCAAACATTCATAAGAGCACCGTTCAAGGTCTTCGGCCAAGCGACATTCAATCGGCCATTTCATAACAAAATTCAAACGAAAACTGGTGCTCTCAGATCACACAGAAACCGCAAACGACCAGACTTGCAATAATTGGTTCTCAAAGGAAGGTTGGAGGGAAGATGCAGACTTCCTCAAGAAAAGCTTCACATGACGGACGAATGCCATGCTCACGGCTTGCCGGGAAGGGTAAACGAAAGCAAAACTTCGGTACTGGGGGAATTGCAGAAATCCCTGGTTAATTGCATCAACTGAAACTGGTGCGCTCGATCTGTTCGCCAAAATCACACATGTGGGTGCGCGGTTGGTTGGTAATGGGATATATGGTCCATACTCTTGAAAGATGACCAGCAGGACGCACTTGCATGGTAAACAGAAGGAACTACGGAAATTGATTCAGGAATCTTCTACTCTGTGTGAGCTTACTTACTCAGGCCCATTAGGAAGAAGATCAACCTGATCCAGATGAGAACACCCAGTGTTCCAGCAAGGAGAATGTGGGCACGCCCCATACAGCCAGGGAAACAAGTCGTATTTCTCAACCAATTCATTTTGAGGGGCCGCTTTATCCCTTCCCCTTCACGAAATAAGAACGTTGGGGCGAAGAAGGCGGTGGGGGGGGGGGCGGGCCCACCGTACCCCACTGACATTACTCCTCTCCACACTTCCTTCTTTGCTGGCGGTATCCAAGGACAGGATCTATGGAACCCTAGGCCTCAGACTCTTCCATTCACGTTGAAGAAAAACTCCAACCGAGAATCCCAGAACATTTCCTCAGGAAACCGTTTCCCAAAGTGAAGGAGAGACATGACACTTGCGTTTGCAGGCAGTAATCGGACAACGTGGAGTCGTACGTCGAACAATTGTGGTCTGATAAAGAAAACGAAACGATTCTATACCAACATTTAAATTTTGGTGGCAAATTTTGACAATTGGTACAGATAAACTGTCAACCTTTTCAGCTTTTATCCCAAGCCATATATCTTTTCTAAAAAATATATGTATGACCATCCTTCTTGCAGATGAAAAGTTGTATATTTTTTTGGGACACGCTGTTATATATATAATAATTTTTTTTTTTTTTGCCCTTCAATCAGAGCAAAAGAGACTCGTTTTTCTCAAATATCTATCACCTTAAGAAAAATAGACTGTTTCTGCGTTTGTTTTCCGCACAACGGTAAGCGCCCGAAACATCGACTTCACTTTTATTCAAAGCGGACAATTTCCATAAGGATTTTATCCCCTGCCAACTCGAATGGACTTGATGGTTATGTATTGCTTTCTGTTTGTACTGTCTGTCTGAAAGAGCCAAGATATCTCAAAGACGCTATCGGACGGATTTCGGAAAAACTTGGTGGGACATTGGACGGAGCACATATATGACCGTTCCCGTTGTCCGAGATTCGGATGATCCTTGCGATCGCATGATGGGGAGGTCGGTTAATAACCCGCTGTCCACAGGGTAGGCCTTGAAACCGTTCCACGTCCAGGCAGTTTCAGCGTTTGCTGTATGGAAATCTGCAAGAGTCTCATCTCTTTGGGTGTAACTGAAAAATTTCCAAACTCTTTTATTTGTGCCGAGGCAATCGTCCCTGTTCCGTACGTAATGTTACCAAGTTATTCTCCGCTTCTTTTATAAAGCTTTGTGAGTCCATTTTAGGTTAAGATCCTCAACCCGTACACATGACGAATTTTATATCGACCGAACACAAATTTTCTACTTTCTGGCGCACCAACTTCGTGGGGTTTCTGGCGCATGTTGGCACCGAGCATTATTGAGGCAGATTACGGTCACTTTGAAAGTCAATCTATTGTTTACAAACATCCTGGACATCGACCTGCATCGGACTTGAGGTCAATGTGAGGGGTGGGGGTGAGAAGGGGGCAGGATTGATAAGTCGGAACGGATGATAGGAGAAAGTTACGGAGTGTGAGAATCGTGGAGAAGAGGAAAAATTGTTTATAGGGGTGGGGCAGGGCGGGTGCGCAGGGGCAAGGGGGGGACAACAGGAGTCTTGAACCTGAACAATCCCTTCATTCTTCATTTGCTTCCAGGTTAAAGTCACCGCTCAGTTTGTTAACTATCTTATGGATGTTTGGGGGACTTTCTTTTTTTTTTTAACGTCGGTATACGTGTATTTAAGAAGCATTTTGATATTAATTGGTACATGCAACAAAGTGGATAAAACTGTACGGAAATGTACATCAAATACAATTCTCCTCATTTTTGTGGGATCAAACTTCCTGTGTTATACGGGAATGAATAGTGCCCTTTCAATTTTCTTGGAAAACATAAGACCTAAGATATATAACATATATATTATATTCATATATTTTTTTTTTTTGTGCGTGTGTACACGTTCGAGGCTCATATGAGAGCACGCTCACTTTGATTGAAGAGAGCAACTCTCTCCACCCAGGACGAGGCTCAGGTCTGTCATATATGGAGTAGGGAGTAACCAGGGAGAGATACTTGCGGAGTCAGACACGTCTTGACGTGAGGAAAGTTTCTGTGAAGCAGATCAATGTTGGTTTGTCAGTGTGCAAGCTTCTGTATGGAAAAAGAATCTGTCCAGTGCTTAGTGAAGGCCCTTGGTATGTGTTGAGGTCCACACTGTTAATGAAGAGGGAGGGGATGGAGAAGGTTTGAGGGAAGGGGGAGGGAACGATGGAGAGGTGGGTGAGGTAAGGAAGAGTTGTTGATTGTTGGGGGAATTGCCAGAAGAGCTAGGGAGAGAGCAGGATGGCAGGGAGAAAAATGCTCGCTGTTGGTGGGTTGAGGTACATGGGAGTAAGAGAAGGGCAGTTGATAGATTTGAGGTGTAGTGATGCGATGAGTGGGGCAAGGAGGCCAGATCTGGGGATGTGAGGGGGGTGGGGAACTTTGGGAGAGGGGGAAGGAGAGCGGTGAGGGGGGCCGAGTCTTTTTTGCGAGGAAAGGTGAGGGGGAAGATGTGTGAATGTTTGCTTGAGAGGGAGGAGAGATGATGAGAGTGGGCACGGCGCAAGGTGCGAACGAATGCATAGGGGGTGTTTGGAGAGTTGGGGAGAGGGGAAGGTTCCGAAGGATGAGACTTGGTCGAGGTATGGTGAAGAAGGAGCGGGCAGCGGGAGGTACAATATTTGAGGTGTTGGAAGAGGGAAGGGGGGGGTGCTCAGAAGGAAGGAAGGGAGCCATTTTGTGGTACATGAGTGTACTGATTGAGAGAGTGAGATATCTGTTAGGTTAGAATGGGGCCCACAGATGTTAGAACACCACACACTTGGGACAACAGGGAGGAGCTGATATTGAAGGCAGAACGACGGTGAAGAGGTGGCCAAAAGCTGAGGTTAAGGACCGTGGGGAAAGATTGGAGAGGTAAGGGAGAAGTATAACAGGTGAGGGTTAGGAGACAGGTAAACAATTAAAGGGTGTGGTAGGTTTTGGTACTGGAAGTTGGAAAAAAAAGGACGATTGAGTGGAACCGAAACGATACATTGAAAAACTGGGAGTTAAACAATTTATTTAACGTCAGAGATGTGATTAAAGCACTTAATTGTGAAGGGATTAAATTAAGGAGGGAATTAAGAGAATGGAGAAAATAAACATTGTAACCAGTGGACTTTTTAGAACATGGGATGAAGGAAAGGTCAAACGAGAAGAAGGAAGAAGAAGAGAGTGAATTATGACACCAATACCAAAAGAACCGCAAAAGTGTGAAAGCCAGAAGTTGTACCTTTTAAGAGACCCTTTTTTATTTTTTTTTTGACAAAGACTACGTAAGATTAGGAAAAAGGAAAAAAGGAAAGGTTGAAGAAAAATCGTGTCGGTGTACGGTGAATGTGGGTTGGCAAAAGTAGTAGGTGGTTGATCGGCAAAACAAGGAGGAAGAAGAGTCGGTACAGGAAGTCACGTGGTTACACGGAGTATGATGTGAGGTAAAAGTATTTTTTCGTTTTTTTTTGTATTTTGAGACATGAAAACAGAGTGTATAGTTGAGAGAAATAGAAGGAGGTTGGAGGGAAAAGTGGAGAAAATAAAAACTGATGGTAATAAGTAGAAAATACAATAAACATGATCGTGCACATCGACGGGAAGAAGGGTAGGCCTCAAGGAAACCCGATATGAAAATACGTCGAAAACTCAACAATTAGCACAAGTTTTAACACAAAACCGAACTAGAAACGCACAGTAAACACAGAGATAACAAAATGACAGTAAAAACGACCAGAAACCTGAAGAAGAACTTGTCAAGTCGAACATTTTATTGACAATGATAATGGCATTTTATCTGCGACCAAAAGGGAAAATAGACAATATTAGTCTGATTACTCTCACACGATATGGTACGTACAGGAAAATGGCATGAACTAACAATGAAGATCTCGTATCGACATTTGCATATTGAACATTACTAACTGGCGATATGCAATTGCACTAATGATGATAATAATAATACGAAACAACGATAATGTCCAACTATAATGAATAAAATAATAACGGACAAATGCACCAGACACTAGGACATAGGGCAATGAAATACACTTCAGAACGAGGTGTACGGACTTCGGATTGAGAAATCATATTTAAGCCTCCACACTTCACCATAGGAGAGGTAGAACTCATTGTCGGGTTTTAATTGGGTTTTTTGGGTTTTTTCCTGTTTTACTATTAGTGGCCCCCCTATCCTTATGGTTAACCAGAGTAGTTTTTTAGACCCTAAGGAGTACGAAAACCCCCATGTTAGAAAAAAGAAAAAGAAAATCTTTCCTGGCAGCACACCTCATTTTGAGAGCCGTATCAATTTCCAAGCTGTATCTCGGATCCAGTTTCGGAATGAAATTTTGCATCAATAATGTGAATAGAAAGTATGCGGGGTTGACTTTTTATTTGACCTTGACCTAATTTAAGGTCATGACCTAATTATAGACATTTAAACTTTTTTTTTTGCCACAACTTGACTGAGGTTGGTCCGATCTGAATGAAATTACCCTCTTAGCCTAGAGTCCCCTCGATCAAGACACATTTCACCTTCATTTACGTCATACCACTCTGGGTTAAAGGTCAAGGTCTTGCACCCCGAAAAGTACGAATCCACCATTTAGGTTTTTCTTTTCTTTTCTTTTCTTTTTTTTCTGCCAATGTGCGGGGTGGAGCAACTTGGATGGTTCTCGGTATGTTGGAACCGATCAGTGGGATTCGGAAGAAACGGTTGGAGGCAAAATTAGTGATGGAAACGCTTTCCATGAAATTGTGGAGCCCTATCGTTCGGTGCCTTGTGCGAGTGATTCAGAGGGACAAGGCTGAGGTGGGAGTGAAGATGAAAACAATGGTCACATGTTCACCACATGGTGTTAATTCAATGTCACTCCCGCAAGGCGAGCACGTGGCGGTTCGTTGCGCGCACAGCACGGACGCGCGCTCGCTGCTGGGTACCCGGCGCAGGTCCCCAAACAACAAGCTCACGGCGCTACCGCTTTGTCCCTCTGTCGCCTCGTCTCCGTTCCACCCACCACACCTGCGTTGTTACGACCGCACGACTCCACTCCATGCACACTTCAATTCACAGCGGGAGACGCGGCTGCCATGCTCACGCATGCCGAGCACATCTCCCTTCAACATTACAGGACCTCACACATACGTCTCCCTGCACACGGACCCTCTCACTCCACCCAACCTTCTCACCTGCCAGGGGTCTCACTGCAACACCATGCGTGCGAAAGCACGCATGTTGCTCGCACACTCGCAAATACCACACCCCGCTGCACAACCACCTGGGATTCCGTGGATCCCCACAAGGTTCCCGGGCCTCTATGCCCCCAAGCTGCACGTAGCACCTATCCACAGCACTCGTCCTTCAACTCCGCTTGGCGCGACCCGAACCCACCTGGTCGTGATTCCCTCAAGGGGGGCATACTTCCTCCCCTCGTTCTCTGGAGGGCAGCCATGCCAAGCTGCTTCACACCGGTCTTCACTCCCAGTCGCGAGCTCACCCCCATTATCCTCCTACTACTTCTGTGTTGTTGTGTGTTTCTTCCTTTAAACCCCGTCTATTATCATGCAGTCTCTCCTCTATTTTCTCTTTCTTCCGCATCTCTATACATTTGTTTAGTTCTCTGTTTCTTTTCTGGTTTTTCCATCTACTCTGGACTTCAATTTCATTCTCTCTTTAGTTCATTAATTTCAAACTCGTTATAGTTGTTTGATTTTCCTCTCCCACAATTTCTCCTGCTCTTCATTATCCAATCTCATCGTTTCTTTTCAGATTGGTCATTCCTGTCCGTGTTTTATTCGCTTTCTTCCTCTATACCCTATTCCTTCGTTTCCTCTCCTGGTCCTTCGCCTTCTCAGTTTCGTTGTTGCTTCATTTGGTTAATCTCCTCTGTGTGTGTTCAGTTGCTGCTGTCTAGCATTACTCTTCTCTTGTTTTCTTCTCCTGTTTTTCCTTCCTGCAGTTCAGTTTCTTCATGTGTTAATTTACCCTTTTGGTTTTCATTCGCGTTCTTTGTTCTACCTGCTTGTCTCGCACTCCAGGCCTTGCCTTTTTCTTCAATGGTCGAACCTACGTTCATGTTCCTTTTGTTTTGCTATCCCATTTTTCCTCACGTTCTCCCTCTCCAATCTCTGTATGTCCTTCAATCTCCTATTTTCTCCTTCTGCTCCTTCCACTTCTTCCTGTTATTCCAACTTATTTTTTCGGTCTTTGTCGTTTCAATTTTGCAAATTCATACTTTTCAGTTTTTTATTCCACTGTCTCTCTTGGTTCCTCGTTCATGCAATATCTCGCCATTTCTGTTCAACTGACAGATTTCTTCTCGTCGTGCTCATTCCTTGTTCTTTGTGATTTCCGTATTCCAGTCTTTTTCTTGTTCCTCATTCTTGCATCTCGTAGTTTCCTTCATTGAGTCGGATTCCTTCTTCTGTCTCATTCGTTCTTCCATTCAATTTATCCTTTCTTGCACATTCATTTCTTTAATCTTGGCCTTCGCTTCCAGCTGTTCGATTTGTACAGTGGGTTCGCTTAACGTTTCGATTCTCGCTTCTCGTTCTTTCCTCTCTCAACATCCTCAGCTCGTTGTGTAATCAGGAAGCTCTTGCTTTTCAATTCCTTTCTTCATCTCCGCACACTCCAACTTTGCTTTGGCTTCTACATTGTCAATCTGCTCAGTTGTGGTTCCTTAACGTTCCATTCATGCCCTTCTGTTCTTTCCTCTTCACCATCCTCAACTCGTTTATGTAATTCCGTCTCATTCGTTCTTGTGTTTCTGTAACTCAGTTTTTACTTCTCTAATTATCTTCTATCTCCGTACACCTCCACCTTACCTTTGGCTTCTAATGTCCTTCGGTAGCTTCCCTATTGTGTTTTCTATCCGTCTTCCTAGTTCCTCTGTCTCAGTTTTTTACCTTCCCTATCCCAGCTTTATCACTCTCTTCGTGCATGTCTTGAAGTTCTTTTCTCAGCACGCCACTATTTTATTTTCCTTCATGCACGTCTCCGTCACCCCAATTAATTTTTTCTCCTTCTCGGTTACGTCACTTTTTCCGTCACTCTCACGCTTCTCGCCCAACACGTTCTCTCGAATTATTTTTTCCTCACCCGCTTCACCGGCGCCTGACAAACCGTTGCACCCACTCCCAGCCTCGTTCGCTCCCACACGTGGCGTCGCAATTACGCACTCTCGCTGTTGTTTTCATGCCTCGCCTGAGGCATTGGCCTATTTGTTGCGTTCACCCCGCATTGTTTTTATTCTTCCTTCATTCGTTGTTGTTGTTTCCATTTTGAAGTGCGTTTCCATCCATTTTTTCGTTCATTCGTTTGTTTGTTTTCCATTTTGATCGTGCGGTTCCATCCCATTTTTCGTTCATTCCATCCCATTCTTGGCCTCTCATTTCGTTGTGTTTGTTTCCATCTGCTTGTTCACTCCTAATTTATTTCGTATTTCATTTTTCGTTTTCATTTATCCATTTTTGTATCCATTTTTCTCATCAATGCCTCTTCACATCCATCGGCCGATCCTGCTGGGCAATTCGACGTGGGGGCGTTTCGTCCGCCACCCAGCCACTGCGCCAATTCGAGCTCTGGGCTCGTTACTCTGGGGTGAAATTGTTCCTGATACCACCAATGTCCTCTGGGGATTCACTGACAGGTCCCACTACTACTACTTATTTCCTTACTCCCTCCCTCCCTAGTGAATCGTTACATAGGGTTATAATTCTCGTTAATGCACTGACGATCATATACCTACTGCTTTCTACAGTGCGACCGCCCGGACTCGTCGCCATATCGATTGTATGCAATTCTGATCTGAAACTGTGCAGGATGCCATCGGTGATACTTTCCACAGATAAGCGTTCCTGTTTCAAGTCGTCGTAATATGTGCGCGATGAACGGATCTGGGACTGGCTCTCTCGGACTGGACAATTGCCATGAATTTAGCTGTGGCGCGTAGTAGCGCGTAACACTTTGAGATCGCCACTCGGACTGTACACAGTGTTGAAGATTCGCCGTGACTCTCGGATGATATCGTCTTGGTCTCTACGCGACTCGACCCGACGCGCTCGCCTCCATCCGCGACGCGACAATTCAGTCGTGGACCCTCCCGGCAACGCCGTGAGGATCCATGTCACGGGTGGGCTTTCGACCCCTCCCACAATCGTGCAATCGGTGCGCACCCGCGTAAGGTAGGTTGTTCGCCAAACTCGAGCTTACAAGCACACGCGTCCCTCCCTCTACAGCGCCGATGGTCATAACCCGGTAAGCGATCATTACCTCGCCGCATGGATCGACATTCCGGACAACAGAGCCGTCGTTTGGGCGGGCGTTCCTACTATCGGATAATACGAGCGGTGTTATCGTCGACCTCGACGGTTCAGATTATTTACCGGGCTTTTGCACCAACTACGATACCTCTTTACGTAAGCAGGGATGCGAGTTCAACTAAAGTAAAAGACGAAGCGAAACGGGAAACAGTTCACACAATGGCACATTTATTCCGCGGACGCGGAGGCACACCTATAGCACACTAAACAAACAGCATGTATTTACATCACAACTAAGTCATCCCTATGCACATATTATCACATTGAAACAAAAGAAATCCACTACAAGAAGAGAGTCAAGTAAACCACTAGCACGACACCTACGATATACGGTCACCACTATACTTACTATATAACTGATTTCTCTTTACAAGACTACCGCCCACAACACGCGCATTCCACACCGACAGCAAAAAACACGCCCCCTCAAAAGCAAAAGTCGATGGCCCTGTCTGGGGCCGGACGCTAGGGACCTACGCTGCAACCGCTTTGATACGCGGCTCAGAGCCCACGACGACCCGAAGGGTCCTAACCCGCAGCCCTCGTGGCGAGCCGTCAGCAATGTCTGTCTGCACGGCTGGTTCCCGTTGGCATTCTAGCTGTGTGTCAGCTTCGGGAAGCACGGGCCCCTTGTCTGCCACTTCTCTCAGCCGCTGAGGGAGAAAACGATTCTTCGTGGCAAATTGTTGATTGCTCTCGAGGGGGGAGTATCGCTGGGCTGCTCTTGGGACCTCCCCGCAGACGCGAGGCCTCCCGGAGTCCACCTCAGCCGTTTCGACCTCCGCAGCCGATCTGCCCCCATCCGTCTCGCCACTCACAGCGATCAGCTGCTCCACGACACTCCTCCACGAATATGTCTGCTCGATGCTGTACTCGATACTCTACGATCGCCCTCCAACAAACACATTTGTCTCCACCGATCTGACCTGAGACTATCGGAGCTCCCCACGACGTGCTCCCGAGTACTGCTTAGCGTCGCTCCACTGCGCTCCCTTTTTATCGCTTCGGGAACCCACCATTATCAAATATCGATCCAAACGACCTCTACGGGCGAGCCACGCTCGCCGATTGGGAGGAGAAAAATGGGGCGTGGTATCATTCCTGATCTCAAATTTGGCATATGCCGATGTTTCGTCAGGCGCGGTGAGTGGCGGCCAACCGCCCGCGCCTTCCTGATTGGCTGTGGATCAGATGTGGGCGTGCAATCAATTCCTGATCCGAATTCTCCTCAGAAACTCCGCCACTCTGCACCTTCGCGCTCGCAGTGTCTTGCTGAAGGACAGCTCGACGCTCGGGCCCACAGGTGCTGCGGGAAATGGCCGTAGAGAAGTGTGTGAGGGGGTTTCAGCGGTGTCGATGCCATGTGGCTGCTTTGGAATGGCGAGTGGATGTGAGGTTTGCGGTGCGATTGGCTGAAGCTAGCGTTTTGGCTGCTGCGTCTGTTGTTTTGTTGGCCGTGCGGGTGGCTCCAAAACAAAGGGTTTAGAACAGAAAAACGCTAACTCAAAGGATCGCAGGTCCCGACATGAAATCACATTAATTCCCTCTTATACAATGGTCGTTTGGGCTAACTACACACTGTACTTAAGAAAATATCTCACCTACGGACCTTTCATGGTTTTGCGAATTTCTCAGAACCGTAACAATACAAAGCCTGGTGGTTGGTTGGCTTAACCTGACGTTACGCTGCGCTCGTGTTAAGACCTTGGGTCTTGGTATCAAGCCCCTTTCAACC
>CM068960.1:93415122-93432117 GCA_035128595.1 Eptatretus atami
TACCAATACCATTTGAGAGGATCATTTTGTTGACATGAAACACCAAAATAAAGCATTAATACATTTCAGTTCTGCACTGATTGCAGCATTTATTTTAAACTAGCAAAATAACCTTCACGATGCTGACGTGAATATTAAAGGGGGGTTTAAGAAGGAGGGAGGAGGGGAGAGGAGGAAGGAGGGAGGAGAGAAGAGGAGCAAGGAGGGAGGAGAGAGAGGAGCGAGGAGGGAGGGAGAGAGGAAGGAAAGAGAGAGGGAGGGAAGGAAGGGAGGAAAGGAGGGAGGAGAGAGAGAGGAGGGAGGAGGAATAGAGGAAGGAAGGACTAAGAGGAAAGAGGGAGGGAGGGAGAGGGGAGTGGGGCATAGGAGGGAGGGAGAGGAAGGAAGGAGAGAGAGAGAGCAAGGAGGGAGAGAGAGAGAGAGAGAGAGGAGGGAGGGAGAGAGTGAGAGGGAAGGAGAGAGGAGGGAAAGAGGAGAGGGAGAGAGAAAGGAGGGAGGGGAGAGAGGAAGACAAGGAGGGAGGGAGAGAGAAGACAAGGGGGAGGGAGAGAGGGAGAAAGGGAGGGAGAGAGGAAGGAGGTAAGAGAGAAGGAGGAAGGAGGGAGGGAGCATGAGAGGAAGGTGGGAGGGAGGAGAGAGTAAAGAGGGAGGGAGAGGAGGTAAGGAAGGAGAGAAGGAAGGAGGGAGGGAGAGAGAGGCGGGAAAGGGTAGGTAGGCGTGAGGAAGGGAAAGGAGGACAAGGGAAGGCAGCATGAGGAGAGGGCAGGGAGAACAAGGAAAGGCGCGTGAGTGAGCGCAAGGTAAGGCGGTGGAGGGGAGTGATCCACTCAGACGATACACCAATACGTCGGAACCCAGAGATCAACCACAACACCATCCAGACAGGATAGCACCAGCCATACCCCACGCAAAATAACCCACCATCCAGACTAAACCACACCCCCATTCAGTTAGCATGTGAGAGATGACCACCATCTTCTGATAACCACCTTACAGATATGTTCGAAGAGACCGCCCACAGACAGACATAGACGCATATTGAGGATGCTGCAAAACTGTATCTAGGAGGGGTGGAGTGAGGATGGGAGAGAATGAGAGACGAGAGAGGTGGGGTAATTGGAGTTGGAAGAATATGTTATGCTTATGAGCGCAGCCGCGCGCGCACACACACACAACACACACACAAACACACACACACACACAACCACACACCACACACACCCACACGTAACATCATGTGACAGCTGGTAAATTTTGGCTCTGTAATTAAGAAAAACACGTTGATACGGTGAACAGCACCGAAATTGGTGGTTTAAAATGTTTTTATTTTGAAACTCACAAAGAGAACATATAACCGTTGTAAAGCACTGCACTGAGTCATGTAAATCTCAAATTGCTTTAAGAAACAGTCACGAGGAAAAGGAAAACGTGATCGCTCTTACGCTGCTGCAGTTAAAAAATTTAAGATATCTAAGATATGGATGAAACTTTGCCACCACAGCACCTGGAAACACATGTCGGCATAACACATATACAACCGGAGAGATTCTCAATTACAGATCCAAATATACCATATATGTACTTCTACCGATTGTAGCACTACCGGATTGGTCATCCGATAGGAGGACAAGGGAAGGCAGCATGAGGAGAGGGCAGGGGAGAACAAGGAAAGGCAGCGTGAGGTGAGCGCAAGGTAAGGCAGTGTGAGGGGAGGATCCATCCAGACATAACCACCATCTGGATACGTCCAGCGATAACCACCATCCAGAAATAACCACCATCCAGAAATAACCACCATCCAGACATAACCACCATTCAGTTACATGTGGAGATGACCACCATCTTCTGATAACCACCTTACAGATATGTTCGGAAAGAGACACACAGACAGACATAGACGCATTTGAGGATGCTGTACTGTATTAGGAGGGGGTGGAGTGAGGATGGGAGAGAATGAGAGACAGAGAATGGGGGTATTGGAGATGGCAGAGAATATGTTATGCCTTATGAGCGCACACGTGCGTGCGCGCGCGTACACACACACACACACGTACATCATGTGACAGCTGGTAAAAATTTGGCTCTGTAATTAAGAAAACACGTTGATACGGTGAACAGCACCGAAATTTGGTGTTATAAAATGTATTTTATTTTGAAACTCACAAAGAGAAACCATATAACCGTTGTAAAGCACTGCACTGAGTCATGTAAAATATCAAATTGCTTTAGAAACAGTCACGAGGACAAAGGAAAACGTGATCGCTCTTACGCTGCTGCAGTTAAAAATTTAAGCATCTAAGATATGGGATGAAACTTTGCCACCACAGCACCTGCGTAACCAAGCATGTCGGCATACACACATACAACCGGAGAGATTCCCTCAATTACAGATCCAAATATACCCATATATGTACTTCTACCTTGTAGCAACTACCGATTGTACATCCTGATCGGGCCAAGAACTGTACCGCCATCCACTGTAGGGTGCTCGGAAAGCGGCTTAAGCACTCAATAAAGCACTCCAATTAAATGGTTGGCAAGGGATAGCTGTGCCCGAATGTCCAACTATGTACGAATTGGACAAATGAACACTTTTAATAACAGTCGGAATTGCTGCTAAGTTCAATTCTGGAGCTTAAATTTTGTATTTCAGCTCAGTGCAAGAGATTATCGAGGTATGGCATGTACAAAAATGAAATAAAGCTAAGAACGCTGGCGTTTCCAGGTGTTTATAAGCATTGCAATGTACTCAATGATTAGTAGCTATGATGAACAGCCATTCGATAATATGAGAGGAGAGTGAAAAAAAGAAAAGTTTATTGTTAAGAAATCACTGCGGCCTGTTCCAAGTCAAGGCAAGGTTGAACAGGCTAAAAAACATGGCGGTTTCAGACCCCAGCGAGGTAACCCAGGATACACCTCAAGACCCCAGAGATTGAGGTGGCCGAGGATCGCCTGAAAAGGATTTAATTAAATAAGGCCGTTAATCATCTTCAAAAGGGGTGTTTTAACAAACCCAAACACCCAATTTTCACTCATGCACTTCCTTGGAGTTCCCTTCGTGTGCATGCAATGTTTCAGGCTGCGAGGTTTCATGGTTTTGGAGTTATGAAGGAGACACACACACACACTGACACATATACTGACTGACTGACATTTATTAGTATAGATATGGCAAAGGTAAAGAATGCTAATCTCTTTGAAATATGGCAAAGAATGGTTATTTTACCTTTTTTAAAAAATTTCATTTGTTGTTTGTTGTCTGACTGCATGTGTAATGAGTGCAGCATTCTTGCATACTTCATGAAGCTGGCACCCTTTTCATTTTCTTAAGAAATTCTGCAAAGAACATTTAATGCAAGGTTACATTTTTTGTCAGACCTCCCAACTGTGTCTGCGACGTCCTCCTGCAGTTGGGTTACTTTTTTATTAGGAGGTTTGTGGCAGGATTTGCACTGTGGCCACCGTAAAACCCTTCATTCTGCAAACACAAAACGCAAAAAAAATCTGAAAACCCACTACGTGGGAGTACCTCCTGTGCAGCTTCCCTTCGCAGGGCAGCTCACCGGATGACGGATTGGGGCAAAGCCTTCGGGACCCCCAATCTTTGATGATAGGAGGGAAACCACGGGTAACATCCTGGGTCAGATTGCGGGAGAGTTGTGTCGGAGTGGTGCTTGAGGTGTCGTCCACCAGACGGGGTCTCCTTGGGTTAACCTGAGGCGGTCCCTTCGGGTGGGTGCCTGGAATGTCCTATCCCTAAGAGGGATGATCACCTGTCTCTGTTATCATCTGAGCTCAAGCGTTTGGACATCGGTATTGCAGCACTCTCTGAGGTCGGAGACCGGATTGCGGCGAGATCATGGTGGTGGTTACACCTACTATTGGTCTGGTCGCTCTGATGGTTACCATACCCAAGAGTTGCTGTAGCTGGTGTCCAATAAGCTGACCCAATGATAATTGAGGTAACACCGGTCAACGAGCGTATTATGAGACTTAGGATTCGTCACTCCTTGCGGTGTTGTTTCCCTGTCTCTGTCTATGCTCCGACTAAGGCAAGTGATCTCACCGTGAAGGATGCATTCTACGCCACGCTCGAGTCTGTGGTTGATCAGTGCCCCGACGAGATACACTTCTAGTCTTGGGGGATTTCAATGCATCGACTGGAACTGATATGGGATGGTTATGAGACAGGTGTTGGTCCCCATGGTGCAGGAACTAAAACCAGAATAGCACTAAGTTCCTTGACTTTGCAAGAAGTCATGGACTTAGGGTGGCCGGTTCATGGTTTCAGCGCCCACAAGCTCATCGCTGGACTTGGTATTCCAACACTGGCAGTGTGGCAAAGGAGATTGACCATGTCCTCGTTGCGGTCGCTGGAGGATGATCCAGAACTGCAGGGTCTACCGGAGTGCTCAGTTCCTCAATACTGACCACCGGCTTGTTTGTAGCAACTCTAAAGCTGCACTTAAATCCTGAAGAATGGTACCATCCCAGCCTAGGCTGGATGTTGGCAAGCTCAGGGATGAGAGAGTAGCTGAGGAGTTTTGCGAACGGCTGAGTGGACACTTGGGGGGTCCTGAAGAGTTGTGGAGTACCTTCAAGACCACCGTCCTTGATGTTGCCGGTGGATGTCTTGGAACTCACCGCAGAGCAAAGAAGAATTTTGTCTCTCAAGGGACACTGATACCATTGACCAGAGTCGCAGGGCCAGGCTGAATGGCAGAGCTGAGCTGTTCAGGGAGCTGAGGCGTAAAACTGTGCGTGCACTAAGGGTGGACAAGGAGCCTATGTGCGAGGAATCTGTGAGGGGTAGTAGGCATCACCTGTGGACAGGTGATTCTCGTCACGCTTACAGGGGAATTCACGCATTGCGTTCATCAAGCCCATCCCTCGGAGCACTGCAGTTAGAGCAGAGAGTGGTAGGCCCTAGACAGAAGTTCTGAAGTGAAGGCCCGCTGGGCCGGTTACTTTGAGCGGTTTACCAGCTGATCCCCCAGCTGTCGAGTTGGACATCAAGGGTGTTCAATCCCTGTTGCTGACCCTCCAATCAACTGTGGTCCACCTTCGCTTGTGGAAACACGGCTGCGGTGAACCGGTTGAAACGGGGTAAAGCTCCAGGGATCTGTGGCATCCATGGTGAACTTCTCAAGGCTGGTGGAAATGCTGCACTCGTTCGTTGCAGCAGTTTTGTGCTCTGCTTGGAACACCGGCATCGTCCCAACTGATTGGAAGAGGGGCCTTGTTGTCCCTCTCTGGAAAGGGAAGGGTGATCGCCAAGACTGCAACAACTACCGAGGGGTGACGCTGTCTCAGTGCCGGGCAAGGTCTTTGCTCGGATAATTTCGATAGGGTTCGCCACCATCTGCTTGAGCACCAGTGTCCAGAGCAGTCAGGCTTTACACCAAAGTGTCAAGATTGACCGTATCCTTGCTCTTCGTGTCCTCACCGAAGCAGACGAGAGTTTCGGCAGGGGCTGCTTGCAGCTTATGTTGATCTCTGTAAAGCGTTCGATTCAGTGAATCGGGATGCCCTCTGGAGGATTCTTGGTCTTCGTGGGGTGCCACCAAAACGGATCGATCTGATGTCTGAACTCTACTCTGGTACTGAGAGTGCTGTGAAATGTGGTGGTACCACTCTGACTTATTTCCAGTTGTTACTGGAGTTCATCAGGGTGTGTACTGGCCCCCACACTTTTCAGCGCTTGTATGGACTGGATTTTAGGGAGGATGTCGGAGAGATCAAGCTGCGGTACATCGTTTGGGAATGCAAGATCTCGGACCTTGATTTTCAATTGATGCAGTCATCTTTGCGGAGACTTTAGATATCCTTTTGGGGCCCTCGAGGTGCTGAATAGGAGTGAGCCGCTGGGATTACGGGTTTCTTGGGTCAAAACTAAGATCCAGGCTTTCAATGACATCTTGGATGTACTGTCCTGTCTGTGTCTGTTTGTGGTGAGGATGTTGAGGTCGTGGAGAGATTCACTTACCTTGGCAGTGATATTCATATCTCTGCTGGCTGTTAGTCAGAGGTCAATAGACGTCTGGGTCGGGCCTGGGGAGTCATGGATTCACTGGATCATGGGGTGTGGCGCCGTACCTGTGCGGGAGACGAAAGTCCGAGTCTCAGGTCCTTGGTGCTTCCCGTCTTGCTCTATGGATGCGAGACTTGGACTCTGACCAAGGATCTGAGATGGAGACTAATTCCTTTGGTACCAGGTCTCTTCGGAGATCCTTGGCTATCGCTGGTCGGATTTTGTGTCCAACGAGCGGTTGCTGAGAGAGACTCGGATGAGATTTGTTACCTGCATAGTCCGTGAGGCGTCAGTTGGGCTGTATTGACATGTGGCTCGTTTTCCTGACGCCGATCCTGCTCACCAGATTCTCTCAGCGAGGGAGTCTCATGAGTGGAGGAGGCAATGGGCCGACCACTGCCTCGTGGTTGCAGCAGGTTGATCAGCATCTCAAGGAGATGGGATGGGCCTGGCATCTGCCTGGGGATGGCCAGACGGGAGCCCTGGAGTACCGGCGGAAAGTGGACGCAGCGACGCGCTGTTCTGGCACATGCTCCCATACCTGACATGACCTTACCTTCCAAGGAATATGACTGAATGCTATAACAATGTCTTTCTATTCCCGCCACCGAAGGCGACAGAGGTTATGTTTTCACCCTCTCTCTGTTTATCTGAAAACAGGATATCTCAAAAAGTTGTGGACGAGTTATGATAAATTAGATAAATGAGTTGGGTAGGTGACAAATACAAGCCGATTAGATTTTGGTTCAGGTTCTGATCCAGATCTGGTCTATCAGTGGTATACAAAACGTAAACTGTTCAGCCTGATGGATTAGTTACAGTTTGCGCTCACCGATTGCCATTCGAGTTGCTTCAAAAACGATCTGACACCATATTCTTTGATTTTTTAAATCGTTTTTTAAAGTTTTTTTTTGGGGGGGGTTAACCAAAGTTTTGGATTTGATGTGATGACAAATTTACCAATGGCTGTTTACCATCAATTCCAGCTTGCCATCGTCGTTTTCGTCTTCAATCATCAGGGTATCTACTTCGCTTTTGGACATACCTCTTCCAAAAACTCCAACAGTTCATCTCGATCGATGAATCCAGATTGTTGTCTGTGAATTAATGTGTTGCATTCACCATGGAACTATAGTATGATCCCGGGATGTTCCTGTCTGTACAGGCTCGAATACATAGCCAGGGCCAGACAGGGTCTCAGATTTTTAGGTGGGTGTGGGGGAGGGGGGGCGGTGTGTGGAGAGTATAGTTTCTCATATTACTGCCCCACTCATTTACAGCTTGGTAGAAATATTTGCAAAAAATGCCGTTAATTTCCTCTTTCCTAATTTTTTTATTTCTTAAACTTTTCGATTCATATTTTGAAATTTTTTTGTGGTTAATGACTTTCAGATAATGCGGTTAATATAAAACACGTTTTTAGGTGGTATGTGGGGTGGCGGGGGGATTATTGTTCTGATGATCCAGATACTTTGTTGTCTTCTTTCATTTGCATCACCATCATTGACTCTGAAAAGTCGATTGACTTGTACCACTGCCTGGAGATATTGCAGATAATTTTAGTTCATCACCATACTTTGTGTAAAACTTCCATGTGTTACCATCAGCATGTTTTGATACTATCATCATTGCATGAAGTACAAACGCTCCAAAATGTAATTTATTCTTGCAAGTCCATATTTTTTATCCTTTAGTATGTAAAATTATTATGGAAACTTGGAGTTAATTTTATTTGAATGTTTTGCTAGAAAAGGAGAGGTACAATTTAGGAGTCAGATCTGAGTTGTTTGTTTTATGTTTGTCCTTTTTAATTTTACTACAAGGCATTTTTTACGCATTGCTTCGCTGAAACATTTAATCAAAGGACAACGCGTTGTACTTCACAAACATTCTGCTCTATTCACCCGATCATTTGCTCGAGGACATCTTCCATCTTCTTGGAAATCATCGAACATCACCTTCATCAAACAACTTCTTCTTCTTCTTCTTCTCCTCCTGAATGGACACAGTTATTCTCAGTCATTTTGGGGTTGGCCAAGAGGGAGGAGGGGGTGTGAGTTTGGTTCAAGCCTATCACGAACTGGCTGGTCAGGCCTGACGTTCGACTTGGGTTCGGGCAGGAATTGGTAATTTGGCCATGGTGCCAGCAATAGCTTGTGTACTCTTTGCGTAAAACACCATGGGATCTTTAACGTTCACCAACTAACACCAGCAGACAGGACACCCAGTTTAACATCCATCCGAGGGACAGCACACACACTGATTAATTTCCCTGCATGTAAAACACCAGGGTGACAAAGCTGGGTTGGGATGACATCCTCTGCTAGACAGCTCAACAGCAAGTGTGCATACCACTTGGCTTGTTGGCTATCCTGCGAGCCCAAAATAATATTGCACCACGTATACAGGATGCATGTGTTGTCATGAACTCTGTCAGATTAGGTCCACTGGTGTAACTCTTAAAAATAAGTTGATTGAAATGAATTTTGAAGGCAACCTAGTAGCATGTCCATTTTTATTCTGCATGATTCGTGTTATCTCGTATATATTGTTTTGTTACTGCACCTCTTTCTGATCCCCTAAATAGGCTCCACATTACAAAGCGTCGTCCTTCACCAATGAGATAAAATGATATTTAAAGCAAATTATTTGCTCATTGTTCCTGCTCCTCCCACAAGGTCGGAGACAGGAGACATTAAAATGAACTCTGTCCGACTGACCAACCGATCATCCGTACATGTTCTTTCGTGTGTGTGATATTTCAAAAAACGTTGAACATTTAGCTTTGGTATTGCAGATATTTATTCCTCATGACATGTTTTAAACCTGATTAGATCACGGCAGCACGGGGAGCAATGAGGTGCTTACAACAAGCCGTTAACGTTCCGTGATAGACCCAACCCCGGATAGATCGCCATTCTATCAGAAAAGGCTGCAATTTGGCAAAAGTTCTGGCACACAATGGCCTGCTCTTCCTAAAAGACACCATGCCATCTTTAACTTCCACCAGCTATTGCTAGTTGACAGGACATCCAGTTTAACATCCGTCTAAGGTACTGTGCGCTTTGCGATGTAATGTATTACGTGTGACGGACCGATTTGTAGTTTGATCCGGACTCATTCACATGAGAAATCTCAAAGGTGAGGTGCTACCTCTGCTACCTCTGCACTATTCTCAGTCCCACATAAACAATTTCAACAAAAATATTTACATGAGGTTTTTTGTTTGTTTGTTTGTTTTTAACACTGATAATTTTGTTTACCAGTGTTATCATTCAGTTGTAATTTGAAATACAGGATATCGACTTGAATTATTAATTTTGTGAAAATACATGCATTTTGACGAAATACAAAAATGGCTTGGGTATATTGTTACGGTTCTAGGAACCGTATGCATACAAACATACAGTTGTCCCGAAGTCAGTTATTCCGTTAAGTGTACGTGTAGATAGAACCCATCCTTGTGTGTAGTGGGAAGACACTGGGGTGCGTTGCGATGTTTTTTTTAGTAAGATTAATAAATCATTATATCCCATCCACGACGACCCACGGTACCCTCTGCCTGCTCGCACCTTCATCTCGCTTGCGACTCTCGCATGGGCTGAAAAAGCGCGTGTTCGCCTACTCGCCTAACCGGCGACTCGCTTGGCAGAATCTTTGTGTAGTACCTTTTTGGCGAGTCCGAACACAAGTGGAGTGGGCGGGCTCCCCGGTATGGCTGAAACCCAGCCCAGAAAGGGCGGCCCCATGAAAGCCCCGTCCAATCAGGGTGAACAGTGGCATCGGCTTCACCAAGGCCCCTCCCTGCTGAGGGAGATCTATAAATTACGACACCTTCCTCAGGGTAGAGGCTGAGAGAGTCGGAGGGTTCGTTGGTTGAGTGCTGAGAGAGTCGGAGCATTCCTGCTGAGAGGGTGAATGAGTGAGCTGGAAAGTGGGTCGTCTTGGGAGTGAGCTGGAAACCCTAATCCCCGCCTCGGACTCTCTACTCGACCCAGGCTCTTTCGCAGACACGGTCTCCACGCGAGCGGCCGTGGACCGAGCCGCACGACCATTGGCAGGTGCTGCACCATGGAGCACCCCTTCCCTCCAACGTTCAGGTACCCGAGAGAACTGCGACCTCAGTCACCTCCCTCTCTGGCTGCGGGGGTCCTTTGCAAACATCTGGGTTTATTTTCATCTGAGTGTGCGTCTGAGTGTGTGGCGCCATCTTTAAGTAGAATTGCATAAGTGTTTTTATTTGATCATTGTAAATCTTGCTTGTTTTATTCTCGCGACAAGTCTGCTCTGGGTCTCCTTTGTAAGTTGCTGTAAAATTGTCGCACTACATCTTTCTGTCATCTTCCCTGCATAATCCCCAATAAACCTGTTTCCTGTGCCAAATATTTTTCCTCGCTTTATTGTAAATAAATTATTGTAGAAATGTTCCCAGTTCTTTTTTGTCTTTTCCATCATTGGTCCAGCATGGTTCGGATCTGAGTTCTTGCCGGGTCTTTATTCCCGATATTCTGTTCATCCTAGCCGGTACGTCCTTGGTAGTTCCGCTCAACTGCATCTGATCCGGACGTTGGAAGTTGGTACTTTACCGTAGTTGGTAGAGTGATCCGGATCGGGCAAGGCGTACCGAGGGCCGTGGTTCCCCGGTAGACAACACCGCGTGGTTAATTAGGTAAATTGGTTCTAGACAAAAAGACCCTACGCTACGCAGTGGAAGTATTGGCGTCCACGGTCGGTTAAGCGACCCGCCACCTCACGGAATTATCCGTGAGCGACGGCCTACAATTTCCGGGAGTCTGGTGGAGAACGACGTAACTTCCCCCACCTAGCGTCGCTCTCGCCACCGGTCCCCGGCCCGCAACAATATGAACAATTATCTGCGTTTCATATGCCGAAAGAACTCTCTGATTAACATTGTTTTACCTCTACAATTTTAGTATTTAAGACACGAGTAGACCCACTTCCTACTGGAGCGGCGGGCGGGGGGGTGTCACGTTTTTATCCACTCAGGGGTATGTAGATGACAGTCGATCTCGGCTCAGAATCGTTAGGCTGTGGGGACGAAAAGCATATAATGCCTCAAGAACGTCGGGTTTCCTCCCTTTCAGTTTAGTGTTAAACATCAATAGCGACTGTTTAAAAATCTAATCATACGTGTTTGTGGTTATAATATTTTTACCTCTGTTAGGGGTACTCCATGAAACACCACAATAAGCTATTTATACACGTTAACACGGAGTTTGTACAAGGAGGAAAAAACTCCTTCGGAAGAGGGGATATTATTAGTGTTAATATTGTTTTGTAATAACATTAATATTATGCTATTATCATGATTGTTATTATTTTTGTTATTTTCAGCGGCCTTGGAGAATCGCCATGATTAGCTATCTTAACACGGATATACATATTAATACGGACTTCACTCAAGGCAGAAAACTCCATTGGCGAGAGGAGAAATGAAGTCTCTACAACGTTCACTGTGTGCTCCATCGTCCTCCTGTTAAGTTTGATTGAGATTGGATAAATAACGACCGAATGTATCATGGTCAAAATGACAGACAGACAACACCAAGTTGCGCATTTTAGTTTGATTCCCTCCACTCCCCGTTTTGGCGTTTTCAAATAAAGAAACTTCTGAAGTCTTAAATGTTGATTTTCGTTTGCAGTAATACAAATTAAACGTTTCTTTTATTTGAAATGTAATATCAACTCAAGCTATTAACATTAAAATAACAGTTAATCTGTCTGGGTGTTCAAACTGTTTATAAATGAGAGACTCACAATTCATACGAGACGTGGAAACATTTATTTTTCAATACATACGTAATTAACTGCAGAGATCAAAGAACACTTTACCCCTTGAGAGTCTTGGCTTGAGAGACTAACAGTCTTGAGAAAAAGGACATGGGAAGGGTGCACCGATGAAATCTCGATAAGGCTCTACAGGCTGACCATTCTTCATGGAAATCACTTCACTCTTACACCATCTTCTGTGGAGGACAAATACTTGTGTCTGATTGCTGTTTAGTCCCCTCACTGGAGCATGGTATTAATCTGGTGGAAGTAGTTCTGTGAGGGCCGCCACACATGATCCGATGCAATGCAACAAGGTATTGGGCGACAGTTTTTGATAATTTTGTAATGTGCGGCAGTTGTATCGGTGACAATCATAAAGTTTTACATGTTCAACTTTTAGGACGCGTTATCCATGACGATCCTGCATCATCACGTAGTGTTTGGCAGGTTCCAGTAATCGCCAAAGTAGTAAAATGTATTGACCAATTAAACTTCAGCTTTCAGTAGTCGGCTAGGACTTTTGGAAAGAAATTTTATGTGAATGGGAATGAAAAATATATGCGGGGTTGACACAATATTTTTAACCTCCAGCTAATTTTAAGGTCATGACCCAATTCTAGACATTTTTACATTTTTCATCAAAACTCGACTAAGGTTTGTCTGATCAAAAGGAAATTTCCCTCTCTCAATAACCGAGAGGAAGGCGCATTTAACCTTGATTTATACCATAACCCTTCGGGATAAGGGTCATGGTCCAATGGTAATCTGAAAAAATAATGCATTTTTTTTCATCGCACAATTTTTCCAATGTATATTCTCAAAGACCGCTTGGCCTTCCAAGATGTTCTTGCATCATAATAGTGTACCTGCATGGAAGTTGTGTACCTGATATTTCTTTCATGCCCTTGACCTATTTTTGTCAGATTGTGAACTAATTAAGATTGTAGACGGGACACATTTTCTTTATTTTTCACCCTATCCCTAAATGTTGAAGGTCAAGATCATATGGTGGTCCAAAAAAAAATATGGCCATCATTGGATCACGGGATAAGGGAAAGTGGCATGCGATCACCAATGGTAAGCCTCCCCTACTGGGGAGGCTTACCCTTGGTGATAGCTTTGTGACTGCAGGTATCTAGTTTAAATTGCATGTCCGTGTCCTCTAAGATTTTTTATGTTTTCAGGTAAAATCAATATGGCTGCCAAAGAATGTGATATATGATATCATATGTGTGATCCTTTTGTTCCTCATGGGAAGGCAGTCATATGTGTGAAGTTTTACCTCGATCTGTTCAACCATTTCAGCGAAGAAGTTTGAAGGTTTGATTTAAGAAAAAAAAATAATATATATATATATATATGGCTGCCAAATCACGTGACCGATGATGTCATCAAAAAAATATTGTCGATAATTTTATCCCGATATAACCCTCAAAATTTTTCATACTGATCACATGTAGCGTTCTTCATTTACAATTATGACGTCATAACGAAGGCACCTATGACATTATTAAAAATCACGCTTCTTCCTCATGAGGAGCACTTGTTTTGTACCAATCAATTTTTTCCTTGGTGTGGTTTCAGAGATACAGAGGTCCAACATTTTTTTTTCTTTTTTCCAACACGGCTGCCACATCACGTGACCTATGACATAATTATCATTAGAACATTCTACACCGGCTCGTGTACGGTGGCCTTTATTGTCTGCAATAAGGCAATGGAGCAGTGTAAGCGGCCAATTTGGTCGCATACAATTTTTAAAACCCAAACAATCGAATCTGGAGTTTACTGTCATTTATGTAATTGGGATACTCTGTATTTTACACCACCTTATTTAACACGTTAACTTCGGTATTGGTTCCTGGTGTTTGTCCTTTGTGAAATCCCTAAAAACAGTAAGCTTCCTGCTTGGAATGATTTTAAGGTTGTTTTTTTGTCAGACAAACAGGCAGATTGAAGCAATTGCTTTACCCCACGGTGTACATGCACACGTGGGACGGGACAGCATACAATTAATGAACTTCAGAGGCATTGTATTGCTAAACTGCAGGATTTCTTTGGAAGTGCAAACAAATCAATTTGTGTTCTCCAGTGTTCAAAACATAATTAAAATTTAAATTAAGTCGTTCTTCAATCATAGACGCAGACTGAACCAATATCTTTGCCCCTGCTTTGTGCTACGTTCAGTATCTCACTAATAAATAAATAAAAACTCCCTTCGTGTGAATTTCATTTGTTATTTTGCAAATACATCAAGACGTACATTGCACCCCTGCAGGATTGCTAAAAACCAAAATCACAATCAAGTAGCTCTCCTAATCGTTCGTGTCATTGGTGTTGTTATTACTTTTCTTTTCAATTACAATGATACTTACATGTATGTATGTATGTATTGTTGTTATTATTATTTTTATAATTATCATGTGCCATGGCAAACAGTCTGATAAACATGAGTAAAGTCTTACCAACGACATGCTGTCTGATGTGGAGTAATGCACTGAACAGGAGTGAATGTTCGAGTCGATCCTTCACACACTGCTCTTCTCCAGATTGCTCCACCCGACGTGGAAATTTATATACGATGAGGCTAATATATGCTATGGGGGAAGCCCAGAAGAACTTGCTTCATAAGTCCGTACTCCTTTATGGGGTGGAGCAAGGTGCTTCTTGCAAGCCATTAACGTTTCCGAGACAGAACCAACACCAGAGATCGCCATTCCATCGGTAAGGGCCGCAATTTTGCCAAAGCAGAGGCACACAATGGCCTGCTCTTCCAAATCAACACCATGCCATCTTTAACTTCCACCAGCTAATGCTTGCAGACAGGATATCTAGCTTAACGTCCGTTCGAGGATGCTTCACCCATATGTGCGATATGGCAATTTCACTCTTCATTGGGGAATGCCAAAGACATTATAATTACCAGATATCATGGTCTCCCAGGAACGTGTGCTGTTTTCGAAATTGTCAACCGAATCCAACCTGTGGAAACGATTGTGATCCTCACTGTCAATGTTGACTCGACCTGTGGTCTTACCTGTTACAACCATGCAATGGAGAAACCTCAACACACTCGTATCAGGATTGCATGGAAATCTTTGCAGGGGAGAGGTGATGTTACCTCTGCACTAAGGTGGATGGATGTTATGTTTTCACCCGTTTGTTTGTCTGTCTGTTTGTTATCTTGCCAAAACGAAGTTTTTGCAAGATATGTTAGTCAGTCTGTATGTTTTTTATTTATTTATTTTTTTGTTTGTCTGTAATCACGAAAAAAAATTCTGCAGAGCACAGTTTTCATTGGAAATTTTTGTAACTTCGCATATACGAGCCTATGGAGGTCCCTTTCAGCGCATAAAATTTTGAAGGTCAAGGTCAAAGGTCAAGGTCACTTTTTCGCAAATCAGGGTAATCGACAAAACCCTTATTTTTTGAGTAATTTTGATCGGATCGTCTTCAAACTTCATGGGATATATAGTTCATGGTCTGGCGCTCAGCTGATTAATTTTTGGTGGCGATTGGCCTTGACCTTCATGTGTTTTTTTTTTGTTGTTGTTTTTTTTGTCTGTAAACCGTATAAATCACTCTGCAGAGCACAGTTTTCATTGGAATTTTTTGTAACTTCGCATATCAGAGCCTATAGAGGTCCCTTTCAGCGCATAAAATTTTGAAGGTCAAGGTCAAAGGTCAAGGTCACTTTGTCGCAAATCAGGGGAGTCGACGAAACCCTTATTTTTTGAGTAATTTTGATCGGATCGTCTTCAAACTTCATGGGAATATAGTTCATGGTCTGGCACTCAGCTGATTCATTTTGGTGGCGATTGGCCTTGACCTTCATGGTTAGCGCCTAAGGTCAAACATATTTGACCCAAGGTCAAATTTTCAAGTTTTAGGAACCATATCGTGTAGTACCTCAAATTGAACACCTTGATGAGTGCTTTCTAGATATATCAAGCTTGAGACATTGACGTCATTTGTGGACGTTATGAGGCAAACGCATATTTTTCATGGTTACTCTGTAGAACGATTCTCATCGGAATCTCTCATAGGCAGATATTCCTCAAGGAGTCGCTCCTGGTGGATAGCAGCTCTGTTCACCTCAGTGTGACCTTAAATAAGTCACACGTGGTCACCTTTTGGCAAGATACGGGTCACCCTAAGGGTGACATTGGTTTATTTTATTTGTTTGTTTGTTTGTTTGTGAAGAGGATATCTCAAAAAGTTGTGGACGGATTCAGACGAGATTTGGTGGAGCGGTTGGTTGTGTGAAAAGGACAAATGGATTAGATTTTGCTGAAGATCCACATCCGGAGACAATTTTTTTATTTTTGAGTGATTCTTCACCATTGAGAGATGAGGCCAAAGACGACACATATGTATATATGTAGCATGATATTCCAAAAAGTTGTGGACGAATTATGACAAAACTATGTGGATGGGTTGATTAGCTGACAAAAACTACCGATTCGATTTTGGTTCAGGTCCAGATCCAGATCTGGTCCATCAGTGGGATACAAAACGTAAACTGTACAGCCTGGCGGAGGTATGCGGTCCACCAAGTGTCGTTGTAGTTTGCCCCTGCAGCGGAAATATAGATTGGTTCAGAACAAATGAACAAAGAGGATGAAATTATCGGAACGTGAGATTGATAAAAAAAAAACTTTGCAAAGGATGGACGCACTTCCTGAAAGTACGTTTCATTTATTGGGCTCGTGGTGTTGCTGCAAAGCAAGAGGTTTATTTTTTTTTGAAGACAATGCAATGAGTAGACCATTACGACTCGTGTACGAGACGTGATGAGCTCTCGTATTTCTTATGTGGAACTTGACAACATCATTTGCAACCAAATGTTTGAATGAAAAACCATCCCAAACACTTTTATATGGTGGTTAAAGTTTCATAGCCATGAATTGGTGATAGCAACTGCTTCTATTGAAGTATTCACAACCTTGTGTTCCCCTCACCCACCCCCAACCCAATCTCCGTCCCTCTTCCCCAATGCCGCAATGCTGTGCTGATGTTGCATCAACATGGTTCAAGAAGATGTCACTGAGACGTTCTCCATCATCTTCAAAAACTCTAGAACAGAAGAATGAATCAAAATATAAGGATTATGTTCTCTACCAACAGGTATCCACAGATATTCAACGATGTAAAACGTGACTTCAGCA
>CM068960.1:93444102-93458085 GCA_035128595.1 Eptatretus atami
ATGGATGTTTGTGAAAATAGTATCATGTGGCAAATTGTGGTTCAATTGTCATGTGGAAATCATGTGTTTTAGTCCTTCGGTTTGTGCATGTATTATATTCCAATAGAGATGTGCATGAAATAATATCAGTGATACTGATGAAACTGCAGGTTTATGCGGATGCATCTAATATGTGGCTGCATCAGCATTCCGTTGTACAAAACAAATACAGGGCAAGCCTGAGTTTGTATACGAAGTATGACTATGACTACAACATCCTCCATCATTGAAACAAACCAAGGAGTGACCTAACTCTATGACGTCACTGTCGAACGCTCTCTTAGCAAGTTGTGGTGTTGTGTTATCGGAAACCCATTACACATGCATCTAATTGGCAGTTCTCAACTTTTGCATGGTTTCTTGAAATGCCTGTTTGGGTTTAACAACGGCATCTACTTCTGCTTCACCAACTACTTAGCAGTTCTCTACAGTACAATAGTTCCATATCACTGGCTGCTGTTTCCTTTTGTACAAGTACTTTCAATTTCTGACTTGCTCATTTCTTTAGCAACTATACATCTGATATTTGCATCAATGAGAATGGCAAAGGCTTTCTCTGCAGGCTGATATAGGCCGAGTCATAATCGTAAGGCTCAGAGGAAGCAGTATGACACTCTTCCTCAATATCATCTGGCCCGATAATGTCGAGGCTATGGACTCTTCTTGTGGTCTTGAACAAAGCACCAGCGTGCTCTTTGTGCAGTTGCAAGACTTTGTTGAGCAATCTTTTAGCTGCTATTCCACAGACAGTTTTGATCATGACCCAAGGCAGTTTCTTTGTTGTAATCTTGTACTGTCTCTTAAAAGCTTCCATTAGATGAACCCTTGCCAAATTATCACCCAAGAGATGATGCCATATTGCCTTCACATGCAGTTATTTTATGGCATGTTTAGGCTCTGCAAATACAAACCTTCCTTTCCTGAAAGCTCTTATTTCCTCTCTGTATTTTGCATGGTACTTCTTCTTCTTCTTCATCGTCATCGTCATCGTCATCGTCATCATCATCATCATCATCATCATTCAGAAGTAGAAGGTAGTCCTGTTGAATCATTCCGACCATTCCTTCCTTTTCATACCACTTGGGTTTAGCTCTTGAGATCATAAGATAAATAATGTGAGCTGCTGCCTTTATTCTCGAAGAGTTAACGCTTTAACTCGCATTGGAGGCTGCTCAGGAAGCTTCCTTTTTTTCTCTCAACATTAGCATCATAACTAGCAGAAGAGGCTAGCTGGGAAGCTGCCTTTCTTCTCTCAGGATTAGTATTATTTAGCTAGCCGAGAAGCTGTCTGAGGCATCCATTTTGCAGAGGTTGTGCGCACACGACAATAATTTCCCTTTCAGATCCATTCATGGTGTCAAACCCCTCCATGTCAGTACCCTCCCCCTTCCCCAAATATGCTCCCTCTTCATACCACCCCTACTCAGCTTCCACATCATCTTTCCCCCTCTCTGATTTCTCCCCTGTCTCCCCTCCCAGCTTCACCTTCTCCCCACACCTTCCAAGCTCCCCTTCTCCCCTCCCCCATTCCACACCTTCTCCTTGCTCCTTTCCACATCCCTACGTCTTATCAGCAGATTCTCCTCCCCTGTCCCTCACTGTATGGACCCCAAACATCGAAGGCCTCTGCTTCAACCTGACAAATCTCTCAATCCAGGCTTCTGCCGACAGCCTGGACATCATCTGTTTAACAGAATCCTTCCTTCCACAGGATATCCCGGACTCCGTGGTGTCTCTCCCTTGCAATTATCTCCAGTTTGATTGAGATGAACCCCATACTGGTGGCAGAGTAGCACTGTACATCAAGACCGCTATTTTTCACTCTCTGTGTACTGCTATTACACCTACCAAACCGCAAGAGTACCTCTGGCTGTGATTTTATCCTCTGCTCTCACCTCATGTTTATCTGGTGTTGTCCTGTCTTCCAAACAGTCTCTCTCAGACATCTCTCTTCGACAACATCCACATCTCTCAGACAACATCCACATCTCTCTCAGACAACATCCACATCTCTCTCAGACAACATGGACTAACTTTTCACTACTCATCCCAACTCTCTCTTCCTCATATGTGATGATTTCAATTGTCACCGTGCAAATTGGCTGGGTGTTGGTACCTCTCTCACCAGCCATGGCAATTCTGCAAAGAACTTGTGCGACTCCATGGGACCGACTCAATCTGTAAAGTCTCTCACCTGGATATCTGTCGATGGCAAATCTTCCCTTCTGGATTTGGTGATTACCAACTTCCTCACCAATGTATCTCGCTCTTCTTCTGCCCAAAATTGTTTCATCTGATCAGGTGCTTGTGATCATCAACATTTCTCTGGCCATTCTCAGAGAACAGCCTCCGTGCCGGCGAGTTTCGCACTTCACTCAGGCAAACTGGCAGGGACTGCAAGCAGTCATAACCCTCCAGGACTGGTCTCCTATATCTACTGCCCCTGATATTAATTCAGCCTGGGAATTCTTCCACACAAACTTGTCCTCCCTTATGCACAGATTAATGCCATCTCGTCTTCAGTTATCTTGCCCCTCCTCCCACCCTTGGTACACTGAATCCTGTGGGGAGGCAGTTGCCTTAAAACAACTTGCATTCTCCTCCTGGAAGGCATAACTGTCCGAAGGCAATCTCAGATCATTTCACAAAGCCCGCAACAAGTGTGTGTCTACTCTCAAGAGAGCCAGTAAACAACATCTGTCCAACCTCAAGAATGAACTTTCAAACTTGTTTCCCTCCTCTGAAGCATGGTGGTGCCTTGTTAAGTCTGTCTCTGATTTATGCTCCCCTTCCACCCCTTCCCTCACTTCAAATGGCACCACAGCCGACTTTGCTCTTGAAAAGGCCGAATGCCTCAATTCCCTGTTTGCTTCCAAATCTTGTGCCCCGAATGCCTCTCTCTCTGTTTCCACCCTTCCCAGGCAGACCCAACTGCTCTTGGACCCTGTATATTTTGCACCTGATAAGGTGGAAACGTTTCTGGCAACCCTCGACTCTGATTCGGCAATTGGACCAGACGGCATTAGCTCACGAGTCCTAAAAACCTGCTTCTCTTGCACATCCTCTCTCTGCTATTTTCACCCTATCATTTACATCATTACGTCATTGGTCATCTTCCATCTACTTCCAAGTCAGCCAATATCACTGCATTACATCAAAAGGTGCAAAAATGTTCCCCTTAACTACAGACCAATTAGCTTACTTCCAATCATCGGCAAGGTCATGGAGTCCGTAATCGTAGTCGATATAGAATCATTCCATTTTCCAATATCCTCATCTCAGATCGTCAATTTGGATTCAGACAAGGGCATGCTACCAAGGGCGTGCTGCTTCGACTCTCACAACAATGCATCTCAGCCCTCAAACAGACATGAGATCAGGACCGTCTATTTGAACATATCTGAAGCTTTCGATACAGTCTGGCATCCCGCCTTACTCTCCAAACTGTTTGCCAAGGGCATCCAAGGCCAACTCCACTCTTGGATTACTAACTTCCTCCTCTCTTGTCACCAATATCTGGCTCTCAATGGAATTGTTTCATCACCTCTTTCTCTTCAAGGCTGAAATTCTCAAAGGCAGTGTTCTCGGCCCCATATTATTCTTAATCTTCATTAATGATCTCTCTGACTCTCTGGAAAATCCTCTTTTTCTCTTTGCTGATGACTCCACCCTCTGCCATGACATCTCTCATCTTTCTGACAGACAGGCAGCAACCTCTTCCCTCTCCTCAGACCTTGACAAAATCACAAACTGGTCAAACCCTTGGAATATGTCTTTTAACCCTGAGAAATCCCACACACTCACTCTCTTTTTCTCTCTGAAAGGACCGTACCGCAAACACTCCCATCTACCTTCTCAACAACCCTCTCAAAGATGTTGTCATTCATACTCTCAGCCATGATCTCTTTTGGGCAAGCCACATTTCAAAGTTGGCTTCCAAAGCCAGTCACTGACTCAGCATCCTCCATTATGCAGTCATTCCTTGGCACACCTGAACTTCTATCCACCTACAAAGCTTTCATCCACAGATTCATGGAAGACTGCTCTCCCCTCTGGGCTGGCACCCCTTTCTCACACATTGCTCAGCTTGACTCCATGGAAACAGAGGCCTTCAAGATCATTGGAATCTCTCACAATGAAGCTGAGTCTATGGGCCTATCAGTTCACCATCGCCGACAGGTCGGTGGTCTCTGTCTTCTTCTGCCTCCTTTCTGATCTGGCAAGGTCTGCCTTCTCTGTGCTTTGTCCAACACCCACCCAACCCCACCCCAGATATCTGCAGGATGCACTCAAACTACAAGAAATCCCCTTTTAGTGAAACTGCTAAAATCCAGAACCATTGCTCACCGACACTCATGCGTTCCTCCTTTTTACTGCCTATGGAACCAACTTCCACATTCTCTTCAATCTCATTCTTCCCTCCAGGTCTTCAAGAAAGCTGTTCACCACCATATCAAATCATCCCCCATCCAAAACCATGATCTTTTCTACACCTGTTGAACCACCTCCCACCCCTTACCGAAATTTTGCTAATGTATCCATCTTGTCCACTGCTTGCGTTCTCCCATACCCCTCATCATTAGCCGCATCCCTTGTTTGTCGGTCTTTGACTATTTTCTCCCTCAGCCCTGCTGTTAGTATTTCCCCCCTCTCCTTCGGCTGTTCCTTTTCTTATGCTACATCCTGATCCGTTCTGTGTTCTAGCTCTTCCAACGAGGCCTTGACTATGTATACAAAAATAAATAAATGAATAAAGCTAGCGTGTGAGGCTGCATTCTTTATTTATTGGGTTTGAATATAATTATGTTTATTCTGGACCTTTTTCCATATTAAATTATGCATTTTGTAGTTCCTTGCAATCCAACTTGCCTTGCAATTCATGCATAAGTGGCGTTCAATGGCTTGTGGTGTATTGTGGTTGTATTTTTGTTTGTTTGTTTCATCAAATCTGTTTTTCTTTTGTTGTTGTGGTACAAGTGCAATATCCCAAAGACAATGCCGCTTCCTCTCGTTGGAATCTTTGTAATTGTTTCAGCCATTATTGTGCTCGGCTGGCTGAGGAAAGAAAGAAGTACAATCCAGCGGTTTTATTTAGCGATCTCTCAATTTGGTACTTTCGCGATGTATTCTGGCATCTTTGTCAGTCTTGGTCATGATGAAAATGCTCAAGAATAAATGGTTTGGCTCTTAAAGGCTTTACAACTTCATTCTATAGTTGCTTTTGAGCATATAGTTTTGTGCATATTTGATGGGGCGGCCATCTTTTCCTGTGTCACACTTCAATATGGAGTTTGACTGTGATCCATGATACACACTGTTAGAGAAGTTGGGGGCCCAGGAGGGGCAGAAGGTAAGGGAATATAAGGGAGTATGATGGGAGAAAGGATAGTGGAGTGGATGGAGAGGAAAATATGTTGGGGCAGGAGCAGGTGGACAACAGGACCATTCAAGATCAATATTTAGCTTTCATATTACACAAATATATTCCTCATACCACCCAAAAGGCAGGGGACCTCGAGTATCAGCTTCTTGTTGTATTTGGTTCAATTTGTTACTTGCAAAATCAAAAATTCGCAAGTATACGTATTGATTGGTCTGGTTTGTCATTCTGTCTGTTTCTCTGTCTTTACGTTAATCGCCGACAGGTCGCAATTCAACACTGATCTTAATGAAACTTGACCACCTGGGAGAGCTAGGCAATAGCGAGAAGCCTATTGTTTTTGAAAGTCAAAGGTCAAGGTTGCACAAAATCGTCCATTTTCATCCGATTTACTTGAAATTTGAAAATAATTTGCATATTAGGTCAGTGAATTGGCTACAACCATATTGTTTTTGAGATCAATAGATCAAGATCATGCCAAATCATCAATTTTCATATGATTTACTTGAAATTTGAACAGGGTTTACACATTTGGTCAATGAAGCCAATTGTTTTAGAGATCAAAAGGGCAGGCAACTAATTTCACAAGTACCGGTTTATGATTGACTGTTACTTGGCAAAAAATATTTTTGCCAAGTATGTTGATCTGTTCTGTTCGTTTGTTTGTCTGTCCACCCGCCTACAGCCCAAAACGCTCAGCCGATTGTTTTTTTTCAACCAAGTCCCCCTATAAAGTATGTACAATTAAAATGCAAGTACATCTATAAAGTATCTACTATTACAATGTGAGCACTTTATAAAGTACGTACTGTTAGAATGTGAGTGTCTATAAAGGATGTACTATAACAATGTGAGTATGTGTAGAAAGAATGTGAGTGCATCTCCAATGTACATATTATAAAAAATAGTCTACATCAGTAAAATGTGTATCAATAAAATACGTATGATTGGAACGTGAATCTACACAAAACTGAAAAGGTCTGTGTGTCCGCTGTATGATCATAAACCTACATTGTCAACATATCGTCTACACACTACACCAACAAACACATCAGTACACAAATTAGACCACACAAAACAAGTCCTTTCAAGGGTCTGCAATCTTTGATTGCTCTTTCTAGTTGTTTGCTGTTGGAGAAACCTTGGTGTGTCAACATTTTGATGAGTAAATCATATTTACTATTGTGATGTTATAAGTATAGGCTTTCAAACTGACTTGTCGAGGATGCGGAAAGCTTCTGCCAGTTCCTCTTCTGTCTGTCCCGCAGATTCTTCCTTCATCTGCTCCACCATCATCACCAGGAACTCCTCGAAGTCGATGGTTCCACTTGCTGAAATGAAAGTGTCATTTTGGATCTATCACAGTGCTTCTGACACAGGATTTTGATTAAATCAGATTGATGTACAGTATCCCCCTTTAAGGAATGAAGGAGAGAAGGGAAGAAGGTAAATGGTGGGTTGACATGCTGTGGTGGTGTGGAGTTTGATTAATGCTTGTGTGAAATGAACAATGGTTTCCTGGTGTGGAAGAACATTATATTTACCAAAGATGGAAATCCGCACTCACGCCTTCAGTGATGTGAATGTTATGCAAATTGCTGCGGTGCTATCTCACTACTTTTTTATCGTGCCATTGACATGGCCGCACCAGACTTTAGGCTGCGCCATTATGATTTTAAGCGTTGTTCGCCCCGTCGTTGGCAACTGTGACATACAATCTCAATTTTAATCACATTTCATCATTGATTCATTGACAAAATTATATTTTTTTTAAAAACATCTTTTTCACAAAAAAAATCGATATTTTCTTTCTTCAAACCATGTATTCATGGAAAAGGCAAAATTAATCAAAAGCTGGATTTTGAATGAGAAAATGGCGATTTCTTGAGATAAAGGAGCAAAAAGAAAAAACGATTAAGAAGAAATGGAGAGATTAAGGCAAGAAGAAGAGCAAGTTTATCTGTGACAAATTTTAATGCATTTGGATATTTGTTTTCAATAGAGAAGATATTAATTTGTTAATATGCGAAGTTTTAACAGAGAAGCTCAGCAGATATTTGTTAATCAACAAACAGATGATGAGACAACATCAAGGCAGACACAAAATCGTCTCCAGCATTAGAGAAGGTGGCATTCAGCTCTGCACAGATAACTAGCTGTCTGGTGGGCCTCTAGTTTTTAAATATAATATATATGTATTAAAACTCAAACAGCCAGATAACACATAAAGTTAATCAAGATAGGTTTCAAAAACATTCAAAGCATTAACACATCAATTCTGCATGGCCGTCGTCTCCCAAATTCACAAATAATTTTTTTTAATCTTATGTAAGCCTGTAGGTATTGAGGAGGGAATCCATCCCATCATGGTCTGGCCTTCAGACATGCCCTGGGGGTCGCTTGCCAACTTTGCCTGCAGTGGAGGTTGACAACCTGCGGCTCTTTAAGGACTTATGTGTGGCTCCCTGACATTGACGGATCTTGCCTCATTTTTTCTCTATCAATTTTCAGACAAATCTTTGTGAGTGTTGTGAAAGGATAACATAATACTTGGGAACTTTGGCAATAATAAACAGGGAGATACATCCGATTACCGGCGAATTCTGTGAGCACGCCTTCCACATTGTGCTCCGCACATTGTCCGCTGTGGTTATTTTGGACATCTTATTGGCAATAGCACAGCGGCCGCAGCCTCAACCTATTTGCTGCCTCAACCTCCAGCCCCAATTTAGAATTTGAATCCCTTCTTAAAAAAACAGCGATGCTCTCATCCTCGCTGGGCAGGTAAGCGAGAATCCCAGTAATGAACGACTTGTATATCTAAATAACAAACGAAATGTTGTTTTGACAATATTTGATAGCTCCCCCTTCAATAGAGGGTACATGTGACGTCACCACATTTGCGATCCGCCATCTTGGAATACGACAAAACAAAGCGTAACATCTTACATTTGTTAAATGGTGAATTTTTGCATTGTATTTTGTTGTGGTAATCGTGCCGATAGGGGGGTCTGGTTGTCGCATCATAGACTGTCGACAAGAAACAATATAAAGATTTTGATATAGAGGCTTAACTTCGAGTTATGAGGGACCTTCGAGGGTGATTTGGCATGTGTTTTACTTGTCAATGTCTAATTATGTACAAGAAGTAAGGTGGGGTGGGGAGGGTGGGCGTGTGTGTGCTTGGAAATTAGACTATCAGGACAATAGTAGTAAAAACACCAATGTGTAAAGTGTGATGAAATGGAATATGTAAAAAGTTTGTAAAGTCTACATCATATAGACTGTATTGCATCACATCAGTAAACATGTATTGCATCAACAAATCAATGCGTGGGTTGACATGCTGTGTATATTTTATTTAATTTTTTTTTTTTTTGGACACAAAGGCAGGACCTGTGGAAAAGCAAGAACACTGAACGGATCAGGGAACAACAGAACAAAAGGACTAGGAGACGAAGGAGGGAAAACACCAACAGCAGGGTTCAACGACAAAATAGAGGGAGACTTGGACAAATAATGGAAGTGGGGAGGATTCATGGGATGAACAAGATGGACACAGAAGAAAAATCTCAGGAAGGAAAAAAGTGGTATATTGGAAGGAGGGCTTGGGGAGAAGCGAGGATGGGGTTAACAGGGGCAGAAGAGACCATGGTTTTGCATTGCGGATGATCTGAGATATTGGTGAACAGCTGTGCTGAAGACCTGGAGGGAAGAATGAGATTGAAGAGAATGTGGAAGTTGATTGCACAGGTGGGAAAAAAGAGGAATGAATGAGTGGAGATGAGCTGTGATTCTGGATTTTTCAAATGGGGATTACATGGATTGTGGCTCTTCAGATGTTGCATTTTGACCAAATTTGAAAACAATGGCTCTTCGTTTCCAACCCCTGGCCTAGTGGAACCACCAACATCCTCCGTCTCGTCCTCTCACAACTGTGAATGAACTTTGCTAATAAATCGTCGAACTTTTGATATGTTATGCATGATTTTCTGTCCACCTTGTTGAAGTAAAAGGCTCTTCTACTTTACTGCTACCCCTGTATAAAGATGTGGGATTCAGCGGTACACCGTTTACTCAGGATCATCGATGGTACTCAGCTTATTCTGTTTTGGTTGTTGTAGAAGAACTGTATTTCCTACATGCATGTCGTGGGTTGAAGTGTGCTGCTTGGCATCCGCATTTTGCTTGATAACCCAATCACAGTCCAGAGTATTTTGGAGTACAAGATTGTTGATCTGAGTTGGAAGGTGAGGGATTTTGTGGCAGACTTCTCTTCCCAAAATAAGTGCTGCTGGACTTCCCCAGTGGCTTCACGCTGTGGAAACCAAGGCATTAGGATCATTGGTATCTCCCCAGTGAGGCTGAGTCTTTGGGCCTCTCACTGCAGGCAGGTCGGTGGTCTTTCTGTCTTCTACTGTCTCCTCTCCGCTCTCCCCCATGCTCTGTGTGCGACATGTCTCCTCCCCCCCCCCCCCCCCCCCCCCCCTTATTCTGCCACGGCGCTCAAGGTCCACCAGCAACCCCCTTCTGGTAAAACTACCAAAATCAAGAATCACTGCTCACATTCAATCTTTCATTCATCTTTTCCCCACCTTTGGAACAAACTCCCACACTCTCTTCAATTCCACTCTTCCCTCCAGGTCTTCAAAACATCTGTTCACCACCACCTCTTATATTTCCCCATCCAAAACCATGATCTTTTCTACCCCCGGTAATCCACCCCAAACCTACCTCCTTCAAATTCCCTGCTTTCCTTCCCTAAAGTTCCCTGTCATGTAATATAAGGTCCTGAAAGTCCCTGTGATGTCCATCTTGTTTACCCCGTGGACCCCGCCCCATCCGTCTCCCTTCCACAGATCTCCTAATGTCTCTGTTCCCCACTGTTTTGTCCTTCTCTCTCCCACCCCTCTTGTCTCCTGCCCCCCTTGTTGTGCATTATGTGTGTTAGCTCTCATACGAGCCTCGACAATCTGCACACAAAAAAAACTTCGCGACTCAGCCAAACAGGCAACGGCCAGCGTCCTGTTCCAGCATGCGAGCAAATTCACACAGCACGAACAACGACAATCGTGCTCCTATTTTGTCATCGCGTTCAGAAGCCAGAGAGGTCCTCTGTGTTCTGACCACCATCATCACACTATCCCCCTCCCCCTTATGTCATACTGACCAACCATCAGCCTCGGGGGAATGGCCTGCCGCTTTGAAGTCGGGAAGGCGGGGTTTTTTGCCGACTCAGAAACGTTCAGCTTTGTCAGTAGCCTGGTCGGCCGTTGTTGTAGTTGTAGTTGTTGTTGTTGGCATATAAAATGTGGTTCTTTTATTGCCAGCTTTGTAAATGCAAAAACGTAGGAAAAGGTCACAGGGGGCAATCACATAATGGGAGGAACTAGCCTTAAACCCTACCGAGTTAACACAGCACCACCCCCGTGTGGTGACACATAACAATCTTAAGCTGACAGTTTTCCCTACTTAATTTACATTGAGATGTCTACTACCCATCCACAGACCATGCAATGCTATACAATCCTAATTTTACTATGAAGTTCCTCCATCTGCACCACAAACATAACAGTATGCATCCACAGCCTGGCCAGCCATTCCTTATCAACCATTTTAATTGGAATGCCTGCTTTAATGCTTAAGCCACTTGCCGAGCGGCCTACAGTCGATCGTGGTACGGTTCGTGTCCCAAATGGGATGTACAGTCGGCAGTTGCTACAAGGTAGAGGTACATATTTGGGTATTGTCTCGACTAGCGAGGTACCTGTGCTATGCATGGGGGGGTCTGGACAGCCGCTGGACAGCCGATTCGTGAAGAACTTGGGTAAAAAATGGCAAAACCACAAATATCGTTTCTGCGAATGTCGTGGGTGGAGCCCCTCGCATTATTCACTGAATCTCTTTTCAACTCGATCTCTATTTTCATTCCAAACAGCATCATCCCAATCACAAATTAATACCATACCATTAATTTAACAAAATACAATATGACAAACACTCGTTGTGTCGCGCCTCGATGGCCGTAATGCACATACGTATCGACTGGATTGCTCACGCGATCCGGACAGTCTGATAACACGCCATGTTCCAATACGGGCTCGACTTGAAGGCCTCTTTTTTATTGTGTACTAGACGACCCGTGAACCCGTTGGGTTCCCGTTGTGACAGCGGTTGATAAAAAAAATCATTTCAAAAAAGGAAAAAGATAGCTCCAGCGAACTATACCGCTGAGGTTGTTTGCATTGATCAAATTCTCCCGAAGAGTACTTCACTGAATCGGGAATTGATTTTTTAGTAATTTTTTCGTTGCCCGATTTGAACGAAACTTGATACTGCACATCGCAGGAAAATGGTGAGTAAGGTGGCACTATAATTTTTGCGCTATCGTGTAACGTTTTGGCTGTATTTCGGGAACATACATACATACATACAAGATGAGAGTTTTAGTAATAATGTATATACATGCGCGAGGACTTCGCATGCTACTAGGGAGTTGCTAATCACAGAACAAACATACATTGACACTGTAGGGTTACATAACTTTTACCATCAGCTTGTTATACATATAATCTCAACACATCTTCCCCTTTTAGATGGATGCAAATCAATTAACTAACTTGTGACACTTTGTAATACAATGAGCAAACGGATTGTTCGAACCATGGGAAGCAAAAGCATTCATCACTGTAACGTTGTTCTAAAATAATTAAGTCACATTCTTCAAAAGCTCCCCTTGATTTCTGCTAAGCATTTTAGACTTCAACAAAATCAAAGCCAGGGATGTCGATGAGCAGCGACTGGAATCTGCTTGGCTTCACGACTGCTCTACCACTGCGTGTAGTACGGAATCAGTGGCTGTCCTGATGTCTGGAGAGGTTGTTCCCTTGACAGCTGGAGTTGAATCTGCTCAGGTGGCTGAAGTCGAGGTGGTGGTCCCGTCGACTCGGCCTGCTGATTTTCGACGTGGTCAGGCTGCTGTTCGCTGCCTGCAGCTGGATTGTCTGCTGGACGTAGTCTGATGTGTTGGACCCTCCTCCTCCTATCTGCACGATGTATGACCAGGGAGCACATTGCTGAACCACCTCAGCCAGCTGCTTCCAACCCTTATCTCCATCACTTTTAACAAGGACGGGATCACCAGGGTGCAGCTCTGGTACGGGGTGTGCTCTGCAATCAAAGTACTTCTTTTGTTGATGCTTTGCAGCACCGTCACACTCCCGCACTGTGTTATGGTTGACAACACCAGGCCTGAGCGTAGATGGGATGGTCGGTGGTGTTGTCCGTAGTTTCCGACCATACATGAGCTCGACGGGGCTCGCTCCCAGAGCTGGGATGGGAGTTGAGCGGTAGATCAATAGAGCAAGGAAAAGGTCTTCCTGCTTGAGGATCTCCTTCGCTGTTTTAACTGCTCTCTCTCTGCCTCTCCATTCGCCTGTGGGTAGTTTGGACTACTTGTAACATGCCTGAAATTCCAATTTGTAGCGAATTTCCTGAACTCTGCTGAAGCAAACTGTGGGCCATTATCTGATATGATCATCTCAGGTATTCCATGTTGTGCAAAAATATTCTTCATTTTGCATACCACTGCGAATGATGTCATTTCTGAAAGATATGATATGTCGATGTATCTGGAATAGTAATCCACTGACACAAGGTACGGGTGCCCTTTAAACTCACAAATGTCCACTCCTATCTTCTGGAATGGTCAATCGGGCAACATCGATGTAAGAAGTGGCTCACTTGGGTGTGATGGCTGTTTCTCAAGACAATGTCGACATTTCGCCACCCGCTCTTGAATGTATTTGCTGATGCCTGGCCACCACACACACTGGTTTGCATGCTCACAACACTTTGTAATCCCCAAGTGCCCATCATGAATGTGATCGAGGATTTCACGTCGAAGGGGGTAAGGAATGACAATCCTGTCAACCCTCGTCAAGATTCTGTCAATGACGCTCAGTTCCCCTCTGATTGTAAACAGGTTTCGGGCGGCCAACTGAACCTTCTCTTTGTGAACAGGCCACCCTGAGATGATGTATTCCAGAGCTGTCTTCAGATTGACGTCCTTTTGTGTTTCTTTTCGGATCTCGTTGAGCTTGGCATCTGATACTCGCCATGAGGAGACGACCTCACTGACAAAGACATGGACGGCTTCTTGAAGATTGATGCTGTCATGAGTAGACATAGGACTTCGTGACAATGTGTCAGCAACAATCATGTCCTTGCCTGGGGTGTGAATAGCCTCGGGCTTGAATCGCATGAGTCTCACAAGCATGCGTTGACATCTCAAAGGTGTCTCTGACAAGTCTTTGGTGTTGACTAGAGGAACTGGTGGCTTATGATCTGCACACAACGTGAACGTCTCAAGTCCTACCAAGTAAAGTTCAAATAACTCACAAGCCCACACTGCTGCCAAACACTCTTTTGTCGATTTGTGCATACCGCCATTCAGCTTCTGTAAGTACTCTTAAACAGAAAGCAACTGATCTTTATGTTCTTGCAGCATATCTCCACCAAGGCTAAAGCTGCTAGCATCGGCACTTACTGTTGTTGGTTTGGCC
>CM068960.1:93463200-93483462 GCA_035128595.1 Eptatretus atami
TCTGCAGCTCCATCTAGCGGTCGTGCTCGCAGCCGACGCCTGGCCCCGCAACACTATAACTCATTGAACAGTAGCACTATCGACTTATAAGAACCAAATTGATTTCCAGGTTTTTGTTTTTTCAGAGATCGTGTAGATATGACAAAGTTATTCCAGCAATTCCTTGCTCAACGAGCAATTTCATTTGTTTCTTTGTCGATCCGACGAGTTTTTCTTAAACTACATGACTGTGGTCCATGGAATATAAAATTATAAAGGTCTTTGTTCAGTGAATTCTGGTTACATATTATTTTTCCCATTACGAATGACGTAATTTGTTGTTTTTTTTATCATTTAGCTTCCTTAACTGCAATTTTTACTGAAGAATCATGAGATGACAGAATCCCACGTGATTGCGATTTAAAGTTTTTCTACTTATTTAATTTTTATATTGTTCTTTACAAATGAGAACAGGAATGTTGTTGACAATAGGAAGAAATGGGGAAGAGATTGTGAATTGAACGTTCCATCGTTATTTCATTTTAACAATGTGCTATGCAAATGGGAACACGAACAAGACAGGCATATTTTTAATCGTTCAGGTATTCACCTTCGTGCTCCTGTAGTTTTAGAGTTTAGACTATCATTTGTTCCCATTAAATTCACATGTTTAATGCTCATGAGAAAAGGAAGTGATGCACCCTTTTTAAATTGAATTGCCAGTGGATGAAAGAATGTCCATGTTTAACATGGACAATAAAATAGAGTGAAATGAAATGATGGGTGAAAAGGCCTCGTCCTGCACCAACGTTTCTTGGGTATCCTTGTGTAATGTTGTTAAGAACAGGAAGAATGGGGGAAGGGAATACAGAGAGTTGGGAGAGGGAGGTTGAGGTGCTGGGAGGGAGTGAGGTTGAGGACTTGGGAATTGGGGAGAAGACAGAGAGCTTGAGGGAGGGTGGGGAGGGGAAGGTAGAGAGGAAGGGGACAGATAGTTGGTTGAGGGTATTTTGGAGGCTTGGGGGAGAGGTTTGAGGACTTGCGGTGGTGGGTGGGGGTTAAGGACTTGGGGTTGGGGTGGGAGGTTGAGGACTTTGGGTGTGGAGGAAGTTTGAAAACTTGTCGTGGGGAAGGCATTTGAAGACAGTGTGGTGAGGGTTTGACAACTTGGGATTGGGGGAAGGGGGGGGGGGCTTGAAGCCTTGTGATTGGGAGGGGAGTTTGAGGACTTGGCTGGGGTGTTGTGTGTGTGGTGTGTTTCGGGGGTTAAGGACTTGAAGTCACATTTTACCGTAGGTTCTCGCTAGTTTATCATTGTTTGCTTCCCTAATGTTTCGTATATCATGCCTGAAAAAACAGCAGGTGAGCAGCACGTGCATTACATGAGTCATACATTAATATAAGTTTTTTTTTTTGGAATCACTTTCATATTGTGTCAATGTCAGGAGTTGAGAAGGGGTTATGTCATAGTTGATTCTGCTACAGAGAAAAAAAAAAAAAGGCAAGAACAAGCAAGTGGATGCACATGAAATAGACAAGTAAATGGGTTCAATGGAGCTGTGATGACAACACTGGAACAGCTCCAGTGTCCTCAACATTGTGGAGCATATTGCTTACAGCTTGAGGCAGTAGTAAGAAGTATTTGGAATATAAGCTTCTGGAAGGTGGGTGAGTCTCAGGAGAATTACTATGTCCACTTATTCATTCATTTCAAATGCAGCCTATGGATACTAGTTGCATCATTGCTGGGAGCGTGGCTGTGCCGCTGATGCAGTACCTCCTTTAGGTTAGGGCCGAAATTTGGCCAGGGTGCCAGGGATAACTCTCCTACATCTTTGCAAAGAACACTGAGGGATCTTTAACGTCCGCCATCTATTGTTGGCAGACGTGATACCAAGTTTAACATCCATCTGATGGACGGAACACACATTGATGCCTCGCCTTGCATGCACAACACCAGATGACAGTTTATAGCTGGGAAGAGATTCCAACCCAGCATGGACAGCTCAGAGGGGAGTGTGCATACCTTTAGACTCAAGGCCATCCTGCCAGCTCAGATACTCTCTATTTCAGGAATGAATAATGTAATTTACTATAGAACACATTCACATTTAGTTTTATCCACATGTACATTAAGTATAGTTAATCTATCAATGGTACTGCAGTTAACCTTATATTTGGGAAGATAATTATCAGTATTTGCCTTCCCTCATGTCTCGGTGTAGCATGACCTGGAAGAGCAACAGGAGAGCAGCGCGTGCACTGGATGAGTCATGCATTAATATGAGAACTTATTTGTGGAATAACTTTGATGTTGTGGCAGTGTCAGTGTCAGGAGTGGAGAAGAGGTTATCTCATAGTTGTTGATCGTGCTGCGCAAAAAAAAGAAAATGCAAGAACAAGCAAATGGATGCACATGAAACGGATGAAAATCATATGTAAATGTGTACAATGGAGTTACTTCGTGATGACTACACTGGAACAGCTCCAGTGACTTCGAGGTTGTGGTCCTTATTATGTACGGCTCGAAGCAGTAAGTAGTGAGAAGCGTTTGGAATATAAACTTCTGCAAAGTGGGTTAGTCAGGAAAATTACGATGTCAATAATGGATTGTCTCAAAAAAACCCTGCTAACTCATTGATGACCTTCCAGATGAGGGTGTCTGCTTGCCACACTTGTAGTGTCTTACATGTGGTGGCACTACACACAGGGAGGGTGACATAATGTTATGGAAATGGGAATTACTCCCTCTAAAAATGTAGTGTTGCCTGCATCCCTCCAGCTGATGAAATCAATTTTTTTTTTTAAAGATCAAAAAAACAAACAAATACGATTGATTAATAGTAACACAAAAGGTCTCTTGAAAGAGAGAGCACAACATAGGTGAGTGGCTGAGAGGCAGAGGCTGTTATCTGATGAAAGTAACATTTTAATCTGACGAAATCAACATATTTTAAATCACATTTATCTTTTTGTCACAATTTTTTGATGGTCTCTTGAATGAATGGAAAATGTGTTAGTCGATCATGTAGGTAAGAAAGATGCACCGAAGGTGGTGCTGGAAGGGAGGCTATAAAAAGGGACAAGGAGAAGGGAGACTTTTGCAGCGCTTGCTGAAGGACCGATCAAAGTTGGTCGGCTGTGTTCTGCCATACGATTGTGCTGGGTTCGAACAAGGTGCCATGTAGTGGACCGGCTGGCTCCTTGTGCGAGGAAGCCTAACCCACGAAAGAAGGAAGAACAATTGGGACGTAGTTGTCGATGTTTTAACTTTTAAGCTGCTAGGAAATGAAAAGTCAGTATCCACACAGTTACTTTTGTTGCTATTGAACTGTTGTTTCTGTGCATTGCATATTAGCTGTTGCCAGTACCCGCACGAGATTCCAAACGAGGTAGGGATTGTGGCAACAAAAATGCAAATGGCGTCTTCTGTCATCGAGCCAGCAAGCTGGGAGCAACAATTCACATTTATTGCCACATCTGATGAAATTTAAATGCTCTAATGGTGGCGAGGTACTCCATTTGAAACCGTTTGTTCAATATACTCGTATGTAACTTTTTAATGCCTATGTTGTTCAATAAAAATTTGTATTGGTGTCAAAGCCAGTGACTAATTGCAAATTAATAGTAGGATTCAGGTGTTGTTGTCTTGACATTTCTGGAGATGAACGCTTTGATAAACCGATCCCTTGTTATTTCCCCTTTGAATATGTCTTGTGTTTCTTTAACCAAGGAAGTTGGTTTGCCATTACAGTATTCTCCAAGTGGCGGTCGAATGACTGCTACGGGCGATTGCAACCTTCACGTGAGTTTGTTTTTCAACCCGTGACAGTTAGTAATTGGAAGATTGATTTTTGCAAGAGGTTTTTTTGGGTAATTGCACATTGTAATACAGATGTCGCACAATCTAAAATCGATTGTTTTTGGAGAAATTAGTCTTTGAAAAATGTCAGAAGATTGCAACATTGGGTAGGTTCTCCATTTTAGTACAACCGCAATTTTCAGGAAAATGTCAGGTAGCAGTTTCTGGTTCTCAGCAATCATACTTTTTGATTCCACAACAAGAGTGGAAGTGTTGGAAACAAGAGTGGAATGCAGAAGGGGGAGGGTGCGGAGGGGATGAAATTGGATAAAAACTAATTTGCATAACAAAGAGTAAGTTAGAGTGGAGGACAAAATTTCCTTTAATCATGTTCAGAATGAGAGTGTGTCGTGACTGTCTGAAAATCGTCAAAACATTTTGACCTATTCATTCATTTAAATACTTTACGAAGCAGAAAAATGTTTACCGTCGTGAATATGTCATTTTGTAAAATGTTTTCCCAATATATTTATGTGCTTGAGAATTGTATATTTAATGGTGCACATTTCAATTATCCATGACGAACCATCCTCGTCGACCTCTTCAATGATGGCATCCAATTCCTCTTTGGTTGGACTCTGTCCCAGTAGCCGCATGACCTTCCCCAGCTCGCTTGTGCTGATATCTCCCCCGCCATCCGCATCAAACAAGTCAAATGCGGCTTTAAACTCTGCAGACACACAGCCAAAGGTGGAGTATAGGATGTCAGCATCTAACATATGAGATTCTGTTTACCCAAAACATCCTCTGGCCTGATGTAACTGTTAATGAGCAGGATTACCTTCATTGAGTTTTACAGCATTTTATTTCCATCAACTTTTGTTATTGCACCTCATTTTTCTGTAAATGGAAGGGATATTAGCTCAACTTTCAAAAAGCGTGTTTCCTTGATGAGACAATAGTTGATGAGACAATAATGCAAATGAAATGCATTCAGCATAGGGATTTTAACTTGGTTTTTCGAAATTTTCAAAAAAATATTATAAAAAGCGCAACATTTTAATTCAAAAAAGGCCAACAGACCTTGTCATTTCACCAAAAATAACGAAGAATATTCTGTTATTCCATGGTACTGCTTGAGTTAGACTTCGTGATATTGATTGATGATATTGATCGCCTTTCCAGGATTATTCATATATATGTATATATATACTATCAGTGATTCTTTTTCAGTTGTAATGCTGGATTTCAGAAACAGACAGCATAATATTTAAACAAAGTACAGGGAACACTCGACTAACTACATGATACATCGAGCAAGATTGGCCTTGGTTCCATTTCAACTCCCGAGAATCAAAAAATGCTTTAATCTACATTGAAAACTATTCACTGAGAGTAGATTTCTTATGTCAAAGGAAATGTTCCATATTTTTGAACCTGTAAAATTACTGTTATGCTGAAGAGAAAGTGTTGTATGTTTTGGAAGATGTAGCAGGGTTGAGGATCTCCTGTCATATTGATATTCATAGTTAAAATCAAGAGAGTTTACAAAAATGTCTTTGCATATGTTTGTTAACACTTTAGTACATGAAAGTACTTTGTTGGTGTAAGTTTATTGTAATGTCTTTAAAATTCAGGAAGTTAAAATCATGAAATAATTTGTCTGCGGTACTTCTGGATGTTTCCCGGTATATTTTGTTATTGAATGTATTTGAATGTACCCAGAATATAAAATGAATGATTTTATTTTGTAATATTGTACGTAAAACTTTCTTAAGCTTGACTGGAAGGTATGACCCCAAACTAAGTTGCAATAATAAACAAAAAAGGGTAATCAGAGATTGCAGACCCTCATCAGGACTTGTTTTGTTTGGCAAATCAATGGAAGGATGTACTAAATGAAAGGTTGTTGATTGCAAATGAAAGGTCTAAATGGTCTAGTTGGAAATGTGTAAAGGTAGTAATGTGATGGTTTGAAAAGTCAAAGGTTTGAAAAGTTGTAAAGGTCAAATGGTCTGAAGGTCTAAAGGTTGAAAGATCTGAAAATGTAAAAATGGTCTAAATGGTCTTAAAAGGTCGAAGGGATCGAAAGAGTGTAATTTAAAGTCTAAAGCAGGGGTTTCCAACTTTTTTGGGCGGAGGGCCACAAAACCAAAGTGGTGAGGGGCGGAGGGCCGCACCCAAAAAAACGACGCTAAATTCCAAAAATATATATATAATTAATATGCGGAAATTTAAACAAAAATTAGTGCTGAATATATTTTTCTTGCCAACGAATATTATAAATGAATAATCGTGTTAAAAACACGTGTCTAATATGAATCAAAATCATAATAAAAATTACAGAACGCTTTGATCATTGACCCTGACAAATTGGCAGTATCGCGGGCCGCATTGTAATGTAAACTTAATATGGCACCGCGGGCCGCATAAATCCGTCTAAGGGGCCGCATGTGGGCCGCAGGTTGGAGACCCCTGCTCTAAAGGGTTGGAATTGTCTGAAGGGGTCTAAAGGGTCCTAAAACGTATAAAAGGATCTACAGGGGATTAAAAGATCTGAAAAGTGTGAATGTCTAAAGGTCTAAACTCTAAAGGGTAGAAAGGAGTCTAAGGGTCTTCAGGGTTCTAAAGGGAATAACGGAGTCTCTGGGGTCTTAGGGTTATGAAGGGTCTTTGGGCTCTGAAGGGTCTTCAGGGTCTTAAAGGGTCTTCAGGGTCTTATAGGGTATTAGGGGTCTTTAGGAATATTCGAGGTCTTGAGGGTCTTTGAGGTCTAAAGGGTCTTGGGGTCCTAAAGGGTCATAGGGGTCTAATGCTGTTAGGGGTCTTAAGAGTCTTAGGGGTCTAAAAGGTCTTCGGGGTTTTCAGGATCGTAAAGGGTGTTCGAGGTCGAAAGGGTCTATAGGGTCTTCGGTGTATTAAAGGGTGTTCGGGTTCAAAATAGTCTTAGGGGTCTAGAGGATGTTAGGGGTCTAAAGGGTCTTTGGGATATTCAGGGTCTTAAAGGATGTTAGGATTCTAAAGGGTATAAAGGGCATTTGGGGTCTTAAAGGATCTTATGGTTCTAAAGGGTCTAATGTAATTAATGCACATACTCACGTTCTGTGCAGACAAACAGACAAACAAACGGACCGAAATGCAATACCCTCCCATCTGGCGAGGGTAACTAGAACAGTACTCGGTAGAGTGCATACCTCCGCCAAGCTGAACAGTTTACGTTTTGTATTCCACTGATGGGCTGGATCTGAATCTGGACGTCAACCAAAATCTATTCGGTTTGGTCTTGTCACCTACCAAACTCGTCCGCCATGTTTTGTCATAACTCGTCCACAATACCCAACTTTTTGAAATATCTTGCTATTTATCATTTTTGGTCCGATCTCTCAATAGTGAAGAATCACTTTCAAAATTCTAGTCGCTAGATCCGGATCCAGATCGTCAACAAAATGTAATAAATTCGGCCTTGTCACACACCCAGCACGTCCACCAAGTTTCGTCCGGATACGTCCATAACTTTTTGAGATATCCGGCTCACAGACAGACAGGGGTGAAAACGTAACCTCCGTCCACCTTCGGTGGTGGAAGTAATTATAGCATCAGGCTCTCAATCCGGGAATGGTCTCCCTGGAAAGGTAGTGTCAGTGGAGGGGGTGGATAGGTTTAAGTGGGAATTAGATCGTTAACTGGATGCATTGGAGTTAGAGGGGTATGGCGATATTGACTTGTGTGTATGGTTGGGTGATGATACTGGGGTTTGTGCAGCGCAGGCATGATGGGCCTCCCCCTGCACCAAAGTTCCTTGTGTATCGTTCTGGGGTTCATGGTGGGGAGAGGATCCCAATTTTCTTTATTAAGGCCCTGTCACACCTTGACGTTTTAGACCGTATGCAAAGGTTCAAATGTATGTAAAACGCTGGCGTACGCTGAACTATGGATGTTTTTTTTCCAGTTTTGGACGTATTCATAATGAGTTGGACGTATGCATAACGTATTAGTAACGTACACAGAACGTTTCGATAACATATAGATAACTTATATCAACGAATGCTGAGCGTGTTGTTGGCGTTCACAACCTATGCCCAACGATAGTCTAACTTATGCATAGCGCGCAGCGTATCGCCGACGATCACGTGGCGTAGCCTATTAATAGGCTGCGGCTCGACGATTCAAATCATAACCGCACTAGACATTGAAGTGTCAAGCCGCTGTCACACCTTGACGTTTTAGCCAGCGTATGCCGACGTATGAAAAATTTGCCGAATACGCTGGCACACGTCGAATACGTTATGGGTAAGTTTTGTGTACGTTAAGAGCACGCTGAAGACGCTGGCATACGTCGTAGTACGCCGAGTACGTCGACAACTTTTCAGCATGTTGAAAATTTTTCGACGTACTCGGCGTACGACACACATTCCGCATACGCTGGCCATAAGTTGTAGGCATGTTACGCGATCGTTGACACACGTCGACACACGTTACTTGTAAGTTACTCATAAGTCGAAACACGTCGAGGTAATGGTTATCGTCAGTGTTCCAGACTCCCTGTTTTTTTTTTTTTTCTTCGGTATGACGGTGATGTTGACACTTCGATTGCTAGTGCGGTTATGATTTAAATCGTTGAGCGGCAGCCTATTAATATATTATATTATAACCGCACTAGAAATCGAAGTGTCAACATCACGTCATACCGAAGAGAAAGAGAAAAGAAAAAAAAAAAAAGAAAAAAAAAAACATGGAGTCTGGAACACTGACGCTAAACATTACGTCGACGTGTTTCGACTTATGAGTAACTTACAAGTAACGTGTGTCGACGTGTGTCAACGATCGCGTAACATGCCTACAACTTATGGCCAGCGTATGCGGAACGTGTGTCATACGCTGGCATACGTCGAAAAATTTCGAGACTGTTAAAATTTGTCGACGAGTCGGCGTACTACGACGTATGCCAGCGTACTACGACGTATGCCAGCGTACTCTTAACGTATACAAAACTTACCCATAACGTATTCGACGTGTGCCAGCGTTTTAGACAAATTTTTCATACGTCGGCATACGCTGGCTAAATCGTCAAGGTGTGACAGGGCCTTTACCTCCGCCACCGAAGGTGAAGGAGGTTATGTTTTCAGCCCTTTCTGTCTTTTTGTGTACAGGATATCTCAAGAAGTTGTGGACGGATCCGGATGAAATTGTGTGGACAGGTTCGGTGTGTGACAAGGACGAACTTATTCAATTTTGGTGAAGATCCGGATCCGGATCCTTATCTGATAATTTTTTAAGTGATTCTTCACCATTGAGAGAGAGGGCTAAACCGATATATAGCATGATATCTCAAAATGTTGTGGACGGATTCGGATGAAACATGGTGGACAGGTTGGGTGTGTGACAAGGAAGAATTGATTTGACTTTGGTGAAGATCGGAATCCGGATCTGGTTATGATAATTATTTATTTTTTAAGTGATTCTTCACCATTGAGAGACAGGGCCAAAAACGATATAGTACCGTATCGCATGATATTTCAAAAATGTATTGGGTCCGATATGTTCTCGTGGATCAGGCATTACGTGGGGGAGGTATGCGCTCTACCGAGTACCCTTTTAGATTAAATGTGTGTCATATAGCGTCTCCTGGTGGAAGCCGCTGTTACAAATAATAACTAGAAAGCATCTGAAAATGAAAGCCCGTCCACTTTGAAATCGGACTTCTTCTTCTGTATGCTAAACAGTACCTTTGACCTTTTGACCAAATTATTAATTTGTCTTCTCAATATTCTCATAATAAAGCTTTGTTGAAAATTTGAAAACAAAAACTCAAATGACAATTAAAATTTCAGGACAATTGGATGAAAATTGACATTTTTATGTGACGCTGACCTTTGACCTTTTGACCAAATATTAAATTTGTTTTCTCCATGTTCTCATAATAAAGCTTTGTTGAAAATTTAATAACAAAAGCTCAAATTGTAAAAAAACAAAGTTACAGTTTACTAAAGCTCAAATTATAATTAAAATTTCAGGACAATTGGTTGAAAATTAACATTTTTATGTGATGCTGACCTTTGACCTTTTGACCTTTTCACCAAATTTTCAATTTGTCTTCTCCATATTCTCATTAAAAAGCTTTGTTGAAAATTTGATGACAAAAGCTCAAAAAACAATTACGGCCCGGACAGACACAGACAAGCACACACACACACACAGAAGCGATTGCAAAACCCGCTGCATGGGGGAAGGACTAATAAAATGCCATATACTTCATAAAATGGTGTGAATTGACCCTCCTGTAAAGACAGCTTTTATGCTAGTTTTTCTCCATTTGTGCATAGGCCATCTCAATTTATTTTCATCTCATCCTTTCATTCTGTCTGGCCCATTCAAAAGTAGACGTTTCTCAGTGTTTGCCATGCTGGATGATGTCACGGCATTCTGGTGGGCAGTGCTTCTGACACTATTCCATCATAGGATTTCTGCTGCTGTTTTCTTGTTGTTCTATGGCCCTGTCATCCTATCAAACCTCCTTTCATCCCATTACCCGCCAGTTATATCAGCTCTGTGTGCAACAGTTAAAGAGCCATACCACATAGGATTGTTATTGTTGATCTATATCCCTCCCATATAATCAATTTCCATATCATCCCACGACCTGTGCTTGATAGGTAGTATATCAATAAGTTATCAATAAAGAGAAGAAAACGTACCGGCAATTTGTTCTTCTGAAAGATGCGCCCTGGCATCCACTTGTGCCTCCGTTTGCTGCAACACAGTGGCTTAAACTTAGAAATGAGAAAAGTACAAAACAAAGCAGAACATTTAAATTTAAACCTTCCCTTCATAGTCTCCATCTTAGCCTTGTGTCATCACAGACTGGTTTCTGGGAATGTCTAGCAATGAAAATATTCACTAAAAATTATGGGTTTTCATGGTTATGACTAATTGTCTCACCATCGGCAACACGTTTTTCAAACACATGGACAGTCACAAGAAGACATGGACGTCACCAGATGGCAACACCTTGAATGAAATTGACAATGTGTGCATAAGCAATAGATGGCAGAAATCCTTGCAAGATGTCCGAGTATATAGAGGTGCTCGTGTAGGAGACCACCACATTGTGATTGCTAAGATCCACCTGAAATTGAAGAGGACAACAATTTTGACTCAACGACATCAGTATCCCCTGGAGAAACTGAAGGATCAGGGCACAGCACAAAGTTTCCTGTTGGTCCTTTCCAACCAGTTCAATGCTATGCAAGGTTCAGGTGACTTTGAAGAGAATTGGAGGATCTTCAGGAATGTGAATTGTGAACAAAAAGGCAGCAGATATCATCGGGAGAAGGAGAGGAACCCACAAAGAGTGTTGGATCAGTGACCCAACATGGAAGCTGATTGACACAAGGAAGGCATTCAAGAACAGGAGACACCAGAAAAGGGTAACAAACAGACAGCAAGCAGATTAAGAAAACAGACATCTGAATAAAGCCATGAAAATTAGTTGCAGGAGAGACAAGAGGAGCTGGATGGAGGAGAAAAGGCAGAGAGGCGCAAGAGGGAGCGAATCCGAATTACACCAGGACACTGCGCGGAATAGTGCATGAACTGAGTGGTACGAGCAGCAACACCTCAGTATCAAGCAAGGATAAAAATGGCAGAATGTTACTAACAAATGAAGAGCAGGATGAGAGGTGGAGGGAACACTTCAGTGAGATCCTCAAACAACTCATCCCTAGCTCCACCTTCATATTCAACAATGATGGGATCCTTTCTCCACTGGGTGTCAACATGGGTGAAATTAGCATGTCATTGGTCACAAGAGCAGTCAAGCATTTGAAGAATAACAAGGCCCCTGGACTCGATGAGATTCCAGCAGAACTGCTGAAGCATGGTAAGAACATCAGTGCAACAAAGCTCACTGACTGACCTCTTCAACAAGATCTGGACAGCTGAGGATGTCCCAGAAGACTAGCGAAAAGGAGTCATCATCAAACTGCCAAAAAGGGTAATCTCAGTGACTGCAACAACTGAAGAGGAATCACATTGTTGTCAGTACCTGGGAAGGTTTTCTGCACAGTACTCTTTAACAGGTTGAAGGCGGAGGTTGACAGTGCCTTTCGAAAGGAGAAAGCTGGCTTCAAGAGCAACAGGTCATGTCATGATCAGTGAGTAGATCTTCATGCTCAGGAACATCATCGAGCAGAGTCTGGAGTACCAGAAGCCCCTTGTCATCAACTTTGTCAATTTCAAGAAGACTTTTAACAGCATCCACTGGCAGTCCTCTGGAACATCATTCACCATTATGACATCCCCAAGCAGTACATTAACATCTTTGGTGCCTTGTAGCACAACTCCAGTTGCTGTGTCAGGATGAGCCAAGGCCCCTTCAACATCATCACAGGTGGTCGCTAAGGCTGCATCCTGGCACTCTCTTGTTTCTCCTGGTCAGTGACTTCATCATGAAGAAGGTGATGGTTGGACCAGAGTTCGGCACACTATGGCAACAACATCATCTGATGGACTTAGACTTTGCAGGCAACCTTGCACTTCTGGCCAAAGAGACGTGTCAACTCCAGGAGATGACTACCAACCTGGGGGTATGTGGTGGAAAGGATGGGCTACGCATCAGCTCTGAGAAGACCAAGTCGATGTCCATCAATCAACACCAAGAGCCTCCCATCACCATCGGGCAGTGGAGTGTTGAAAATGTTAACCATTTCACCGACCAAGGAAGCAACATCTCCAAGGATGGTGATGCTGATTTGACATCTGCTCAAGAATGGGAAAAGCAGCCTCAGTCTTCCATTGCCTATGGGTTATAAAAAAAAAAAACCTCAAGGGTTATACTGGATGGTTTGCCATTGCCTCCTCACCAGCATAGGACACTATGGGATCTTCAACATTCACCAACTAATTCTGGCAGATGGGATGCCAGTTGAACATCGATCCAAGGGATGGCACACACATTGATGAATCACCTTACCTGTGAAACACCGGGATGACAGTTTATAGCTGGGTCTGGATTCAAACCCAGGCTAGACAGCTTAGGGTGAGTGTACATACCTCTAGGCCATCCTGCCCCGAGTTAGGGGTTTTATTACCCTGCGAAAAATGGGGCTAAGAAATTGGTTCACTTTGTCTGTCAGTCTGTCTGTCTGTCTCTGTCTGTCTGTCTGCGGACGTCAGTTTATGATCGAGGAACAACTTAATTTTAAATGAACATTATATATTTAACACTGTAGAACATGAATCGAAACACAAACCTGCAGTTTAGCAATATGTACTTTGTTTCTGAATTTGACAAATTGTACAGAATCTTGTCCTGATTGCGCATACGCAGAGAGGTACAAGGTAATTTTTTTTGAGTCTGTCTCCCTGTCTGGCAGTAAAACAAAATTGAAAATAATTCCAAACAGGAAACTTACTGTTTTTAGGGACGTCATAAAGGACATAAATAACAGGCACGAAAAACTAATTGAACGTGTTAGACAGGGTGATGTAAAAGAATTTTTTTTTCTACAGCCTTAAAATATTTATTTTATTTGAATTAAACTATATACTTGAACACAGCAGAACACAAATCGCCTACTTGGCACTTTCAAAAACCTGTTTATCAGTACTTGGACAAAATATTCCACCATTTTACATCAACTTGACCAATCACATTTGAATCTCACAGACCCTGCCCATGTCCCTTTTTTTCTCAAGACTGCAGGGTAAGGTATTCAATGAACTCTCTAGTTGTAATAGAAACACACTTTGATCATATTGGAAGATCCTTTCTCACCTTTATGGTGATAATGTTCCACATTATCGTTCATGTGCTCATGTACTGTATTGTGTAATTGCTGCAATGTTAAAAAGTTAGTAGCCTTCCAAATTAACTATAATCCATAATTGATTTTTTTTTTTAAGGTATAATTTGTGGTAATCTGTGCACATGTTACTGCTTCCCTAACCCCTACTCCCCTTATGCCCCACATAACACTTGTCAATCCACCCACCACGTCCCCTCCCGCAACTCCTTCACTCCTTCACTCCTTGTACCCTGCATAAGCATCATGCCCAGGGGCGTATCTACAGAAAATAGGGCCTATGGCAAGCACAAAACTACAACCCAAGCTCGTTAATGTTTTAATTACCAAATTACGGCACTACATGAAAATTACAACTGCACCTTCCTTGCTTTCACTGATACAAATTGGTCCATGATCTGCTCAAAGTCCGTTTTTTGAGTTTCTTCTCTTTCTACACTCAGCAGAGCAAGATCACAGAGTTTGTCTTGACCCATGGAGGCTGTCAAATAGGAAAGTATTAGTTTTAACTTGCTGAATGATCTCTCAAAGCTGGCGATGGAAACTGCGATGGTTAGCATTATCTGAATAGCAATGCGAAGATCGGGGAAGACGCTCTCATCTCCATACTGAACAATAAATTGGAGAAGCTCTTCAGGTCTTGATATTGTCATGTTGGCCCAACTTAATAGCAACATTCTGCAATCCAAAATTTCTTCATATAGCTGCTGTCCACCAACATCAAAGCTGTACAATTCACCCAAATTTTCACACTCTTTTTAGATCGTAACTGTCGGCGCCGTAACACAGTCCCTCGACATCGAGGAGGAACCCAAACTTGGTGTTAGTGTCGTGCAAACGAGCGAACCTTTCGTCCATTTCCCTGTGAAGACGGTCGAGTGTTCCCTTCATGACTCTTTCTATTTCCTCCTTGGCTGTTAACCCAGCGTCTGTCGAGTTCTCATCAGCCATTCGTTTCTTTCGACTCTGACGTCTTTCAACTTCAATATTCCATTCTTGACAGACCGAGTCCTGCTCAGTGGCACCCCTCCTTCAAGTGGCACCCAGGACATGTGCCATACCTGCCATACCCGAGGTACGGCACTGATTAGTGATCATGCCAACCTCCCACACCATCTTTATGCTCTGAATAAGAACCATTCCTCACCAACGTACGTCATATGTACAGGAGGTGAAATAAACAACTACTAAACAAGTAGAGCTACATTCGAAGTACACCGCTCCCATGCCAAATAAATAGATAACAAATCCTCCAGCACACGACATTGCCAGGGCGTCTTGGGTGCCGGCAATGCCACCATACAGCACATGGAGACGGAATTTGGAGGGAGTGGTGCACAATAATTGATTGATTTAATTGCGTAATTAAAATAAATAAAGAATCATCGGAAAATAATTAATTTCTTAATCAATTGGCTATGAGCATATCTAAACCACCACTGTTTCATCAGACACTGTAACTTTTTGAAAATTAATTAATTAAGGAATTAATTGAAAAAATAAATAATTCAATGATTAATCAATAAATCAAAAATAACCTTTACAGCCAAATCACTTGGTCGCTGTCATGTCCAAATATCAGCTTCCTAGCTCAAAAGGTGCTTGAGGTATTGCCGGGATGTGAAAGAAAATAAATAATAAATCAATAATAATTAATCATTTAATTGATTAATCAAAAAATCAATAATACTTTTTTTTTGCCAAAGCATTTGTTCATGATTGCACCCAAATTTGAGCCTCCTCGCTCAAAGGATGGCTGAAATATCTCACCCAGACAAACAAGAAAAAACATCGCCTGGACAAATAAACAAACAAAAAAAAGATGTCATGCAGAGCATGATACTTGTGAAATCCAGAAAACAAATTTGACCTTAAAAATAATTGGTGGTTGAATTTAATGACCAAATATGCAAATCCTCTTCCTCAGTTGTTAATCCTCTTCAAATTAATCAGATGAAAATTGAAGATTTTAGAAATATCACTTCAGTTGTTGAGCTTTGGCCTATGTTGACCTTTTGGCCTAAGTTGACCTGAAAAATAACTGGTGATTGAAATCAGTGACATGATATTCAAATCCTGTTAAAATTTCTGGTCATTCGGATCAAAATTGAGGATTATAGAAATTTGGTCTATGTTGACCTTTTGGCCTATGTTTACCTCAAAAGTAATAGGTGGTTGAATTTGGTGACAGGTTATGAAAATGCTCTTAATTTCAAGTCAATCGCATGAAAATTGAGGATTTTAGAAAATACGGCCCAAATTGGCGTTTTGGCCTATGGTGATCTCAAAATTAACAAGAAGCGAATACTTCGATATCGTGCGGCTGGGGGCAGTAAAAGTCTCGGTTAAGAATGATGAAACAATTTTGCGGTTATAAAATTTAAATGTAGACACGGTGAATTAGCATACACGATGGGAAGAGTTGTGACGTTGGACAAATTTCTATTTATAGCCCTCAGATCAAAGGGACGTACGCGGCCATAAGTGTGACAGTAGACGTGACAGAAGACACAGGACAGAATAGCCAATTATATAACAGCGCAATGTCGCCGCGCTGTAATAAGTGGTTGAATTCAGTGACCGGATGTGCAAATGGTCTTCAAATTTCAAGTCAATCGGATGAAAATTGACAGTTTTAGAAACAATATTAAAATTTGGCTTATTTTGGGTTGACCTTATGGCCCATGTTGACATTTTGACCTATGACAACCTCAAAAGTAATTCATTGACCTGATATGCAAATCCTGTTCAAATTTCAAGTCAATCGGATAAAATTTGAGGATTTTAGAAAATTTGGCTCAAATTGGCCTATTGACCGATGTAGACCTTTTCGGTCGACTAAATTTTACGAAACTTCAATGCGTGACCGTCGCAGGGTCGATGACATTAATGTCTTAAAATTTCAGAACGATCGGTTGAGCGGTTTGGGCTGGAGATGAGCGGACAGACAAACAAAAAAAAACAAACAAACACAAATAAACGGAAGCGATCAACATACTTGGCAAAAAAAACAATTTTTTGCCAAGTAACAAACAGACAGAGAGGGATGAAAACATAACCTCCTTCACCTTTGGTGGCGGAGGTAACGAGAAGAGCACTCGGTAGAGCGCATACCTCCCCCACGCAATGCCTGATCCACGAGAACATATCGGGCCCAATACATTTTTGAAATATCGTGCGATCCAGTACTATATCGTTTTTGGCCCAATCTCTCAATGGTGAAGAATCACTTTGAAAATTAAATAATCCTCGTACCACATTCGGATTCAGATCTTCACCAAAATTGAATCGATTCATCCTTGCCACACACCCAACATTTCCACCAAGTTTCATCCAAATCCGTCCACAACGTTTTTGAGATATCGTGCTATACATCGTTTTGGCCCTATCTCCAAATGGTGAAGAATCAGTTTAAAAATTCTAGTAGTCAGATCCGGATCCGGATCTTCACCAAAATCTAATCAGTTCGTCCTTGTAACAGACACCGAACGGGTCCACAAAATTTCATCCGGATCCGTCCACAACTTTTTGAGATATCCTGTACACAGACAAACAGACAGACAGACAGACAGACAGAAAGGGGTGAAAACATAACCTCCTTCACCTTCGGGTGCGGAGGTAATGAAGGTAGGAAGAGATAACGATCTGCACTTCACTCCCGAAACATCAGTCTCACCTTGATGGTAAACACGCACTCTCTCAACTCCTGTTGAGAAACTTTTATTTCATTTAAATTGAATTATGTACTTGAACACTGTAGAACACAAATCACCTTCTTGACACTTTCAAAAACCTTATGTTCATCAGTACGTAGACAAAAGACTTTATTGACTGTTTTTTTTAACTGACGCGGCATACTATGAGCTAAAAACGCCTGTGCTGTGATTTTGCTTTGTTTATGAGGTCGTTGCTGTCCCTATTTCGGATTTCTTTTTAGATAGGTCTTAAAAAGTTTAAAAACAGAGAGAAAGGTGGTGGTGGAAGGTGGGGGCGAAGTTGTTTGCCCCTGGGGCGTGTGCTGAATCTTGATGCCCCTGGTCGGTGCTGCCCAAGCACTCTTGGCAAGGCTATTTTGGGGTGGTTTGCCATTGCGTTCCCAACACTAAGTCAGGGCAGGAATTTTCAGTTTTGCTGGGATGCTGGGGATAACTCGCCTACTTTTTATGAAAGTTTCATTGTCCATCAACTCCCTCAGTGCTGGAAAATGGCCTCCGATGCATGTGAAGCACCTGGATGACAGATTATAGGAGGAGTTCGGGACCATACTCTGTGCAGAGCGTTGGTGCTGCTTAAGCAGTCTCCTTGGCTATTGGGCACAATTATGGACGGGTCGCCACTCCGACACAGTATACCAGCATGCTGGCACTCATTATGCCGACCTCGGAAGGATGACAGTTAACCCCACCTGGTATTAATTCAACAGCTGAGCTGGATTTGAACTCAGGACCCGAGGATCCAAAGCCTACCACCCTAACCATTGAGCCAACACCAGGCATACATATTATAGCTGTGTCGGGATTCAAACCCAGATGAGACAGCTTAAAGTGACTACACACACCTGTAAACTATCCTGCTAGCCTAATAACTATACATCTGATCTGATTTCATGTATCATACTCTGTTACAGAGCTTCGATGATGCTGCCAAAGTAATTTCTTGGCAAGGGTTTTAGGGGTGGTTTGCCATTGCCTTCCCAGCAGTAGTCAGGGCAGGAATTTGTAATTTATTCAGTGCCGGCGATAGCATGCCTACTCTTCACGAAGGACACCGTGGGATGTTTAAGGTCCACCAACTAATGCTGGCAGATGGGACATCTGTTTCACGTCCATCTGAGGCACGGCACACACATTGATGAACCACCCTGCCTTTGAAACACCGGGATGGCAATTTATAGCTGGGTCAGGATTCTAACCCAGGCTACACAGCTCATTCAGACGAGTGTGCATACCTCGAGGTCATTTGGCCAGCCTAACTACATATAGGCTTTACTTATATATTGAAAGAAAACTTGTAATTCTTGATGTATTTGTTGCTTTTTGAGTGGTTCTATGTATTTCAACATGATTACGATGGTTCTACCCATGGATTTTCAAGCAAGTAAGATTTACATAGGGTTATAAAAAGAAAATCCAACTTCGAAGATGTCCTCCAAAGCGACAATGGAAATAAACCACAAAGGACGTGGACGTAATGTAATGTATGTTTTCCAATTCATTCGAGGTATGTTGAAAGAGGCAGAGAGAAAGCATGGTTGTCACCTGAACCCTCTAGCGTGAGTACGCTTTGCTAACGAGTATTTTGGGTTAATCCCCATCCTCCTGCAGCAGATATCGGTCATAATCTTACGGGGTCGTACAAACATCTGCTCGAGAACATATCTGCCATGCTCCGCGTTTGGCCAACCTCTGCAAGAGTATTTTGGGAAATCTGCTGCGTCGGTGCAAGAGAATGCAGGGAATGGCTGCGAAAACGCTGTGTTAGCAACTGTCGCACGGAACCACTTGTGGAAAGACCCCAAAAGGACCGATCCACGGTGGGAGCTGGGAAAGTGTAAGAAAAAAAAGCAAAGAAGAAGAAAATACTGGACCCTTGTGAAGGAAGCCTCGTGTGTTCAACTGAGCCTTCGGTACCTCGACACTGGATTTTGAAAGGCGATTCAACGCCAATGTATTCATTTCAAAGTATACCCTCCTGACGAGTTTCGAATGCTTTTCAGCAATTTCAGTATTTTACAATCACAACTGTCGATCGGACATAATTTCAGGAGAAAGTGGGTCGCCTCATTAATGTATGCAACAAGTAGGAGAAAATTATAAAGATTGTTTTTTTTGGAAGTGAATTCCCCACAAAAAAGGTTGGAATTTTCATCGGTAATCACTTTTCTTCGGTCTCTATCCCTGCCAACAAGCAAGCTCAGCATGAGCATTAAAAGAGCTAATCACAGGAAAACTTTTGAGCTGGCTCTGCCAGGGATGTGCTTACCATTTTGGTAGATCTTTCTTTCTTGCACACTGGGGATGAAAGGAGATGTCACAGACCACTCTTCCACAACACCTGTGAGAATTCTCACCAAGTCCCTTAAGTACCCAGGCCCAGAATAAGGCTGGTGAAGGCATGACCATTTTTAGTGTTCAGGGCATTGATGGAGGTTTGGGTTACCAAAGCGTGTACGTTAAACGACAGTCTTGTTACATTTGGAAGAACAGTGTAGCAGAAGCTTCAAGTTACGTACACAGTGTTAATCTCATCACGGGTAAGAAAAGCTTTCAGAAAGAAATATAAATGAACGTAGAGTGTAAGGGAATGTAAATAGTCTTCCAATAATTACTTATTGAAATCATGTTAAAATAAATCTTGAAAATATACACTTTATAAACATTCAAATTCAATTGAGGAAATAATTACTCAATTATTTTGGGGAAATAATTTCTGCGAGCTTTTGTACCTCCGATTATTATTTTTTTTTATCTTTCAACTGTCACATATTGTGGACATCTGCTTGATGTCTATACGTGACATTTGAATGACGTGGTAGGTAGGTATACTTGATAGGTATTTATACCTTAATTGTAGAGATATCGTTGAATGTAAAATGGCAAAGCTAGCTGTTATACTCCACAATGCAGCATGTGCATACAAAACGGAATTTTCCATTGTTTAATAAATAATGGCATCATT
>CM068960.1:93483472-93507030 GCA_035128595.1 Eptatretus atami
ATCCAAAAAGTTATTGCCAGAGGAGGCAGTTCTACTTTGATCGACTGGAGCAATAATTATAATATTTATAGAAAGGATTAACATTGTGAACAAGAACAGTTAGCAATAAGTTTGTCTGTTTGTTTTTCCCATCTGAGTATATGAGCAAACTAGAAGGGCACTCGGTAGAGCACATCCCTCCACCATGCTATGTCTGATCCAGTAGAACATATCGGGGTGAAGAATTTTTTTTTTAATATCATGCTTTCTCGTTTTTGCCCCATCTCTCAATGGTGAAGAATCACTTTAAAAATTAAAAAAAAAATCGTATCCTGATCTCGATTCGGATCTTCACCAAAATCGAACCAATTTGTCCATGTCAAATGTTGATTGGTTGGAATTCAATGACCGAAATTAATGCTCCTTTCAAATTTCAAGTCAATCGGATGAAAATTGAGGATTTTAGAAATCCCACCTAAGTTGTTGACTTTTGGTGTATGTTGACCGTTTGGTTGATGTTGACCTCAAAATTAATTGGCTGGTTGAATTCAATGAACAAATATGCAACTCCTCTTTCAAAATTCAAATCAAAAGGATAAAAATTGGCAATTTTAGAAATCTGGCCTATATGGACCTTTTGGCCTCTGTTGACCTCAAAAATAATTCGTGGTTGAATTCAGTGACCTGCTGTGCAAATCATTTTCAAATTTCTCGTCAATCGGATGAAAATTGAGGATTTTAGAAATTTGACAAAGTTGTTGACCTTTGGCCGATATTCTTGACCTTAAATACAATAGGCTTCTTCTTTAAGACGAACTCTACCATGCGGTGAAATTTCGTTAAGATCAGTTTGAAATTGTTACCTGTAGGCGATTGACACACACAAAAAAAAACAGACAAACAGGGGTGAAAACAACCTCCTTCCACATTCGGTGGTGGAGGTAATAATGCTGCAACCCCGAGCTGAAATCCCATATACTGTGATTTTGTTCATCATTCTCCATACTAATTCCCTTGATCTTTCCCTTCAGGCTGAGGTTCTACCCACACAGCAGTGTCTCAGGACCTTCCTTATTCTTGATCGATATCAATGATCTGTCTGATTCCTTTGAATACCAACGTTACTATTTTGCCGATGACTCTACCCTGTGCAGAATGATACAGCACACTTGTGAAAGATCAGCCACTGCCGAACCTCTATTCTCAGACATGGAAAGGATAAGCTGCTCGTCAGCTACTTGGAACATGATGTTCAATGTCAGCAAATCACATGCTCTCACAGTGTCTCTCCATGAGGGTCAGGAATCAGATTATCAAATGCATTTCCCAGGACAGCCACTGCATGAATGAAAGTGATGCAGTTCCCAGATCTCCTTGGCCTTACTATTAGCCGTAATGTTTCGTGGGAAGATTATATCACCAAGTTAGCATCAAAGGTATACCAGCATTCCAACACAGTATACCAGCATGCTGGCACTCATTTTGCCAACCTCGGAAGGATGGAAGAGAGAGTCAACCCCACCTGGTATTAATTCAACAGCTGAGCGGGATTTGAACTCAGGACCCTAGGATCCCAAGCCCACCACCCGAACCATCAAGTCACACCAGGCACTGGTTTAGGTATGCTATTAGCCAATTGATGAAGAAATTAATTATTTTACGATTAGTATATATATATTTTTAATGTTGCAATTAATCAATTAATTAATCAATCAATAATAATTATTGTACACCACTCCCTCCCAATTTTGTCTCCATGTGCTGAAGGTGGCATCACCGGGCGCCGAAGACGTCCCCGCAAAGTTGCGTGCTGGAGGATGTTATTTATTTAGCATGGGGGCGGTGTACTTTGAATGCACCTCCACTTGTTGTACACCGCTCCTTCCAAATTCCATATCCAGGCAATGCGTGACAAAATTGCCGGGTACCGAAGGAAGCGAAGTTTTTACTCCGTTTGTTTGTTACTTGACAATATATAAATATATCTATATATATAATATATATATATATATATATTATATATATATATATATACATTATACATATACATATTTATTTATTTATTTATATGTATATGTTGACAAGTATGTTGATCGCCCTCGTTTGTTTATTTGTGTGTTTGCTTGTTTGCCTGTCGGCTCACCGCCAGCCCAAACCGCTCAACCGATCGTTCTAAAATTTTCAGAGATGAATGTCACCGACCCTGTGACGGTCCCGCATTGGAGCTTCATAAAATTTAGTCGACCGAAAAAGGTCTACATGGCCAAATAGGCCAATTTGAGCCAAATTTTCTAAAATCCTCAAATTTCATCTGATTGACTTGAAATTTTAACAGGATTTTCATTTCAGGTCATTGAATTCAACCACCTTTTACTTTTGAGGTTATCATAGGTCAAAAGATCAACATAGGCCATAAGGTTAACCCAAAATAGGCCAAATGTTTAAAGTTGTTTCTAAAATTGTCAATTTTCATCCGATTGACTTGAAATTTGAAGAGGAGTTGCATACTTGGTTATTGAATTCAACCACCAATTATTTTTGAGGTCATATTTGTTTTATGGATTTTGCAAGTATCATGCTCTGCACAACGTTTTTCCTTATTTATTTATTTATTCGTATGCAGTCTGTGGTTGCTTGGCTGCATCATTTTGTGGGGGCACTGCTGTGCTTCTGATGCAGTGCCCCCGTTATCAGTAAGCTGGTACTCATTTCTCCAACCTTGGAAGGATGATAAGCTGAGTCAACACACCTGGTGTTGATTGAACAGCACAACGGGGTCTTGAACTCAACACCATAAGATCTTAAGCCACTCACCTTCACCATTTAGCCAACACCAGACTTCACATGCTTGATGTTTTTGGCCCACCAGAAAACCAAGATGGCTAACATATTTTTGGTCTGGGTTCCATGATAGGTGGAGTCAAGCGACAAATGTGGCTGGGATCCGGCAGCTGTCTGATAAATGGGTGCACATCTCAACAATCGACCCCAAACAACTCCAACAAGAAACACAACAACAACAGCCATGTGGAGCTCTTGTATATTTGGTCACAGGTAAGTCGCAGGTAAAAACGAATGTCAGAACAGCTGTACACACAAATGCACAATAATGAATGTACGGTAATCCATTGGCACATTTGCAAAAACTTCATTATCCCAGTTCCAAAAAATTCATGGAAACACGAACCAAAAGCAATCATTGAAAACAAGGAAGTAACGCTCATGTACAACCTGATGATCCCATTGAGCATGAACATAGAAAATAAACGATTTTTTTTTTTGTATACCTTGTCGAGGCTCGTATGAGAGCTAACTGGATACAGTCGGCCACTTGCTGAAATGTGTACGATGGCTATAAAAGTGATTCTGTGGCAAGGTGGGGGGAGGGGGGGCTACTTGAAATTTTTTTTTTGATAGCCAGTAACATAGCTGATACCATACTAAAAGTTCTCCATGCAAACAAGTCAGGTCAGGTATGGGAGCATGCGCCGGAGCAGCGCATCGCTGCATCAACTTTCCGCCAGTACTCCAGGGGCCTCCATCTGGCCTTTCCCCAGGCAGATGCCTGGCCTATCCCCATCTCTTTGAGATGCTGATTAACCTGCTGCCACCACGAGGCACATGGTTGGCCCATTGGCCTCCTCCACTCATGAGGCTTTCAGATGAGAGAATCTGGTGAGCAGGATCAGTGTCAGGAAAATGAGCCACATGTCTATACAGCCACAGGTGATGCTCACGGACGATGCAGGTAACAAATCTCTCTCAGCAACAGCTCATTGGACACAAAATCCGACCAGCGATAGCCAAGGATTCTCCGAAGAGACCTGGTACCAAAAGAATTAAGTCTCCGTCTCAGATGCCTTGTCAGAGTCCAAGTCTCACATCCATGGAGCAAGACTGAAAGCACCAAGGAGCTGAAGACTCAGACTTTCCCCTCCTGTACAGGTACCGACAGCACCACACCCCATGATGCAGTGAATCCATGACTCCCCAGGTCTGACCCAGAGGTCTATTGACCTCTGGCTCACAGCCAGCAGAGACATGAATATCACTGCCAAGGTAAGTGAATCTCTCCGTGACCTCAACATCCTCACCACAAATAGATACAGACATGATAGCAGCGTCCAAGAGGTCATTGAAAGCCTGGATCTTAGTTTTGACCCAGGAAACCCGTAATTCCAGCGGCTCAGCACCTGATTCAGCACCTCGAGGGCCCCCTAAAAATCTCCACAGTCTCTGCAAAGATGACTGCGTCATCTGCTAAATCAAGATCAGAGATCTTGACATTTCCAAACGATCCACCACAGCTTGATCTCTCCGACATCCTCCCCAGAATCCAGTCCATACAAGTGCTGACAAGTGTGGGGGCCGTACACACCCCTGATGAACTCCAGTAACAACTGGAAATAAGTCGGAGATGTTATCACCACATCTCACGGCACTCTCAATACCAGAGTATAGTTCAGACATCAGATTGATAAGTTTTTCTGACACCCCATGAAGACTGAGAATCCTCCAGAGGGCATCCCGATTCACTGAATAAAACGCTTTGCAGAGATCAACATAGGCTGCAAGCAGCCCCTGCCGAAACTCTCATCTACGTTTGGTGAGGACATGAAGAGCAAGGATACGGTCAATCATTGACATCTTTGGTGTAAAGCCTGACAGCTCTGGACGCTGGTGCTCAAGCAGATGTTGGTGAACCCGATCAAGAATTATCCAAGCAAAGACCTTACCTGGCACTAAGTGCAGCTTCACCCCTCAGTAGTTGTTGCAGTCCTGGCAATCACCATTCCCTTTTCAGTGAGGGACAACAAGGCCCCTCTTCCAGTCAGTTGGGATGATACCTGTGTTCCAGACTGAGCAAAGAACTGCATGCAATGACATGAGTACAGCATTTCCACCAGCCTTGAGAAGTTCAGCACGGATGCCACAAATCACAGGAGCTTTACCCCATTTCAACCATTTCACCACAGCCTGTGTTTCCACAAACGAAGGTGGATCACAGTTGATTGGAGGGCCAACAATAGAGATAGTAACACCACTGACATCCAACTCAACAGCTGGTGGATCAACTCAACAGCTCAACAGCTGGTACAACCACTCAAAGTAACAGGCCCAGCGGGCCTTCACTTCAGACTCCTCTGTCAAGAGCCCTCCACCCTCTGCTCTAACTGCAGTACACCAAGGGACAGACCTGGAGGAATGCAATGTGCGAATTCTTCTGTAAGCCGGACGAGAATCACTTGACCACAGGTGATTCTCTAGCATCCAATTCCAGCAGTCCAACTCTACAGTCCAATGATGCTCTACAGTCCATGCAAACGCCTGTCTAATTCCAGCAATGCGTGCTCAAATTTGGTTATGTAGAAAATAGCCGTTTTCATGTTCAGAGTCATATTTGGCACTCCTCACTTTCTAAACTACGATAATCAGACACTTGAAATTCATTTCATACATACAATAGTATCCATACTATTGTTACAGGATTGCTCAGGCTCCAATGGTCAATGGCCGCTCAGTGGAGAAACTGAACAATGGACTTTTGAGTGATATTTCCACACAGGGAGCTATGTTGGAGGCTCTGTAACATTCGAACCATATGACTCAGCCCCCTGAAATTTGTTTCAGTTGAACATAAGTGCTGATACTACAGATCCTGAGTCACTCAAATTTGGGAAATCAGAAATCAGCTCTTGGCAGGAACTCAAAAAGTGAATTTTGTGTTGTGATTATTGTACTTGGACCCAAGTGACTCGACTGCTAACTCACACACCAAGGTTGCCCTTTCGAAGTTTACTCATCTTCTACATACACTCATGGTTATGTTCATTCTATCTGAAAAAAAGGGAAATAGGAAACGAATGAACAATGCGCAATTTTTGTGTGACATTGTGGCCAACTTGTAGATGAACACTATGTAATGAGGCCTAAATGAACGGATAGATGATGTACAAGACATAAAGGTATGAGTAAATGAGGTCTGGAGGCTATTCATAGAAACAATAAAAGATGCAAAATGCATTAACGTACACATCGACCGATATTGATGGAAAGAGGATTCAGAATATTGTACGTACAGAATGTATACAAAACAAATGTAGGTGGAAATCGGGTTTGAAATGGCTCATTCAGTCGTCGGCTTCATCGTCCGTGTCTGAATCCTGAGCGAGTTGATCGGTGGTACCGCAACGTCACCGATGTCATCACAGTCTTGACATCTACGCAAGTTTGTTCATGGCAAGGTCACTGGGACACACGAGCACTGTTTGGTTGACATCACGTTTTGGCACAGGAGCATTGTACAGAGTGAAGGAAGACATCAGGAGCTGGCGGTAATTTCATCCACTGTATTTCGTTGATTGCATTTCTGATACTCCAATCATGGCCTGATGGCAAAGGACTTTTCATCAGCAAATTGAGGATTATTTTGTGGATGGCGGCTTGATAGTTCACTCTTTTCCAATGCTGTGTCAGAGCATCTTTAATGGGAGGAATGCTTTGATCTGAGGACTTTCTGAGACAGTAAGCCGGGAACCTGCATTTATTGATGTCCTATGATTGTCCGTACAGCCGGCAGACAAATGACTCGAGTGGTGGAACCCATTTTTCATCGAGACGGAAGTTCACACCCAGGGTCTGGAACCCATTCAGGATGGTCTCACTGGTTCAGATTTTGAGAGAAATCTTGTGTACTGCTTGAAGCAAGAGCGATGGTACCATGTTTCGGCTGCCGATCAGTGCCACGTACTGTATGTGCATGAGCACACTCGTCCTTTTTAGCTTCGGCATCAGCTGGCAACTAACCTGCAAAGCATCCAATATAAGACATCATTTTTTCTGGATTCAAAATACAGGTCTTCTTTAATCATGATCCATATGGTATTTCAGTCGATGAGTGCTTGAATCTCAAACCTACTTAATATCCCCTCGACATTAATATTCAAGGATTAAAAAGTCAGCGCGGACATCTTGGACGCTGCTATCATGTCTCATATTTATAGTGAGCCTATGAATGCTAATCAATCGTCATAGCACAGCAAATGTGGCACAGGCAGCTAGACAAGGCATTTCAAGTGATATTGATCAGCTGGCGGGCAGATTTTATCTCAGCCAAGACAAGCATTGCTCGCCCTTAAGCTTCACAAACATCACAGATTTTTGTGCAGATGATACAAAGAGCAGGAAGTACTCTGGACGTGCTGGTAGAAGGATGGAAGCTGGATTTGGAATGAAGTTTGCGTTTCTTCAGTCATATTGTTGACAACAACAGGACTTGGCCCAGGCTGTGTAACACGTTCCACTGGTGGTTCACGACGACCCTCTTTACTTCGGCGTCCATACGCTTCTTGTCGATGAAGCGATGATAGCAAGTTGGGTGGAATCCAACATTAACTGGGAACTGAGCAAATTCCGAGGGGAGTGACAAAACTGAATTCACCAGGTGACAGTCGAATTTTATTGGCACAGACCTAGGTTTTCAGCCATTGAGGCAGAGTAAAAATCCTCGTCGTTTCCCTACTCACGGAATCCAAGTGAAATAGGCGGTTGCACTGCGGTTTGTTTATATTTTTCAGATCATTTTCTTCATCAGCGCTCGATTCCGTGGATGTTGCCATCTTGCCTGTTTTGACCAAACGAAGCGTACACAGTGTTGCCGGATCTGAAAAGTGTTCATATTGTATTGGAACCTCAAAATTATCATATTTTCAGAAAAATTATCAGACATTGTCAAATCTTTGCATCATGATATGATGACATTTTATCACCAATTTTATTTAACCTTCCTAATTCCTGCTTCCTGGTCCTGCACTCTGTGCACCATACCCTTGTCGGGCTGTATCTGTAGTCCAGCAGTTAAAATTCCTGTACGTGATGTAAATTGAAACAGCACCAAAGTTGGACACTACACCACCATGTAGTTGATGCTGCACTAACTACAGTCATTACTAATCCACTGATATAAAATCATACATGTATGTGCTGGTTGGTGTGGTGCATAATGGCGACATGAACATGAAATAAAATGTCAAACTCTTGAACTTGCAGTCCTTTCGGTTTGTCCATACAGCACAGCCAAGCCGAACGGTGATTGGTTGAAGTAGTCAAAGGTATCTCAACCTGTATACGACATAGTGCCAAGTTAAATCGATAATACATGAATTTGACAAGGTTTCGTATGGAGAACTTTTTGTTTTGAATACAATGCTCAATAACTAACTGTCTATGTATAAGGTATCTCGCCCCCCCCCCCCCCACCTCATGGACATCACAAAACTGAATAATAAATCGACTGAGCTGGTGGCCCATAGGACTTTGGTACAAAAAGAAAAGATAGCATTTCTAACAGATTTTATCTATTTTAGCCTAAACTAGAGCTCCACATTAACTTGTTTTTAAAGTGTGAGAAAAATCATAACAATAAAAAGAAAACCATAAAACTTGTTTTGTACGGACCAGTCCAGTTTTGAAAAAATGGATACATATGCATACACTGATCGTTGAAAAGTCCAAAACATATGAACCAACCTTTGTTAAATCGAGTAAGATAGAAAAACACCGATCAATGACCCAATAAATATTTACAGGTTCCTTCTGCTAGTATGCTTCATTTTCACCCCTGTCAGACAGGGAATACCCCCAACAGCTCATTTGCATACTTTAAATAAATAAACTTGACCAGGAAACTGCGTAAGATCAAAATGTGAGAACTATGTGAGTCCATGATTGTGCTTACATGACTGAACATAGCTCGGAGACGAGAATGACCCGCTCACAGAACGCATCATACGACTCATTCTCCAGACTAGTCTCTGTGGGCATTGTTATCCCTGACTAATGTAGGCCTCCTCATGCACAATATTGGCGATAAAATATTCTCAATCTGATGCCACCAAGATTTATCGTAAGAAAGTTTACAAATAACTTTGAATGCGTCACTTTTCTCCAAAACTCTGATCGAGTAAGTAGCATCCAATGCATTGTGTCTCGTGTGAAAGCCATTGTGGCAAGATTTCGATATCATTTACATTCAGTGTTCCCTGTTTAGAGGCTTTGTTTAATTTTGGAATTTCATGAATTATTGATGATCCAGTGTAATTGATGAATTATTCATGAAGCTTGATATCATAACCAAACACGTTAATCCAGACATCTTTCTCTGGATATGGGATTCATGCATTACAATGAATGAAGGGGGGAAAAGTTATGATCAAAAAGGTGGTTTTAGTTAAATAGGTCACAATCTGAAAAATTGTATGTCAAGGACTGAAATCAAATATCAGGTTCACAACTTCAATGCAGGTCGACTATTATGATGTAAGGACATCTTGGAAGGCCAAGCGATCTTCGAGATTCCGCATTGGCAAAATTGAGCAATTCAAATAATGGAATGGTGGAATGGTGGGAAAGACCCCACACTTCTTTTTCACCACATTCTTTACCTCTCTACACAAACTATCTGTGTTCTTCATCCGGGTGTCTTGATCCATGTCTAGTATACAGGCGCTAAGTAATTGTTTTAAGGCATCCGAGGGTGGGATTGTTCCTGTAGTGGTAATGGGAGCGTCTATGTGCTGGAGGTATGTGAATATGCCTTGTTTTGCCACCCTTTAAATTTTCTCGCCATTTTTCCTGTTTGAATTCCCACAACATCTAGACTTACCAACATTCCCCCATTTGAATTCTCCTCAACCACCATTCCTCCCATCAATTTCCTGCTCTATTGCTCGTTGATTGTATGTAATGAATTGATGAAAGTGTTGATTCGTGTCTTGACTTATCCTGTTCAGGTTTGACCTGGGATAGTGCTCCCAGGATGATTTATTCAAGTTACAATTGCAATGCTAGCCCATCGAGAGCAGCATTTGGCATTGGTTTGCTCGGCCAATTAAGTAGCCGCCACATCATCACTGGCACGGTTCCACATCTACTCCATTCATCTCATAGGTAGGGTAAACCGACCTTGGGTGTGAAGATCCGAGCAGAGGAGAGTGTTATCCACGGCATCCGTTATCTTTTTATAGACATGCTGGGTTCGGAGTTATCCGCCCACATGGCCCACCATCACTGATGACATCTGATCTCTCTCTCTCTCTCTCTCTGATGTATCATACTGTTTACAGAGCATCAGCGCTGCCAAAACAGTTTCCTGAGCAAGGGTCATAGTGGGTGGTTTGCCATTGTCTTCCCAGCAGTAATTAGGGAAGGAATTTGGAATTTGGGCCTTTCTTGCCTACTCTTCGTGAAGGACACCATGGGGTCTTTAGCATCCATCAACTAATGCCAGCAGATGGGATTCCCATTTGACGCCCACCTGAGGGATGGCACACACATTGATGAATCACCCTGCCTATGAAACACTGAGATGACAGTTTATAGCTGGGTTGGGATTTTAAATCCATGCTCGACAGGTTAGAAGCGAGTGTGCACACCTTTAGGCCATCCTGCCAGCCCGCTGATCACATCAGGAAATCCTTAAACAACCTTGAGACACCTTTTGTTGTATTTCTTGATATTCATAAGGCCTATGGCAGTATGGAAAGAAGGCAAGGCCTCCTTTATCAGATACATCAACTGGGAATCAATTGCAGAATCGTTTGGTGGATCCAGGACTTTTTGTCAAAGAGATCCTTCCATGTGAGAGTATGCCAAGTCTTATCCCCCATATTCAACAGGGATAAAGGCATTCTTCGGGGTCGAATGAGTTTAAGTCCCTCTCTTTTTAATATCATGATCAATTATGCAGTTTTTACTCAGGGTCTCACCATAAGTCATCTTTATTTGTGGATGACATTGCTACCCGGATCCGGAGCAGAAACTTATCTTTTATGGCCAAAAAAACTTAAGGCTGATATTTACAGGATTGAGCAGTGGGGCCCAAAATGGGGATTTCTGATTTCTGAATCCAAGTCCAAATTCATCATTTCCACTTGTAAAAAGAAGGCGAAGGACATATCAATATCTATCAATGGCACTTTCCTCAAAGCTTCCTCTAATGTCTTTTTTAGGAATCACTTTCGATAAGGGCCTCTCACTTGGAACTCCTGTTTTAAAAGATCTTGCGGTCAAATGTGAAAAAAGGCCTTAATCTTATATGAAGTCTATCTGGTACAATTTGAGGAGCTCATCAGGAAAGTCTCCTACTTCTATATAAGGCCCTTATTCGCTCTCAATTTGACTATGGTCGCCAGGCCTTTTGGAACATGTCCATAACTCACCACAAATAAACCTGAAACCACTCACTCCAAAGTACTTTGTGTATGTCTGGGGGCCTTTAAAAGCACTTTTATTATGGAAGCTGATGAGATGCTCTTGCCTCTCCACTGGGAAGTATCCAGTTTGAAATATTAGGTTAAGATAATCTCTTCTGGGGATAACCATCCAGTCATTGCTTTGTTTTGAGACTGTTGGGAATATAAAATGCTCAGCAGTAACTGATTCACCCTTATGGACTCGCTTCTCAGAGGGCAGTGAAAGAAATAGGTTTGGATTCTTTACCAGTAAATCCCCTGAATAAAGTGGCAATTTCTCCCCCTTGGACTCTAGATGCCCCTCGTATCCACCTGGATCTATGGGGTAAAACTGATAGGGCAACCCAGTTGTGACATGCAACCAAGCGATGGAAAATACCCACACGGTTTGGAGTCAATCCTTACACATCTACACAGACAGCTCCAAAGAACCTTCACGAGAGAGAACACTACTTGCTGCAAATTGCATCCCAGATATGGAGGTGATAAAGTCCGTTAGACTCTGATTATCTTTCTATATTCTCAGCGAGGCTCTTTCCTATCGTTTTGGCTCTGGAATGGATAATTGACTGCAACCCACCTGAGTGCAGTCATCTTTTCAGATTTGCTCAATGCTCTGAAGGCTGTGGAATCCCTAGTCTAGTAGCAGGTATGACCTGGTTCTTGAGGTCCTAGATTTGATGTCACTTATTGGAAGGGCTTGGCTATTGACCTGTGGTGGATCCCTGCCAGTGTTTACAAATGGAGGCAATGAGGCCTGCAATTGGGCAACCAAACATGCACTCAGATTGGATTTATGAAATCCAAATCTCTCTGGGTCCGTCGGAACTTATAAATATAAATCGGAGTCAGGTTGACAAAAATTGCAGTTTCAGTGGAATACCTAAGGTGTATCCTTTGTTGAATCCTCTGCTTTCCCAAAGAGAACAGGCCTCAGTTGCTCAAAACTAAGAAAATTTAACCATTAGATACGAGGTATCCTTAGATACCTCCGTGGTAAAAATTATCCGATGGTGAACTAACCGACCATTGGTCAAGTGAGGAAGCAGTACCATTTTTAAAGTATCTCAAATGATGTCACCAGTCAGAACTTTCAGGCCACCCTGTGTGGAAAATATTTGAAATTGTATCGGCTGGATGAGTAATTTATTCACAGGATAGCACTTATCCGAGCTTTGAGCAACCGGGTGCTTATAATCCTCCACAGGTTCAGACTCGGAATAACGGACATAGGACAGGGTGTCACTGTACCGCGTCCGGTGAGCAGTGTAATTGTTCCCAAATATTTGGAACACCTCTTTATACAATGTCCTCTCTCTGGCGACCCAGATCTCACATTTTCCATCATAGAAAATAGTTTGTTCACCCCAATGGGTGGCAAAGGTTTGATGGTCCAAAAATATCGCAAAGCCTTTCAGAAATTCAGATCGAGAGTTCCTGCTTCTCTGAGTGGAACTAAACTTTTGGAAGTCATTTTTACATGATCCCCTTTAGTCAATCTCTTATCCCAAAATGTGACTCAAAAGGTGTGTAAATAAACATACTAGTCGCTTTCACGTCCCTTAAAAAAAACAATGAAAATCATCATTAACCTCCGTTGGACTTAGTCCGAAACAGGGGCTTAAGGATTGTCCATGTGTGCGTCTGCAACCATATCTCAGACATGTATGGACCGATTATATTTGTACTTGGCACAAAGACAACACATCATGGTATACATATGCACATCATCTTGTTTCGTGATACGATCAAAGATGTCTGAGTGGCGGCCATTTCAGTTATATAAAAAACCCGATGTTTAAAACATCCTGAACCATTGCTCGGACATGCATTTATCGATCCTCTTCAAACTTGGCAAACATAACAAATGATGGCTTGCATATGCATGTCATTGTTTTTCGAGATCAGATTCAGATGGCCGACTGGTGGCCTTTTTTTTTGCTCAAACGTGTCCCCAACCATTTCCACAAGCACAGTACATGATGGCACACACGGCACCTCACTTTATTTTGCGATCTGATCAAAGATGGCCGACTGGTAGACTGGCGGCCATTTTAGTTTTAAGAAAACCTGGCAATGAACACGTCTTTAACCTTTTCTTGGACTTGGATTTATGATCTTGTTCAAACACGGCACACTCATAATGAATGACGGCTTACATTTGCACTTCATTTTGTTTTTTGAGATCAGATCCAAAATGGCCGACTGGCGGCCATTTCGTTACTTCAACATGTCCCCAGACATTTCTCGGACGTGCCTGGTCCGATTTTGTTCAAACTCGGCACAGGCACAAAACACAATGGCATACACGTGACGTCACTTTATTTTGCGATCTGATCAAAGATGGCCAACTGGTAAACTGGCGGCCATTTTAGTTGGACATAAATATGGGCTCGCCCTTTAGCTCCGGAGAGCACAATTATTAAAACAACGGGGGCTTTGACATTTTCTGTAGTTTTTACTTGTTAATTACGTAACACCAGTACACAAACACCGCATAAAACAAGTCCTGGTGAGGGTCTGCAATATCTGATTGCTCTTTTTTCAAATTGTTTTTAAAATGTACTTTTTGTCCCAAAATGACCGTTTTGATGGCAACCATCGGTCAAAATTGATGGAATTCACTCAGAAGAAATTGTAGATAGTTAATTAAAACCATTCACCCTACTCACATGAATTTTATTGATGAAATCCAATTTTTTTAAAATTGGAATTCAAAAAATGTGGTTTTTGCCCCCAAAATTCTCGTAAAGCTGCCACCGTGAACACGTTTTTCCACACAAAATCCTGTCACCAGGTATCACGGAGACATCCTGGATCACACTGCTGACACCAGAATGGTGAGTAAAACAAACACCAAACGTATCGCAGGAAAACAAATGGACACCTAATTGTGTATTTTAGTCTGATGCTATAAGTAAGGTCCCAGATTTGAGTACACATGTTAAGTCTCACCAGTCTGTTGCTCACAATTGCATCATTCATTTGTTACCACCGCCACCAAAGGTAGATGGAGGTTATGTTTTCACCCCTGTCTGCCTGTTTGTCTGAGCATATCTCAAAAAGTTAAGGATGGATTCAGACGAAATTTGGTGGACAGGGTGGGTGTGTGATAATGAAGAATTGATTCGATTGTGGTTAAGATCCGGATCTGGGGAATCTTTTGAAAGTGATTGAGACATAGGGCCAAAAACAATATATAGCATGATATCTCCAAATGTTATGGCGCATGCCTGGGCAGGGTGTGTGGAGATCTTGGGTTGCCCAAGCATCAGAATCCCCCTCTCGACATTGCTGGTGGAATGCAAGGGAGTGCAGGGCATGACATTTGGCACCAGTGTGATTGCCGGAGTTGCCCGAGATGTGTCGACGTTTACATAAATGTGTCATCGTTTTTTCCAGTGAATTAAATAACACACGCAATGGGAGAGTGCAGTTAACTATGTAAAGTACAGTCTCCAACGTGTTTGTGTTGCTGGTTAACGGTGTTTTGACATTAAAGATAAACAGTGCAGGGTGTCTCAAGAAAATGACGAGACACGATATACATCGAAAACTACACCATCTGGTGGTTCTGCATTCCCTTATGGGTAATGTGATGTCTCCGCAGGATTGAGAGATCAAAAGAAAGACAACACCCATGTCGGACAAACACCTTTATTCCCGGTATGCACGCACTGCGCATGCTTGCCCAGAACACTTTCCCGCCAAAATAACGACGTGTTAACCGGTACACCCTCACTTGCTCGTTAAAGACTTGGATACAAACGTTCGTTTGGGGTTTTTTTTTTAAATGTGGAGTTCTTTTATTGTGGAGTCGAAAATAATTGAAGTAATTTGGAGTTTTATTCAAACTTTGCAAAAACAAAGTCAAGGCAAAACCACGGCAACAACGGTAGTGATGGATCACGTGTTGCATTTCCTCCAAAACCAACACGAAAATCTCAGGATTCCTCCCCCCAGGATGGCTGACAACACAGCCCCGAACAGGCTTCCAAATGTCCGTTACAATCCTGACTGATCTCCTTCCTCAGTTTCGCTCACAATTGCGCGTGGTCAACTCTCCAAAGGGACACTGTTAAAATGATGTGCTGCTTAACATTTTGTGGTCAAGCTGGCCTCCAAACCCAGTCGCCGACTGGGTGTCCTCCGTCGAACAAAGACCTTCCTTGGCACACCTGAGCTCCTGATCAAGTACAAAGCTTTCGTCCGCAGCCTGATGGAGTAGTACTCTCCCGTCTGGGCTGGTGCTCCTGCCTCTCACCTTTCTCGGCTTCACGCTGTGGAAACCAAGGGCATTTAGGATCATTGGTATCTCCCGCGATGAGGCTGAGTCTTTGGGCTCTCACTCTCTCACCACAGGAAGGTCGGTGGTCTTTCTGTCTTCTACCGTCTCCTCTCCGGCCTCACCCCCCTTGCTCTGTTTGAGATAATCCCCCCCCCCCCAACCCATATTTCCGCAGAGCGCTCAACGACCACCAGCAACCCCCTTTGGTAAAACTACCAAAATCACGAATCACTGCTCAACTTCACTCTTTCATTCCTCTTTTCTCCCGCATCTGGAACAAACTTTCACACTCTCTTCAATCCCATTCTTCCTTCCAGGTCTTCAAAACAGTTGTTCACCACCACCTCTTATCTTTCCCCATCCAAAACAATGATCTTTTATACCCCCACTAATCCATCCCAAACCCACTTCCTTCAAATTCCCTGCAGTGAAAGGACCTGAAAGTCCCTGTCGTGTCCATCTTCTTTACCCCATGTAACCCACCTTCACCCTCCCGCAGATCTCCTAATGTCTCTGTTCACCACTGTTTTGTCCTTCCTTCTCCCGTCCGTCTTGTTTCCTGCTCCCCTTGTTGTACGTTTTGTTGTTAGCTCTTATACGAGCCTCGATGTTTTATCCCAAATTTTTTTAATGAAGTCGTCATGTTTTTTTGGTCTAAAACAGTGCCATTAAAGATATCCTCATCTTTTTCATTAATGTATCAACAAAACCTCTGAATTTGTCTCAAGTCATTTGTTGAACATTCATAATTTACCAGTAAAACAGCCCATGCTTAACTTTCTCTGATGTGTATTTCATAAGATGAACAATGAAGCAAACTTCAAATAGCGACTTGGATACTTTGTATGTGACGTCATCAATTTGAAATGTACATTTGGTGATTCAGCTTTGGTGTTCCAAATTCATTATTGAGATTAAACATTGTACTCTATTGTGTCGGAATAATAATAATAATAATAATAATAAATCAACATATCAGAAAACGTTTTCAAATGAAGTCTTGAAACCTTTTCTGATCAGATTTTTTCCCACGACTGTCAGAACTTATATTTGCATCGGAGAAACTACAGACAGTTCTTGTTAAATTGTTCCCTTTTCTTGCTTTCTGTAGGCATTCCATTTTGTCCATTAACGTACCTGAAACCGATCAAGGAGCTTGAGCTCGTAGAGGAGACACCCACATAGAAACAGTGGAGTAAATGGACTCGCTCCATAACTCCATTAGAGTCCTTCCTCAATGTTCAGGATGTTAAAATGGGTAAAAATTTCACTTCCATTACATTTATAGATGTGAAGTGTGTTTGTTAATCCTCCTTATGTTTGTACTGTATGCCATGCAAACATCTTGAATCCTAACCTTATCATTTAATTCTGACTGATGACAATACATTTGTTAATGCATGTATCTTCTGTTTTTGATTTTAGTGACACACCTTTACACGGTATCAATGCGATTGAATGGTGACCTCTTGCGGTGAGCGTGATCACAGTTGAAACCAAAACGACAACAAATACAGCCCCAACGATTGCAAAAAGGACAAAATAAATATCAACTATAAAACGAAATATCAACAGTTATACACCGACAATTGAAAGAACGATAAAAGAGCAGGGAGATGTAAAAAATAAAAAAAAAGACTTGACAGATTGGACAAAGACAAAGAAGGTTCATTGGAGTGGCTAAGAAGAAGTTAGCTCAGCTGGTATGGACAACGAAGCATCAGAAATGCCCATGACCAAGGACACTACACGAATGGCTTTAAGAAAATGGATGGACTGAGTCAATCAACAAGTGTAGGTTCTGCAAGATAGAAACAGAGGGCACGAGTCACCTCCTCTCGAGATGGACTGTAAACAAGAATGACCGCACGGTGGTCACAACCTGCGACTAAATCCGGTAACGGGCTGATTGGGAAACGCATATTTAAAGCACTCTTAAAAGATGAACACCGCCATTGGGAAACATGCATTTAATCAATACTAATAAATGTGTGTGTGTGTCAGTGTGTGTCCTCCATAACTCCAAAACCATGAAACCTAGCAGCCTGAAACTTTGCATGCAGACTAAGGGAACTACAAGGAAGTGCAAGAGTGAAAATTGGGTTGTTTGGGTTAATTAAAACACCCCTTTTGAAGATAATTAACGGCCTTATTTAATTATATCCTTTATCAGGCGATCCTTGGCCACCTCGATCTCTGGGGTCTTAAGGCGTATCCTGGGTTACCTGCTGGGGTCTGAAGCCGCCATGTTTTTTGGCCTGCTCAACCATGGCCTGATTTGGAACAGGCCGCAGCAATTTATTGATGAAAAAGGCGCTCAAGATGTTTCTTTTCACTTTCCTTACTGACATCATCGAATGCCTGATCTTCATACCTACGAATAGCTGTTTTTATAATGGTCAAGTTATTAATGTTTAAATCCGGGCCTAGCTGATGGTGTCTGTCGTGGGTCAGACATCAGATAGAAAAATGTGGAAAAAGACTGATTTAATGCAATTTGATTCCAGGCTATAATGCAACAAAAGGTGAAAATTTTGAAAGGGGGTGTAGAGCTTTCTAGAGGCCTGTAGAAACCCTGCAGTTCAAAAGAAATGTTGCTGTTTGGGCACATTTCATCACCCTTCCCTTCCCCGCCCACACGCTGTCTTCCCTTCCCCGCCCACACGCTGTCTTCCCTTCCCACCCACACGCTGTCTTCCCTTCCCCGCCCACATGCTGTCTTCCCTTCCCCGCCCTCATGCTGTCTTCCCTTCCCCTCGCACACGCTGTCTCTCCCTTCCCCGCCCATCATGCTGTCTTCCCTTCCCCTCGCACATGCTGTCTTCCCTTCCCGCCCATCATGCTGTCTTCCCTTCCCCTCGCACACACTGTCTTCCTTCCCCACCATCATGCTGTCTTCCCTTCCCCACCCCTTACATTGTCTTCCTTCCCCACCCATCACGCTGCCCTCCCTCCCTTCCTTCCCTCCCTTGCGCTGCCTTCCCTTTCCCTCACACCACATTCTCTTCCCCTCATGCACCTTCCCTTCCCCTCACACCACATTCTCTTCCCTCACGCTGTTTTCCCTTCCCATTATGCTGCCTTCCTCCCCCTCCCACCACTTTTACCCCTCCCTGTACACCCCCATGGACAATCTCCCAATGGTCTCCGTGTGCTGTATTAATGTGCTGTTTTAACACACCCAATTTTGTTCACAGAATTCAAACACCTATTACTTCAGAGGTAAACATAGGTCAAAAGGTCAACATGGACCAAAAGGTCAACAGAGGCCAAATTTCTAAAATCCTCAATTTCAATCCATTTAACTTGAAATTTGAAGAGCATTTGCAAATAAGGTCAATTAATTCAACCACCTACTAATTTTGAGGTAAACTTAGGCCAAAAGGCCAATTTGGGCCAAATTTTCTAAAATCTTCAATTTTCATCCAAGTAACGTGAAATTTTAAGAGCATTTGCATATCAGGTCGCTGAATTCAAACACTTATTAATTTTGAAGTAAACATAGGCCAAAAGGTCAAAATATGCCAAAAGGACAATTTGGGCCAAATTTTCTAAAATGCTCAATTTTCAACCGATTGACTTAAAATTTGAAGAGCATTTGCCAAGTGTCACTGTGAGTGATTTTTCATTTGTTTGTTTGTTTTTCTGTCCGTTCACCTTTAATCACCCACAGGTCATAATTTTAAACCGATCTTCACGAAACTTCACCAAATGATGAAGTTGGTGTTCCGACAGAATCGTATTTATTTTCGAGGTCAAAAGGTCCAAAGATCATCATAGGCCAAAGGTCAACAACTTCTTTTTATTTCTAAAATCCTCAATTTTCATCCGATTGACTAAAAATTTGAACAGCATTTGCATATGAGGTCACTGAATTCAATCACCTATTACTTTTTAGGTTAACATAGACCAAAAGGTCAACATAGGCCAAATTTCTAAAATTGTCAAATTTCATTCCATTGCCTTCAAATTTGAACAGGATATTCATATCAGCTCACTGAATTCAACCACCAATTATGTTTGAGGTCAACATAGGCCAAAAGTTCAACATCAGTCAAAGGTCAACAACTTTAGGTGCATATTTGCTAAAATCCTCAATTTTCATCCGATTGACTTGAAATTTGAACAGGATTTGCATATCAGATTAATAAATTCAACCACCAATTATTTTTATGGTCAAACAGGCCTAATTTCTACAATTGAGAGATAGGGACAAAAACTATATATATAATGATATCTCAAGAAGTTGTGGATGAGTTATGACAAAACTAGGTGGATTTGAGTTGGTTCTGTGACGAGAACAAGCCAATTCGATTTTGGTTCAAATCCAGCCGATCAATGGGATACAAAATGTAAACTGATCAGCCTGGCAGAGGTAAGTGCTCTTCCAAGTGCCATTCTACTTTGTTCTGTTTTGCCAAGTGTCACTCTATGAGTGATATTTCATTTGTTGGTTTGTTTTCTTTCTTGTTTGTCCGGGCGATATCTCAGTCATCCTTTGAGCTAGAAAGCTGAAATTTGGGGACAAAAGTGAGGATGTGTTTTGACAACAACAATATTTTTTATTTTTTGATTAATTAGTTAATTGTTTAATTACTTAATTATTCTCTATTTATTCATTACTTATTTATTTTCTTTCTCCTCTGGGAAATATCTCTGGCACCTTTTGAGTTAGAAAGCTGATATTTGGACACGACATTGAACAAGTGATTTGGCTGTAAAGGGTACTTTTGATTTATTGATAAATCAATTAATTATTCATTTTTCAATGAATTACTTAATTTTCAAAAAGTTACAGATTCAGATGAAACAGTGAAGGTTTAGGTATGCTGTTAGCCAATTGATTATGAAATTAATTATTTTACAATTTTTATTTATTTATTTTAATTATGCAATGGATCAATTAATCAATCAATTATTGTACACCACTCCCTCCCAATTCCGTGTCCATGTGCTGCACGGCGAGTAAGTATCATTTGTACACATAAACGAAGTACATTTCCATTCAGTACTCACATCACTCGAAGTACATTTGTACACATAACTGAAGTATCATTGTACACATTCACCTCGGAAGTACATTTGTACACATAAACTAAGAATATCATTTGTACACATTCACCTCGGAAGTACATTTGTCACACAATAAATAAGTATCATTTGTACACATTCACCCTCGGAAGTACATTTGTACACATAAACTCCACAAGTATCATTTGTTACACATTCACTCGGAAGTACATTTGTACACATATACTAAGTATCATTTGTACACATTCACTCCTCGAAGTACATTTGTACCATATACTAAGTATCCATTTGTACACACACCTCGAAGTATCATTGTACACATATACTAATGGATCATTTTGTACACATTCACCTCGGAAGTACATTTGTACACATAAACTAAGTATTCATTTGTACACATAAACAAGTATCATTTGTACACATTCACCTCGGAAGTACATTTGTACACATAAAACTAGTATACATTGTACACATTCACCTCGAAAGTACATTTGTACACATAATACGAAGTATCATTTGTACACATTCACCTGAAGTACATTTGTACACATAAACTAAGTATCATTTGTACACATTCACCTCGGAAGTACATTTGTACACATAAACGAAGTATCATTTGTACACATTCTCTCGGAAGTACATTTGTACACATTACGAAGTATCATTGTACACATTCACCTCGGAAGTCACTTTGTACACAACTAAGCAAGTAATTATTTTGTACACATACGAAGTATCATTTGTACACATTCAACTCGAAGTACATTTGTAACAATAACTAAGTATCATTTGTAACACATCCTCGGAATACATTTGTACACATAAACGAAGTATCATTTGTACACATTCACCTCGAAGTACATTTGTACACATAACTCAAGTATCATTTGTACACATTCACTCGGAAGTACATTTGTACACATAAACTAAGTATCATTTGTACACATTCACCTCGGAAGTACATTTACACATAAACTAAGTAATCATTTGTACAACATCACTCTCGGAAGTACATTGTACACATTCACCCGGAAGTACATTTGTACCATATACGAAGTATCATTTGTACACATTCACCTAGGAAGTACATTTGTACACATAAACTAAGTATCATTTGTACACATACACTCGGAAGTACATTTGTACACATAAACAAGTATCATTTGATACACATTCACTCGGAAGTACATTTGTAACACATATAACTAAAGTATCATTTGTACACATTCACCTCGAAGTACATTTGTACACATAAAACTAAGTATCATTTTACACATTCACCTCGGAAGTACATGTACACATAACTAAGTATCATTTGTACACATTCACCCGGAAGTACATTTGTACACATATAAGTATCATTTGTACACATTCACTGGAAGTACATTTGTACACATACTAAGTATCATTTGTACACATTCACCTCGGAAGTACATTTTGACACATAAACAAGTATCATTTGTACCACATTCACCTCGGAAGTACATTTGTACACATAAACAAGTATCATTTGTACACATTCACCTCGGAAGTACATTTGTACACATAAACTAAGTATCATTTGTACACATTCACCTCGGAAGTACATTTGTACACATAACTAAGTATCATTTGTACACATTCACCTCGGAAGTACATTTGTACACATAAACTAAGTATCATTTGTACACATTCACCGAATACATTTGTACACATATAAAGTACATTTGTACACATTCACTCGGAAGTACATTTGTACACATAACTAAGTATATTTGTACACATTCACCGCGAAGTACATTTGTACACATAAACTAAGTATCATTTGTACACATTCCCTCTCGAAGTACATTTGTACACATAAACTAAGTATCATTTGTACACATTCACTCGGAAGTACATTTGTACACATAAACTAATTATCATTTTGTACACATTCACTCTCGGAAGTAACTTTGTACACACTAAACTAAGTATCATTTGTACACAATTCACTCGGAAGTACATTTGTACACATAAACTAAGTATCATTTGTACACTTCACCTCGGTATACATTTGTACACATAAACTAAGTATCATTTGTACACATTCACCTCGGAAGTACATTTGTACACATAAAACTAAGTATCATTTGTACACATTCACCTCGGAAGTACATTTGTACACATGAAACTAAGTACATTTGTACACATTTCCCTCAGAAAGTACAAAAAGCCGGCTGCCTCCCAATTTCGTCTCCATGTGTTGCACAGTGGCAACGCCGGGCACCAAAGGTACCCTGGCAATGTCACGCGCTGGAGGATTTGTTATTTATTTATTTGGCATGGTGGCGGTGTACTTTGTTTGAATGTACCTGTACTTCTGGATGTTTATCTTAAAAATGGAGATGTGGTGAGATAAAAGAACTACTTTACTGAACATGTTACTTTACTAAACATGTTATAGGCCTACATCTGCCGAATACGGTTTTCCCTCTTCCTGTACACATATGGTGATATGAAGTAAACCACTCGGACTCGATTTTGACATTGTCCATTTATATTAAACTAGTTGTGGTAAACGGTGTTGCCCCGTGCTGTTCTAATCCTGTTGGCATTTCTAGGAAATCAAATTTTCTTTTTTTTCTGTTTTAGTTTGGGCCAAAAACACTTCCCTACACCCACTAAGGAATGGGGTTGGGAATAATTTAATATTACCTCTCACTACAAAGCCTTTGGCACTATAGAGCAAATTTTTTTTAATTCCAAAAAAAATCCAACTTTTTTTTCCAAAATTTTCAATTTTTTTTTTTTCAAAATCCTAAAATACTTTCTGGCACTCACTGATGAACCTCTAAAAGTTTAATGAAGATCCGTTTGACTATCTCTGAGAAAAATGGTGATGCCCCAGGCAAGAATAGCATTCATTTCCTGTAGTAATGCTCTGCAGACTACTGTAGTTAGACCCGTTACCGATTATAGTATATGAGAGTACCACTCTCATACACTATAGTTACCTCTGCCACTGAAGGTGAAGGAGGTTATGTTTT
>CM068960.1:93512045-93529269 GCA_035128595.1 Eptatretus atami
CTATTACCGAGACCCTGAGAAAAAGAAGGTTGCATCTAAAAAGAGCTATTACGTAGACCCTGAGAAAAAGAAGGCTGCCTCGAAACGGACCTATTACCTAGACCCTGAGAAAAAGAAGGCTGCTTCTAAAAAGAGCTACAGGAAAGGCTTACAAACAAAGGAGATGGATTCAAAAGGGAACTTTGCTAAGAACTGTATCGACAAGATGAGCTCAACAAAAAGATACTGTTCAAAGTACAAAGAGAGTCTGTGTGTTGATGGGAGAGGCAGATATGTTTTGCAAGAGCCGAAGGTAGATGTGAAAGAGATACACCTGAGGGACATACAAAACAATCTGTATATCCACTCAAAAACAAGAAATTCTTTAATTAAAGCTTTTAAGAAACAGCAGAAAACTCCAGCCACCGAAAGGGTCATGGCTCAAGATGTCTGTAGAATAGGGGCCAGTAGACTGCTAACTAAGGCACTTCAAAAGCGAAAAATATTTGCCGGCTCCTTGCTGAAAAGTACTAGAGAGATCAAAACCCTGCAAATAAAATCCAGAGAAGACCTTGGTAGAGGATGTCATACTGCTTCTTCGGAGCCATACTTTTATGATTCCTCTTACCAGCCTGTTGGGAGGGACGCTCCCATACCCATTGATGAGAATGGCAAAGCGAGAGCAGCTAATCAAATCGAGAAAAATGAGGAAGAACCCTTGAAATGGGAGTGTTCAAGTGAATGTAAACCTCTCACCGATGTCGAGGTTTTTGCAATTGTTTCGTTGAAGGAAGCATTTGACAAACCCATGCAAGAGGTGAGAAGAGCATTAGACACCGTAGACCATGGTTGTCATAACGAGCACTTTACTGAGTGTACAGTTGTTGAAGAGGTAATAAGTGAAGACCCTTTTCTTACTATCCTCGTGTATTGTCCCATGTGCTTTAATGACAGTGAGTGTCATAGTACACTTAGGATAATTAAAGCAGCATCTGCACATTATTCTGTGTTGGAAGAATTAATGCGCCATTTGGATGACGCTCTCTATGCTCACAAGTGTGTTTGTGACATTGACACTGCTCTGTGTGCTGGTGACTTCCAGTCCCTAATGGGAATCACTGACACAATTAACTTTGAGCATCTGCTTACCAATGATGTGAAGTCAGCTAACGGGCAAGAGACTGATGCGATTGACTCGATGCTTAACCTACAATCATAGCTTCAGTTTTTTTCACACATAAACGATAAGATATTTCATGGTGCATTCAAAATAAATTCTCCAGCATGTAAATACACTTTTGAAGTACAGAAACAAGTAATAAATTGTAAAAAAAAAATTTTTTAATGGAAAATGACGTAGGATGATTTCCCAAAAAGTATGCAAACAATTGGTAGGGATGGTCACAATAAATTATCTTGTGAAACTATCCCTACATCACCATCCCCTACAGGTTGTTCCCTCCCCACCCCTGCATCCATTTGCAATGATAATGTATGTCAATTGTGTCCATGTATTAATTTGACCAGTGAGATATTAAACAGTTACACGCACACACGCACGCACGCACGCACGCGAGCGCGCACACACACGGGGGTGGAAAATTTGAGACTTAGAAGGTCTCCGTTCCACTTCCTGAAACCTACCCCACAAGTGGAGACAGCAACTTGCACACACACACACACACACACACACACACACACACACACACACACACACACACACACACACACACACACACACACACACACTTAAGCTAACTAAATTGAGAGAGTGTTGTGGCCATTTGCAGGCCGAACCATTATTTAAAGAAAGATGTAGGGATGCTTTCACATGATCATTTCTTATGCCCATCCATACCTTGTTTACATACTTTTTGCAGGAACATCCTGACATCCTTTTTGCATTTTTACCCTTGCCAGAGGATAGGGTATTGCAATTGGGGCCGTTTGTTACTTTAAAAATCGGAAATTTTTCAAGTATATTGGTTATTCGATTTTCTTATTCTGTCTGTCTGTCTGTTTGTTTGTCTGTCTTTGTCTGTCACCTTCAGGTCACAATTTTAAACCAATCTTCTCAAAATTTCACCACATGGTAGATTTTGTCATAAGGAAGAAGCCTATTATTTTTGAGGTCAAAAGGTCAAAAGGTCAACATAGGCCAAAAGTCAACAACTAAGGTGGTATTTCTAAAATCCACAATTTTCATCCGATTTACTTGAAATTTGAAGAGGATTTTCATATGAGGTCACTGAATTCAACCACCAATTATTTTTGACGTCCACATAGGCCAAAAGGTCAACACAGGCTGCATTTCTAAAATAGTCAATTTTCATCCGATTGACTTGAAATTTGAAGAGGATTTATATTTCACATCACTGAATTTAACCAGCCAATTATTTTTGTGCTCAACATAGGCCAAAAGGACAACATAGGCCGAAGGTCAACAACTAAGGTGGTGTTTCTAAAATCCTCAATTTTCGTCCAATCGACTTCAAATTTGAAGAGGATTTATATTTCAGGTCACTGAATTTAACTAGCCAATTATTTTGAGGTCAACATCGGCCGAATTTCTAAGATTGTCAATTTTCTTCCGATTGACTTGAAATTTGAGGAGTTGCATATTTGGTCATTGAATTCAACCACCAATTATTTTTGAAGTCAAATTTGTTTTCTGGATTTTGCAAGTATCGTGCTCTGCACGATGTCTTCTTCTTGTTTGTTTGTCTGTTTGTCCTCACAGAACTTTAGTGTTTTTCTTTGCAACCACTTGTTGGATTGAGAAAAAAAATTTCATTATAGTAGCAACTACTCATGTCGAATGTTTTCATGAAAATTATGACATCATCGGTCACGTGGTGTGACAGCCATGTTGGAAAAAAGGAAAAACTTTGGATCTCTATCTCCAAAACCACACTAAGGGAAAAAATTGAAACTTGGCACATGGCAAGTACTATTCATGGGGAATAAGTGTGATTTCTTATGACATCATATGTGCCTTCGTTATGATGTTATAATTGCATATGTGGAACGCTACATCTGATCAGTATGAAAATTTTTTGAGGGTCATCTTGGGATAAATTGGTCCACAGATCTTGGGATAAATTGATGACGTCATCGGTCACGTGATTCGGCAGCCATACTGTTTTAAAAAAAACCTTCAAAAATTCTCTGAAATGGCTGAACAGATCGAGGTGAAACTTTACACGTATCACCGCCTATCCATGAGGAACAAAATGTTCACACATATGACAACATAGGTCACATGGTTTGGCAGCCATCTTGGAATTTACCCTTAAATCCATAAAAAATATTCTCCAGAACGACTGGACAGATCGAGGGGAAACTTCACACAAATATTCCCCAAGCCTTGGGATTACCAGTATATTCACGAATAATTAATTGATAAGTCACATGGTCTGGCAGCAATATTGGATTGAACAAAAATCTGTGAAAAAAATTCTTTCTCTTGAACCGCTTAATTAATCGATGTGAAACCACAATTATGATCTAGTAGTGATGTGGAATATATGTTTTCAATTTCAACCTCATCTGATGCATGGTCTGGCAGGCAGAATTGTTTCAGTCTTTGATCTGGGTTCTTTTTTTTCTTCTTCTTTTTTTTGAATAAGCCTCTCTTGGCTGAGCCTGTTAGGGTTAGCCTGGTGACTTCATCTTTGTTTTTTGCTTGTTCAGGTTCCTTCTGATGACTCCAATGCAGGACCGTACCTATTTGGTCTTCCATTTGATTTTAATTTAATTTATTTTAATCCCATTCTGAATTCAATTGATTGAATTCAAGTCAGGCACTCAGGTGTCCAATCAAGGCAGGGTTGCATCAAATCGGGACGTCTTGGTTACCGGTCATCACTGCCAGCAGTTATAAAGTTGCAGTTCTAATTATGTCTATTAATAATTGCGTGACACAACTTAGTGAGTAACTTAGTGAGTAACTTAGTGAGTAACTTAGTGAGTCCTCACATATTTGTGTATAGTTTTGGTCACCACATTAGAGGAAGGGCAAGCTGCCTTTAGAGAGGGTTCAGCATCGAACAGTCCTCGATTGATCTCAGGGACAGCTCGACTATATATATATATATACACACTGTATGTGTGTACCTGTTTAGTGATTGTGATGTCTGTATTAAAACAGCTCTCGTTAAAAAGTGATTGTTCATTTTTTGCTGTCAGGGTTTGATCATTCCTCAGTGTACATCCCTGGTGGGTATGTCACTGTGTCTGCCCCCCACCGTTTTCCTTCGCACCCTTTTATTGTCCGTCCCAGTGAAGTGAAAGAAACGGATAAATTAAATTATTGGGGTGTGGATAAAGCACAGGCACGATGGACCAAACGGTCTCCTCCTGTGGCCCCGCATCTGGTGTATTTCCCCTGCACAGTCACCGTGTAATTAATTGTGTTCAGGAAAAGGACGCTCGTCGTGACGCCACGTGGTCACGTGGTGCAAAGCGAGAAGTTCACTTTCAAACTCTCGGCTATAATTGGACTGCTATTTACACGTGATTAGACATCGTTTATAATTATCTTGTAAAGTTAGATTATTTTAACGTTTTAATAGCCGATACAATTGCTTGTTTGTTTTTTTGTCTGTATTGACTAAAATACGAACTGACGATTCGAGGTTCGAGGGTCGAGGTTGACGCGCATGCGCACAACTCCTCCTGAACGCACGTGGGTGTCATGGTGGTCATGGTTGTCATGGTTGTCATGTTGTGGGGTGATCGGTTGTAATATTCATGTAAAAGTCGGTTCTTATCGGCCTCATAATGGGTAAAAGCAAGAATAAGAAGTTCAGGCGCTTGCAGTCCTCCCCAATCGCTCGAAACCAGGAGGCCGAGGTGGAGGATGCCGAGGACTCTGAGGTACTGCCGGCGACATCGCTGCTCGAAAGGGTACGTCACGTGACTTCGTGCACAGTTTACTCGTGACCTTTTGGAGCCACATTTTCCCAAACCCCAACCCCAACCCCCGTACTTGCAGGTTGCTGTGTTTTCTCTCTTCTTCCTTTTTATTTTGTTATCTTGCCAAAACGAAGTTTTTGCAAGATATGTTAGTCAGTCTGTATGTTTTGTTTTTTTGTTGTTTTTGTTTGTCTGTAATCACGAAAAAAAAATTCTGCAGAGCACAGTTTTCATTGGAAATTTTTGTAACTTCGCATATCAGAGGCCTATGGAGGTCCCTTTCAGCGCATAAAATTTTGAAGGTCAAGGTCAAAGGTCAAGGTCACTTTGTCGCAAATCAGGGGAGTCGACAAACCCTTATTTTTTGAGTAATTTTGATCGGATCGTCTTCAAACTTCATGGGAATATAGTTCATGGTCTGGCCATAGCTGATTAATTTTTGGTGGCGATTGGCCTTGACCTTCATGGTTAACGCCTGAGGTCAAACATATTTGACCCCAAGGTCAAATTTTCAAGTTTTAGGAACCATATCGTGTAGTACCTCAAATTGAACACCTCGATGAGTGCTTTCTAGATATATCAAGCTTGAGACATTATGACGTCATTTGGTGACGTTATGAGGCAAACGCATATTTTTCATGGTTACTCTGTAGAACGATTCTCATCGAATCTCTCGTAGGCAGATATTCCTCAAGGAGTCGCTCCTGGTGGATAGCAGCTCTGTTCACCTCAGTGTGACCTTAAAGAAGTCACACGTGGTCACCTTTTGGCAAGATACGGGTCACCCTAAGGGGGACATTGGTTATTTATTAATATATTTTTTGTTTGTTTGTTCCTTCATTCCGTTGCGTGTGTCGGTGTTCGGGACTGCCCCCCACCCCCGACTGTTACCTTCTTTCCGCACCTGTCACCCCGTTCTCCCACGAGCCTCGATCTTGCACTTGAACCAATTGAGCCGATGGTTGTTGTTGTTGTTGTTGTTGGGTGTTTGTTTTTTCCCGCCATCTTCTCAACTGCAGTTTCCCGCTTAAACCCACCAGTTGCAGTCGACGTCTGCAGATGCCCGCGAGTTCGCCTGTGCCAGCCTTTCCAACCTCCTGCTGAACTCTCTCGAGGTTCCCAAGGTGCTGCGAGCGGACGCCGTGCGTTGCCTGGCGCCTCTACTGCTGGACGAGTCCGCAGGAGTTCAGGAGGCGGCAGCTGGAGCTCTCAGGTGCAGTTTCTATTTGTCAGACTGACAGTGGGACGAACAGTAATAGGGAGAGGAGGAAACGCTGAAATTAGGAAAGGTTAATGGGGGTAAAAAAGATCATGGGTCAGAATTGGGAATGGCAATAGATGGTGGCGCACTGCTTGCTTGAAACCCTGGAGGGAAGAGTGAGACGCATCAGCCGCTGGAAGGTGGTTCCATAGATGGGAGACGTGAGGAATAAAAGAGTTCAGGTGTACATTCAACCTGGATTACACCTGTAGAGTGCGGTGGATGGTTGAGGAATATCTTGTGTAATCTGTGATATCCCATTGGTGCTCACAAGTGGATTCTCGGCGAGCTCTCACTGCAATTAGTTAACGTTGTAAGTTCAGGGAAGGTCCTATCTAATGGTTTATCTTTACGACCCGAGAATTTGAAAAAGATTAGCAGGTTTCATTGGTTCGCGGGCGCCAGCAGTGACCACTATTTTCGTTGTGTCTGTCTGTCTGTGACTCTCTCCAGAGCATAGCTCCGTGACGTTTGATGCGATCTTGATGAAACTTGGACACAAGCTAGATATCATGGTCTAGTTGTGTCTTTTTGTATGAGGGGCGTCCCACGCCCCACGCACACTTGAACTTTTTATTTATTTATTTTTTTCTCGATTTTTTTTTCTCGCAATTTCATTTCCTAGAAGCTGTGCGTAATGTCCATAAGTACAACGTATAAAAAAACGACTTGATTTGGTCAATTTTGACGGAAGAGATAGGTTTTTACGGTCAGGCTTCCTCAAAAGCTTCCACTAACTCAATTGTACCTATCGTGGCATTGTTCAATAATGCCCGAGAACCATCGTCGCCTCCCGGCTTGTTTATTTATTTATTTGTTTATTTATTTATTTATTCTTGTGCAACCTGTAGCTGTTTGGCTGCATAATTTTCTGTGGTCGTGGCTGTGCTCCTGATGCAGTGCCCTTGTTACCAGCGTGTTGGTACTCGTTTTGCCAACCTCAGGAGGATGGCAAGCGGAGTCAACCCACCTGGTGTTAATTCAGCAGCATGACGGGCTTGAACTCAAGACGCTAAGATCTTAAGCCAGCCAACCTAACCATCAAGCCAACACCAGGGTTAGGTGTTGGCTTCACGGTATGGTTTTGGGGCTCCAAACAAGATGTCGTCCTTGTGTAGCATACTTGGCATTTATCGTCTTTTTAATCTTTTTCCTGAGAGAAAATTATAATGCACGTTATAAGTCAGCCATCCTGAACGGACTTGTGGAAATGGAGTTGCTACCTTGTTACAAAAAGTGAGTTATGATGGAAACAAGAGATTATAAAGTCTGTCCGACCGCCCTGCTCCACAATCCCCCACCACAAGAAGGGCTAAACCTTGTGGCACGGCCTGTGTCTGGAAGTCACTGTGCCACAAGCTTTACCACACGCATGCTTGCATTCTACAAATGTATATTTCTACAGAATTGTACAACGTACCTTTTCCCTCCAGAATATTTCACTTATCCTCGGGCTTTCGACTCGGCGGAAGTTGTGCTATTCCACAGGGCTATGAGTTGCTTCTAACCTCTATCTGCATCGCCCCTGCACGTTCTTTGAGTTTCACAAAATGGGGTTCTCATTTGGTTTTCAATTTTGAGTCTGACTTTGAGCACCGTTTTCTCAATGCTGTTGGAGGGTTGAGGAATATCTTGTGTAATCTTCGAAATCCCATTGGTGCTCACAAGTGGATTCTCAGCGAGCTCTCACTGCAATTAGTTAACGTTGTAAGCTCAGGGAAGGTCCTATCTAATGGTTTATTTTTACGACACGAGAATTTGAAAAAGATTAGCAGGTTTCATTTATTTATTTATTTCGATTTCCGAGTAGCTACTGGATATCTATTCTATTACTAAAACTCTCATCTTGTATTGAATGTATGTATGCATGTTCCCGAAATACAGCCAAAATGGTACACGATAGCGCAAAAATTTTAGGGCCATCCTACTCACCATTCGCCTGCGGTGTGCAGTATCAAGTTTCGTTCAAATCGGGCAATGAAAAAAATTATTAAAAAAATCAATTCCGATTCAGTCAAGTATTCTTCGGGAGAATTTGATCAATGCAAACAACCTCAGCGGTATAGTTCACTGGAGCTATCTTTTTTTTTTCTTGAAATGATTTTTTCCATCAACCGCGTCACAACGGGAACCCAACGGGTTCATGGATCATCTAGTCCTTTCGGTAATTCACGGACTGGTGTTTGTGTGTTTGTTTGTCATGCTACTACTCCTACAGTTCTGCGGTCAATTACATCCAGACTTTTTACCAGGGATCAGCATGACCCCAATTAATGTACAGGGGTGTTTTTATTTTTGCCGGTGGTCTTTGGGGGGTAGGGGGTGGGGCGATGTAAATTAGCTATGTAAATGTGTATCGTGTAGCGCCGTCTCCAGTTGAGGGAGTGCTTCATGCATGTAACCCGGGTTATTTTTTTTTCCTATACAGAGCTGTCACCTGCCTATACACCGCCCAAATAAAGGTATGCTTCAGAAGAACGTGTTGCATGCTTGGAACAAGATCGTCCGTCGGTCGGGTACTCTGCTCGCATGAGATAATATGCAACAGATTTGGTATTCTGTGATAACACAAGCTCAATCTGGTTAGAAATGCCAGTGAAATTCTCAATTCCTGCCCTGGTTGAGGGCTGTTTCGAAAGCATCCTACGATAGAGCGGTGACTTGCCTCGTGCATTAGCTGTTTGAGGGATCAAACACGGAAAGTTTGACGACTGGCCTTTAGCGCTGGGAAGTCTCTCAGAGGCTTTGGTTGTAAAAGTAACAGCACCAACTGAACAACAATGCGTGTTGTAATACGTTTGCTCCGGAGCTATCTGCATATTGTATTTGCACAAAGGGATCTATTTTGTCCTGAAGAGGATTTGAATGGGTGATGCATGCATTCTGACCATCTTTATTATTATTATTCACAGGTTGAAAGCTTTCTATTAATGAAATGGCAACATCCCACGTACATTCACATTAGGTCGATTGTCTCTGTCTCTGTCTATATCTATCTATCTATCTCTTCCTCTGTTCATTCCCCACCACCATTCTGCTGTTAATGTGTTATCCTTGCATCCTCCACTACCTCGCTCTTCCATTATTTGGAATTTTGTATACAACCAAAAGGAAAATTATAAAGGTTGCCCTTCATATCTGAAGATGGCCAATCCGATGTGACGTGTGAATACCTTGGTGCATAAATTTATTTATTTTGTGTAGGAGTTGCTGCCTGCACAGCACCCACACAATGAGATAGCGAGCATTGTGACTTGATGTTGTGGAATATCAGAGAAGACGAGACTGCTTGGTATCTTCAGTTGAGAGCAGTTGCATTAGTATATTGTAATTTGTTGAGGGTGATGGCGATAACTCGCCTTCTCTTCAACATAAGACACCGTTGAATCTAACGTCAACCAGTTAATGCTATTAGATGAGTTACCAGCTTAATGCCAATCCGAGGGACGTGAGGCATTCTGATGCAACAGAATGATGCCAGATGACAACATTTTGTCATCTGGCACGAGAATCAAACCAAACCGAAAGCAATTCAAAATAAGCCCATCTCTGTATCCTCCGATTGGACCTCGGAGCAAAATTATTCAGTGCACATATCTGTGTGCCTCCCTCCTTTCGCTGCAGAAATATGAGTGTTTCTGGTGGTGTGAACGTGTGCAAGATTATGGTGCAGCAAGATGTCATGACCCCTCTTGTGGCGCTACTTCGGCAGGCAGGAAAATAGTGTTTTCACCAACAAATGTTTTTTTTTTTTAAATCAATGCGATTTTTTTTTTAACCTTTTCGGACTCAACTGTGAACTTTGCAATTTAATTTATTTCAGTGTTCTACAAATTTTGGGTTGACTGAGGAACCAGTGAAAGGAAATCGAGGCAAGAATTCCACCGAGTTGGTCGCGTTTGAAGCTATACACTTGCTGTGGAACCTTTGGTAATGGGTTACTTTTGTTACTTATATTGAATGTGTTTCGTACAATTCGTATTTGTTAAAATTGTAACGCACTGTTTGTATTTTACTGCAATAGTGTTGGTATTATTTTTTATTTTTTTTGTATGTGTGCGTGGTGTGCAGTGAGTGCAGTCCTACTGCCGTTGCCGTGTTCAACAAAGAATACCTTTTTCCTTTGCTTCTTCAGAGCTTGATGTTCCACGATAGGAATATTGAACTAAGCATTGCTGCAGGTGGGTTGCCTTTGTATATTATACAGGCTTTTTGGGTGACTAGCATTGGATTATGTAGCTTATTTCGTGCTGAAACCAAAATAAATAAGTAAAGACAAAACATATGTAATCGGAAACTGAAACTACCTTTGCCCTGTGGCCTACATCTAACTTTCTAACTCTGCAGACACGTTTTTCCCATCCCCCTTCGGCTCTCTTCATTACTGTGACTCATTTATATTGTAACGGTCTGGAGAAGGGGGAGGGGGGGTTCAAATCCCACACTCATGATACCAATGTAATACCAACGACCTGGTTGTCCAGGTTCTAATCCGGTGAGTCGATGAGCGACCACATCAGTCCCCCGCCACAGAGACCTCCCGCCGGATCCCATGCACACGGTACCGTTACTGTGTGGTTCAAAGTCCTGCACCAGGCGAGTACCATGTCAAGGCAGTCACTTGATAGATCTTTCTTTGGCCAAGCTTATCAAATCACGTAATGTAATCGTATGTAATGAATCGATCGATCACTTCATCTGCCTTCAACAAGACGAGATTAGAGCCACCAGATGAAACTGTCGCAAGCAGGATGAGCCGGAGACCAAGTCAAGTTCACACATGTATTTGTGAAATTTATTGGCACATGTTTATAAAGAAAGCAAAGAATCCATAATCAAATGGATCCAGTTTCTATTAAACTAACCCCAACTTGACCTTTACCAGTATACATGTGCAGGAAACAAACTAAGTGATGGAGGGAACCTTAATTATCTGTCCTTCAGGCCTCCAAACCCGGTAAGTAGTTTGTGCAGCCGCAATAGTTCCAGCAGGCTGAGAGGAGGGGGGAAGGACACGGTCCGATGGAGTGGGCGTGATATTGGCAGGAATGGCGCAGCTTCCCCCCCCCTTTTGGCTCTCTTCGAAGACAGCTCTTGCCTTGGTGGTTCCGGGGTCTGGCTTTCACTCGCTCGTAGCCCCCACCTTTAATAGCAGCCACACATCACGGATGACAATTTATGCCCGTCCCCTCACCTCTACCATTGGTTCAAGTGGCCGGTAGCTCCGTCACCTTTCCCACCTTGTCGTGGTTTCTGGGAACATTTAGACAGAAAACAGAGGAATAAAACATCAAATCAGAACTTGCAGGAATGAGGAAGTTGACACAATAGGGTGGTTCTGAGGTTTTTAACTGTATGAATAAACGATGCATGTCAGAAATGCCATTTAATTACTTTACGCTTATTCTAAACAAAATAAGGAAATAACTACGCCATATTAAGCACTTATTAATCACAAGAAATCTTTTGCGCAACAATATCGTCTCTACTGCTTCTATCATTGCCGTTGCTTTCATAGCTGTTCTTTCTTGTGGTCAATTGTTGTTATTGTTGCTACTCCTTCCATCACTTCCAGCTTTCCTTCCTCTGTTTGCTATGCCATGCTCTGATTCTGCTTCTTCATCTACTATATCTGCTCCCCTTGGCTTCCCCACTACTACCTTTTCTGCCTGTATTTCCATTAATCAGGTGCACTGCTTCCTGTTGCATTGGAGCCTCCAACGTTGCCCCTACTACCGCTACTGTCGAACCTGTTTCTACTATCACTACTTTTGATGCTACAGTCATCCCCTCTGACCGTTGCATTAACTCTCCCTTTGCATGATGGCTGGGTGTGATGACCAACTCGTGGGCCGTGCCAGACTCTCTTGTTCGTGGGGATGCTGTTATACTCCATTCCAGGGGCACCTACTTGCTCCTGTGGGATACTGTCCACATCCATCTTTCTGGCTACAAGCTCAAACCTTCCAATAGCTCGGGTATTCTTCATTTTCTGGAGCCACAATATGCACCATGTCTCAAGCCACTCTTTTTATACAGTCAAGGCTCATGGACGAGCTAGAACAAATAATGGATCAGGACGTAACAGAACAATTGGAACAGGAGAAAGAGAAGGAGGGAAATGCCAACAGCAGGGCGGAGGGACAAAATAGACAGACAGATAATTATTAATAAGAGATGAGGGGTAGGGGAAAATGCAGCCGAGGTGGATAAGAAGGATAAGTAAAGAAGCGCCATTGCAATTTCACCACTTTGCAGTGCTGATAATACCATGAACCCCTTGTCCATTTCACCACCCTGTGAGGCTGCTGCCTTCTCCTCCACCACAAATCTAGAAATTTACAAATCCTACAATTTCAAAAATCTGTTTCTATTTTGTGGATGTGTGACATTAAATATGTTTGTGCTAGTCTCCCCTGCCAAATGCTCTGAATTATTCAGCAGTGACTGGACTGGCATGTCAGATGCTGTTCCTCCAAATAATAATTGGTTGTTCTTTTTTTACAGAATTTTTTTTTTTTAATCAAATCCAAACAGCCAAATTAACCCCCATTGAGGCCTGGTGGGTTTGCATCCCACTCATGACCCTAACTTGTAACATGACCGGGTCTTGGTGAACCATAGTCACAATGGATGTAATTGCCCCAATATTGCAGTGCGGCCTGAGTTTGAATGCTGTTGGCGAAGCCTTGTTCCCGCCACATCAACATGGCTAACTAGCGGGACTTTCTCAGCAATAATGCAGGTTCATGAGCTTTTACAAAATGTAATAATAATAATGACAATGAAAGTGCACTTTGATTTCATAAATTATTTCAGATTTAGGAAAACCGACGAAGCTTCAGCATGGGACAAACATAAAATGCGATCATCATTATTGTCGTCATCACCATCATCATCATCCTCATCATGCTACATACAGAGTGTGGGTTCTGCCAAAGCAATTTCTTGGCTGACATTAAAATCCTGGACACGTTGCTATTCCAACACAGGAGGTCCAGCTGGAAATTTGGAATTGGACCCAGGGTGCCTGTGATAGCTTGATTACTCTTCACGAAGGACCCCGTGTGATCTTTAATGTTCACAAACTAATGCTAGCAGATGTGATGCCCAGTTTCATGTCCATCCGAGCGATGGCGCAAACAATGATGAATCGCCCTGCTTGTGAAACACCAGGATTACAGTTTATAGCTGGGCCGATTTTAGAAAGGTTGGACAGCTCAGAGGAGAGTGTGCGTACCTCTCGGCCATCCTGTCAGTCCTAAAATGCTTTCACTTATTGGATTACAAGAACCACCACCCACCATGGCAAAGGATCCTTGAACAAACAGAGCAAGGTCAAGGAGAGGCAGAATACAATTTCACAAACTAAAATTGTTGGTGAAGGACACAAGAAAGGGGAATAGAGAACATCCCTGCTGGGGGTGCAGAGATGGTGTTGGTGGTCCTGTGCTTTCATGCTCAGTGCAGAATGAAAAAAAAGAAATTTGTTGCCGCCTTTCTTGACCTCACCTTCTTTGACACCACTCAGGCTGAGCGCAAGATGCAGTTCGAATGCTCCGTGTGACATTGTGACTTGATCTCAGCCATGGCACAAATCACTTAGCCATCACTCCCCACTCTACTTCACCTTAGACTTTACTTGCCTCGTGTCTTTTCCACCGAGGCGCAGCCCTAGCTGCGACATAGTTAGTCTGCCTCTGTCTTTGTTTCTCTCACTTGCTGACACTTGATCTGCCTCACCCCACCCTGCCTCTTCAAACTTTGGGCCAAATCGCACCTCATCCAGTCAAACATTTCTCCATGGTAGTGCTCTGCACCCCCTTGTGTGCCAAGTTCTCCTCTCGGGGGATGTGGAACTGTGGGGAATAATATAAGATGGGAATAAACTGAATCTGGGGCAGAGTAGAAATGGAATCCGTGAGGTGTGTGGGGTTCGGTTTGTAGGTTCCAGATCTACCCCTTAACAGAGCTCGTCATGAATGGTTAGCGCTCGATAATTATGCACACCTTATACTTGCCTTGTATTAATTTGGGGCGAGTAATTAGTCACTTGCCTTTTTATGCCTACGCTGACGAAGTTGCTGGAACCATTATGTTTTTGGGTTGTCCGTCTGTCCATGCTATTTTTCTGTTTTTTCTGCAACAGCTGATCCGATTGACAAATTTTCAACATAGGTACGACTACTCATGTAGAATGTTTTAATGATAATTATTATGTCATAGGTCACATGGTATAGCAGCCATGTTGGAAAAACTTTGTACATCTGTATCTCTGAAACCGCTCCATTGGAAAAAATTGAAACTTGGCACATGAATTGTGATTTATTTTAATTTTATTTTTTTGATGATGACATAGGTGAATTTGTTATGACATCATAATTTCATATGTTGAACACTTTATCAGATCAGTAAGAAAATTGAGGGTCATCTAGGGCTCAATTGTACGTAGGAAAAAAATTGATGACTGCATCGGTCATATGGTTCGGCAGCCATATTTTTTCCTACATAAAAGCCTTCAAAATTTTCTTCTCCGAAACAGCTGAACAGATCGAGGTGAAACTTTACAGGTATGATCGCTTATCTATGAGGAACAAAAAGTTCTCCACCGATGATGTCACAGGTCACACACGTTTGGCAGCTATAATTTTTTTTTTTTGAAGAATAAACCTTTAAAAATCAGCTTCTCCAGAACGGCTTGACAGATCGAGGGGAAACTTCACCCACAAGCCTTGGGGATACCAGGGTGTTCACAAATAATTAATAGGTCACATGATCCGACACCCATATTGAATTCAAAGAAAAATTTAAAAAATATATTTATCTTCATCCACTTCATAAATAGATGTGAAATGTCACAATTATGATCGAGTAGTCATAGGGAATACCCAAGCCTGGTGTTGGCGTAGTGGTTAGGGTAGCGGCTTGGAATCCAAAAGGTCCTGAGTTCAAGCCCCGTTGGCCACTTGAATTAATACACACCAGGAGGTTGACTCAGCCTGTCATCCTTTTGAGGTCGGTGAAGTGAGTAGCAGTGTACTGGGCCCGGTGTATGCCCCGGTTAGAATAGGTGTACCATATCCCTGTGTCGTAAGAGGCGACCAGGGTTGCGTCAGGAAGGGCATCCGGCGTAAAACCTGTGCCAAATCATTATGCAGATCATAACGGATGATCCGCTGTGGCGACCCCTAACGGGAGCAGCCAAAAGAAGAAGAGTCATAGGGAATACCTGAAATTTTTTCAATTTCAACCTGATCAAACACATGGTCTGGCAGCCAGAATTATTTAATTTTTTTAATCTGGGTTCAGGGATTTAAATCGATCTTGGTACAAGTATGTATAATGATGTAATATGGGTGGAGGAATATCTGTCAACATTGTGACGTTGAAGAGTGCCAATGTAGTTTATTTTTATTTTTGTTTATATAGAGTCGAAGCTTGTGGAAGAGCTAGTACACTAAATGGATCAGGATGTAACAGGACAAAAGGAGCAGTAGAGAAGGAGGGCGAAACACCGATGGTGTAGTTGAAGGACAAGATGGAGGGAGACTTAGACAAATAATACGTGTGCAAAGGAATGGGGGGGGGCAGGAAACGACGCATGGGGTGCACAAGACTCACCCAAAACCTCGATCAGAGCGAGGGTAGCACCATATCGCCCCAGGCTTACCTCTTTGCCTTCCCAGGCAGCAAATTATTTGAGCAGTTCGTCCAAAACACGAAGGCCTCTCCTTTCCTCTATTCCCTCCATTCTCAACCCACACCATTATGTTGTCTATCTGTGTGCAATGTGCATACACTACTTTAATATTATCTCATTGATTTGTTAATTTTTGTCTCTAATGTAATATGTTTCTGTGTTTATGATAACTTTGTTGAAAGTTGAAAAATAAACTGTGAATTAAACCACTTTTTAGGTCATCTCTACCGAGATGACCTAATAAAGCCGGACCAAATGTCCGTCCGTCCGTACGTCCGTCCGTACGTCCGTCAACAATTTTTCTTTCCGATCTTGATGAAACTTAGTATGTGGGTAGAGGTCGATGAGTGTTGCACAACGATATAACTTTTGTCCGGGTTCAAGGCAGGGACGAGGTCACGAGGTCACGTAAGTTATAAAAATCGCCATTTTCAAAACCATTAGTCTGCCATTCTACAAGATATTCGGCAACTGTTTATTGATTATGAGATAAAAAATATTATCTTGTATCTAAACGGACAGATTTTTGAATTTCCGCTCCGTTTGGCCGCCACGTAACCTGGAAGATGGTCAAAAACACCTCCCCGGTACAAAGAAAACTTTTTACTTCCGATCTTGATGAAATTTGGTATGTGGGTAGAGGTCGATGAGTGATACCCAACGACATATTTTTTTCCGGATTCGAGGTCAGGGTCAAGGTCACGAGTTCACAAAGTTGTTAAGTCGCCATTTTCAAAACCTATCTCGTCTGTCATTTTAGGAGATATCTGACAACGGTTAATCGATATGATAGTAAAAAACATTATAGAGATGACCATCACCCCCACACGGGGGTAATTTTTGTCTTATTGCTTGTATAGAGTTGCTTCCCTTTAAATTTAATCAATCGCCTTTGCTCACCTTGGAGGAAAATCATGGAGAGCGATCACTTACTCGCATGCATTTTGTTCATGATGAGCTCTGCTTCATGTTTATATTTGACTTGGAATCACAGATTATGACTTGGTATTGCCGAGCAACACATTAGTATGTAAAGAATACTTATTTTACAACTTTTGTTGCATTTACATAAAAATGACGAGTTGTAAACTGTTAGAGCTCGTTCTAATCACTAATTCTCAATACTTAATTATTTAGCTGCTAACAGAATGCAACCACAATGCACTTCTTCATAAAAAAAAATTCCGCAAAAAAACACATTCGTGGCGCTGCCCTCACCCTGAAAAAGCTCTTTCACAATTTTCACAATCCACTTCATGAAATATATAATGCTTGTACTGTATCTATAATGTATGCACATTGGATGCACCTGAGTAGTTGCTTGCAGTGTGCAAGCATGCCCCACTGATTTTATATGTATATATATG
>CM068960.1:93536364-93548553 GCA_035128595.1 Eptatretus atami
GATATATAGTAGTGTGTACTAAGTGAATGCACCGCGCTGCCCGGGTTCTTTTTGAATGAATTTGATCTTCTATAACATATGTCTGACGGCGAGCACAGTATCAGTTCCTATTGGGCATGGCAGTCATAGGCTAAGGGGTGGTGAGGGGGAAACACAACTTCCCCCCCCCCCGGGCGGGGCCTTGCACAAACTCTATAACTTCCCGGGGCCATCCGACATTTTTTTTCAGTGTTAGCTCTATCTTTCACCTTTCAGGAGTTAGCAGTGCAGACAAACAACAAACAGACAACAAAAACTTAAAATCATGTTAGATATTTGTATATGGCGTTGGCCCCATGTCAATCGGCTTGAACTTGGAAAATTAACGTTACGAAATCAGGTGATAGACGTCATAATGTCGGAAACCGGGAAGTCGGAAGTAAATTTTTTACATGGGACAGTCCCGGGTAGCATGTTCTTGTGTAGATGTGAAGTTGGTGAGGATCAGTCAGTATTTCGCATGCATAGTCACAGAGAAACACACAGACAATCTTTCAACTATTATATATTAATTACATACATACATAGCAGGAGTGTTTGTCCATCCCCGAACTACGGCCCTAGTTTTGGGGATAGCCCTGGCCAACGTTTTGGGGACCCAATGGGTGTCCTAAAGTGGGTGGGAGGTTTCATTAAATTTCTCAATTCAATTGTGATTTTGAGTTTCACTTAAATGCTGTTGCTTTTTCTCATCTCAGATGGGTGGAGGTAAAATAACTTTCTCAATACAATTAGATTTTGTTGTTTCCACCGAATGAAGCCGCTCTCTCTCCACATGAAAACACATTTACAGTTCAGCATTAGTCGTTTTGCCATTCACTGCATGTGAAACATCGCTGGTTCGGTATATCTTGATACATTGTGATTTTGAGTTTCCACCCGTACGAAGCTGCTCTCTCTCTGATGCAAAGTCATTCACGGGTTTTGGCATTTGCAGTTTTGCCATTTCGCTGCGGAAATTGAGCCAGTAATGGGAAGTATGACTGATGAGTGTGGAATACTGTGGTGCTCTGAAGTTCCCTGTAGAATCCTTCTCAATGTTGGAGGAAACTTTTTCTTTTGAGATATTGGCCTCCACCCATGTGTCGCATGGAACTAACAGGTAATGAATATATATAGTTATATATTTATATATATTATATATATGATAATATGTTTTATATTATATTTGCGGGCCGGGGGTCGGGTGAGAAGACATAGGTGGGGGAGCTATCTGTGTTCCACCAGTCTCCCGGAATTGTAGGCCATGCCACGGATAATTCCGTCATGCGGCGGTCGCTTAACCGAGCTGTGGAACGCCAATAAACTTAACTGCGTGACCTAGGGTCTCCGTTATGGGTTATCGGGTTACCGAATTGATCAGTGGTTTAATTACCGGGAACACGCCTCGGTATGCCTTGTCCGAACCGGATCAATTAACGGATCGGATGCACCAAGCGAACTGCCAAGGACGTACGAGGCTAAAAGGAACGGATCGTTGGGATAAAGTCCAGGCAACAGGATTCGGACCATGCTGGATCAATGAAGAAACCACAAAGATTGAGCTGGGGAAATTCCTAATGATTTATTAACAGTGGGTGAGGAAGGTATGTGGTACGATAAGATTTATTGGGGTGTGTTGTGGCAGAGATAGGGGAAAGAGGTGTGGTACAGCAAATAAACAGAACTTAAAAAAGGGACAACAGAGAGACTTAACGTGAAATTAATAACAATAATAAAACTTCTTCTGCAGTCTTACTTAGGCAAGACAGGCCAGGAACACACATACGCACCACACCCAGACACAAGAAACCTGATGAAGAGGGAGTTTAGAACAGGAATTGGGCACCGTAAAGGAGGATCTTGAGTCGAGAAGGGCGCGGAATCGTCGAGTGCGAGGAGGAGTAGTAGGCGGGTGGGTCGCGTCGTGTGGGCGGAGTCGGGCAGCAGGAGGCGGGTCGTGGCGGTGTCGACGAGGCGAGAGGAGGCGGAGAACTCAAAAAACAAGAGAGAGACAGAGGGACTTCCGCCTGGTATCGGATTTGCAGCGGGGGGGGGGGGGGGGGGGGGGGGGGGGGGGGGGGGGGGGAGGGGCCAATCCGGAATCGTAACGTCATACCTGAATCGGGCGCTCCGATTGGCCGACGCCTCAACGTGGTCGCACTTAGGCGGGAAACCGCTCACTTCGTTTCTGGAAGGCCATCCCGGACAGCGAACGTATTTCGCCCCGACCCTGACGACAATGATCACGAATGCCCAACTGAAATTGGCACCGAAATCTTCCTCAAAAGAACGACCGGGCGTGCCTGAGGCGACCGTCGAGTGTCGCCTCATGCCCGCTGGGCATTCGACCAGCGTCGATCAATCGCGCGCTCGACTCACACACGCGGAACGTGGCCCGCACTGTAATTCCCTGGCTCCGATGGCAGCTTCGACTGCACGTAGAGAAGAAGACGTTCACCATCCGTGGAGAATCCTTGCTGCCACGGAGGACCGATGGTACATCGCTATGGATAAATTCCCCATGCACATTTCACGAGCGGCGTAAGTGTCTGCTGTTCGAGCAATATCCATACAAGTGCGCGCGTTTGGATTAAACGCCGTTGGACAGCGCTCGGCGTTCACGACACGTCCGCTAGCCGTGTGCGGCCGGTGGCGAACACCAATATGTGTCGGATATTGAGGGGGTTGAAAGGAAACAAGCCGTTCTACCGCAACTCTTATTCACACAACATGGCTTGGAGTCTGCTTTATCGGCATCCATACGGTGTTTCTCTGGAGCGTGGGCGTGTTGCTGGCTGTGGTTTTCCCGTGCGGATGAAAAAGCTATTTCGTTGCAGACCTCTTAGAGACATTCATTCGCAATCTTTTCAATGCCACGAATCTCCCGACATCATATATATATAATTACATACATACATAGCAGGAGTGTTTGTCCATCCCCGAACTACGCCCTCAGTTTTGGGGATAGCCCTGCCAAACGTTTTGGGGACCCAATGGGTGTCCTAAAGTGGGTGGGAGGTTTCATAAATTTCTCAATTCAATTGTGATTTTGAGTTTCCACTTAAATGCTGTTGCTTTTTCTCCATCCTCAGATGGGTGGGAGGTAACATAACTTTCTCAATACAATTATGATTTTGTGTTTCCACCCGAATGAAGCCGCTCTCTCTCCACATGAAAACACATTTACAGGTTCAGCATTAGTCGTTTTGCCATTCACTGCATGTGGAAACATCCGCTGGTTCGGTAATATCTTGATACAATTGTGATTTTGAGTTTCCACCCGTACGAAGCTGCTCTCTCTCTGCATGCAAAGTCATTCACGGGTTTGGCATTTGCAGTTTCGCCATTTCCCGCATGCGGAAATTGAGCCAGTATGGGAAGTATGACTGATGAGTGTGAATACTGTGGTGCTCTGAAGTTCCCTCCTGAGACTCCTTCTCAATGTTGGAGTGAAACTTTTTCTTTTGAGATATTGGCCTCCCACCCATGTGTCGCATGGATACTTCACAGGTAATGAATATATATATATATATATATATATATATCCGGTTTTGACCTGTGACCCTGAAAGTCCCCACCTGGCATGAACTAGGGCCAAATACAAAAAAAAAAGTTACACATTTCATGCCCCAATGTTGACTTGCAAATACAGTTTAATTGAAAAACGTATAAAAATGTGCCTGTATTGCATTTCAGTTTGACCTTTGACCCACCACAAGGGGTGGGCCAAAATGCATAATGCCATTGCACTTTGAATCGTGTTGTGATCATACTCCCAAGTTATAGGGAATTTCTACCCAACCATTAGGAAGGAGCATAGCATGTCCGGACAGATGGCGTTTAGAGCCGCAGAAATACAATACTCCTGTTTTTTCAAAAGTTGTCGGGGATAATTAATTAAGACCAAACTGTGATCTCCGAAATACTTTCCCAGTTATTTCAGTTTTTTAGAGCAGGGAAAAATGCCCAGGTGACCATGCCACCTGCAAGTGGAATAGGTATAAAAACGTCACAAGAACATACGTACATTAAAATAGAGGAAAGTTCTAACTCCTACTTCATTCAATCCTCAAATCTCCTTTTACCTTTCTCGCCTTCCAATTTACACCACTCCCTCCATGATCAAGAACATATGCATTCATATCAAACTATAAACATCAAACAATTTCAGTACGCAATGAAAAAACGTCTAAACGAAAAAAGTACTTATGTGTATTGTCATGATTGACGAGGAACGTCGACTGAGAAATCGTGAACATTCAGCGTTGAAGCAAAGGGGGTCAAATGCCACTAACAGATTCAGGCAATAAACATCATTAGCCCATATAAACAAGATCATCCAAGTTCTTCGATTCCCCAATCATCCTTGTCTCATCCAATGATTCTATGATTACACAGCGCAAACAAGAAAAAGAAAAAAAATAAACTCTCACATGAGATTAATCAGTCGTATCAGACCTTGTAACAGAATGCAAAGAGCAGGGAGCTCAATGAAACCACCATCCTGCTAGCCACATGTTTACAATAACTTTCCAAGTGAGTCTGCTGTGCGAGCAAAGATCGCCATCATTATGTTCCAAAACCCGTCGTGTCCGCTGTCTACAAAGAAAACAATCCTGAGTGATCAATAAAGGGATATCAAGCTGCAAGTACTCATTATTCTCAAGCACAGCTCAGCTCAAACTGTATGCACAGGAACTTCCTCCCAAAACTCAAAGGGACATCTCCTTTTTCATCCCTTTCAAAAAATTTTTTTGAAGCATCTCTCATATTCACACCTACCTTCTAGCAAAGCAGTAGTTTTAAGAGTTTGTCTCTCTGAACCTGTGGAAAAACAAAGCAAGATGATCAAATTGAAATCAACATGATCATACTGAACTATATATACAGTAATATAAAATTACTAGTGTGCATTTTTTGTTTGTGGCTTTGTTGTCATATATAGCACTCCCTGAACCCTAGATGAAATGAGATAAAACTGGTGGTTGTACTCCAGGGTGTGCCCAGTGAGGTTTGAGGGATGAAAACCATTCATAGTCCCAGGTTCAGGGTGTGGGAGGACCCCAATTGTCGATGTTAAAATGTGTCATCGTATAACAAGAACCTGGTGAAAACCGGCGGAATTCACAAGTCATTAAATCATAAATTGGGGAAATTGACCGATCTGTAAGGCAGGTCTTTTGCTGTTCAAAAATCCATAGAGCTTCATATAACCCCTCTGCTTGCAGTACATAGGTCAGCACATTCATTCCTCCGTTAAACCAAATTTTTTACGCTCATAGTCCACCCAACCATCCATTGGGACCATTACTCCTGCTGCAGAGCGTTTGGTGCTGCTTAAGCCAGGTCCTCCTGGACTATCAAGCACAATCCTGAACGGTGCCACTACAACACATGATACCAGCAAGCTAGCACATTTTGCCGAACTCGGAAAGGATGACAGCAGAGTCAACCCACCTGTTATTATTCAACAGCCGAGCGGATTTGAACATCAGATCCTTGGATCCAAAGCCTACCACGCCTAAACCATTTAAGCCAACACCAGGCGCATGCTCATGCCACTAACCCTCAAAGCAAAGTGTTTTCCTTTTTCATTATCCAATGTGAACCTGCCAAAATTGAAATCTATAAATCACCTCAGACTACTAGCACATGAAGTCAAACTAGAGTCCAAAGATGGAGCAGTATTTGATGCATTATACTCACATGGTCTTTTTGTCGAAACAACCATTTCTTCTCCAGTTTTCGCTCTCTTGTGGTTATTCTTTATTTGGCTCTGGCTTTTCGGCTGCTTGCTGGACTTTGTAGGCGTGTGTCCTTCTGGCGAGTTTCCATTTTCTCTGCTGCAAGTCTGTGATGCTCTTGCTTACATCTACATCAAGTTGGTGCCCAGAACTCGGGTCATGGCCGATTAGGGCCTCTGCACGACTGTGTGCAAGAAATGCATCTTGGAGGTTCCCCAACAGCGTGCCTGTAGAAAATTCCATTGTACTTATTTTTGACAGTTCACAGCATAATTTTATACTTTTGATGCATTCAGCCTTGGTACTATAGGATCACCATACATAATGGTCTCCATTACATATTCCTAAGCTGATGGCAATCTAATTCCAACGCTGATAAACAGGTTATGCATTTTCAGGACAGCGCTATAGCAAACACGGTTATAACCCACTGTTTGTTTTATTTATTAATTCATAAATTTTCAAAACCTCGTAACTGAGCTACATTAGAAAATAAATTAGAGCAAATATATTATCGTAATTATGGTGCAGAACAGCATGAATGAACATTTCCATTGGATACTACAGATAAGTACTGTACTGCAAACATGTTCCAATCATTGAGAGAAACAGGACATGCCGGGCAGTTTTCCCCAAAGAACACCTCACTGACTGGGACTGGCTCAATTCAAAGCAGTCACTAGAGAACAGTCATGTGACCAATGTGTTGTGTGCAAACAGTTTGCTGCATTTCCATGAAAGCAGTACAGTTTGCCAATTGAAAATTCATGAAACTCAAGCAGGAGGAAAACGTTATGACACTTCACCAATTTGAAAGCAAACCAGGTTTATCGTTTTGGCAAAGTATGTTGTCAGCTTGTTATGGTTTTTTTTTTTGTTTTTGTTGTCTATCACGTATGATCACTCTGGCAGACACCAGTTATCATTGGAAATTTTGTTGTAACTCGCAATCAGAGTCCTTAGAGGTCCCTTTCTCAGCGCATAAAAATTTTCAAGTCGAAAGGTCACAAGGTTAAGCCACTTTGCGCCAAATCAGGGGAGTCGACGAAACCCTTGATTTTTTGAGGTAATTTGGATTCGGATCATCTTCAGACTTCCATGGAATTATAGTCAGTCTGTGGCGCCAGCTGATTAATTTTTGGTGGTCGGCCTTACCTTCATGGTTAAGCGCTGAGATGAGGTCGAAAGTTTTGCACCCAAGTCAAATTTTGAATCTAGTACCATATCGTGTAATACCTCAAATTGAACCACCTCGATGAGTGCTTTCTAGATTTCAAGCTTGAGACATTATGACTGTCATTTGGTGACGTTATGAGGCAAACGCATATTTATCTTGCCAAACTAAAGTTTTTGAAGATTGTTTGTCAGCTTGTATGTTTTTTTTAGTTTTTTTTGTTGCTTGTCTTGTAATCAGTTATCGATATCTGCAGAGCACAGTTATGCATTCGGAAATTTTGTAACTTTCGCATATCAGCAGTCCTATAGAGTCCTTTCAGCGCATAAAATTTCAAGGTCAAGGTCAAAGGTCAAAGGTCAACTTTTCGCAAATCAGGGAGTCGACGAAACCCTATTTTCTTGATAATTTTGATCGGATCGTCTTCAAACTTCATGGAATATAGTTCATCGTCCTGGCGCTCAGCTGAATTACCTTTTTGGTGGCGATCGGGCCTGACCTTCTATGGTTAGCGCAAATTGAGTCGAAAGTTTTGACCCAGGTCAATGTAAATCTTAGATACCTATATCGAGTAATACCTCATAGAAAGCCTGATAAGTGCTTTCCAGAATCTGTCAAAAGTTTGACGTACTATGACGGTCATTGATGACGTATGACGAAAAACGAGGATTTTTCATGAAATATGTTATTCCTCAAGTCTCATCAAAAATCTCTTGATTATTCATGTAACAACGGGTCTGGAGAAGATACCCATTAACCGGTACCGAAAATATAAAGAGTCAAGGCAAGGTGCAAGGTCACAAAAAGGTCTCAAGCATTCAATGCGACGAAACCTTATTTTTGAGTAACTTTTAATCGAATTATAAGTCACCATTGGCTTCACATTTGGGCAGATACTGGTCACAACCTGGAGGTGGCATTGGTTTTTTTTAATTTTTTTGTTTTTTTTTTCCAAAGCTGGAGCTTTTACTTCTAATTCAAAGCATTTCGGGCAATTAAAAAACCCACGTCCATCATTAATGTTACTTTGCTGCACATCAATGGCTTAAATAAATCCTTCGCCTTCTCTATAAACAGTTTAATCCCACGACTTCATCCAAATCAACGGGCTCATATTGCAAGTGAACAACTTTTCATTTATTGTCGTCACTTTTGTCATGAGTTCCTGGAAGCTCCGAATAGAGCTCAATGTACAGCCGCAACAGGTACTATAATGAATGGAGGTAGATTTGAATATGCATACAGGGAAGAAAATGAAGCTTGCACTTTAAAACAGAAACATCCTTGCTTCGTGCAAACTGCCATCGTCTAAATGTGAACCAGACCAAGGTAAGACAAATTTGCCCTGTTAAAAAGTATGGCACTGCAGAGTCAGCAGCATCTTTTTGGCCCGAACACTCGAGTTAATCTTGCTTCCAATTTTAAAAGAAATTCCCTAATTACTATAGTTACCCAAATGTGCCATCTATATAAATATAAAGGATTGGTAAGCCACAACATTGGCGCAATACTTCAGACACTAATTCCAGGAATTGTTATTCTCAGTAAAACTAATTCCTGACCGGGCAGGAAATATTTCTGGGCTCATCCTGGCTAAATAGTCGGAATCAACAAAGCATTTCAGTTAAAACGCATAATCAATCATCATATAGTTTTACTTTAAAAAATAATTGCATTGTAATAAATAAGAAGAAAGAAAAGAAAAAGAAAGCCAACATGCTTTACCGACAATGTTAGGTATTGTTAAAGGGAACGCAGTAGCTGTTCAAAATAATGGTACCACCTGGAAAAGAAAGCAGCAGATAACACCAATAAAAAATAATATAAAAAGATATCAATTAATACTCATTTGCTGAGATCACAGTATCGTGCAGTTATTGATAGCAGAAAGGAATACTCTTATCTTTCTCAACTACAATTCCGATCCTTTGGGTTAATTTTTTTTTTTTTAAGAACAATCAAGTGAATTATTTTTATGATATCATCCAATTAGGCAAAATGATAAGCATAATAGTACCCATTCATAATCTGTGAACCCATTGATTTCTGGTTAATTATACCCAGAGGCTGGCAACAAGAATATATCCCAGTACAACAAATTATATCGTACTGCGATGCATCTAAGCAAATGAACAACAAAAATTAAATAGATGAAACATGTCAAAAGCTCATTACCTCATATGAGGGCTAACAACGAGGAAGTGCAATCAATTGCTTGTCAGTTCCCTGTGGTGAAGGTAAGCTTCAAAGCACCACCAAGGATTCTGTGAAATGGAAGCGCACCAATTTCAGGGTTATCCTCGGTCACAGTGTTCAACAATGAGCTCGGTCCATTGTGAGGAAAAAGAAAAAAGGAAAGAAAGGTAGAGATAACTATTAAGGAATTCAAACAACCATTCCATCCTATGGCCACACGCATGCAATATACCACAACACAATGCAAATGCCACCTAGCTCAGAAATAAATTCAATCTGATAGCTAGCTAACACACAAACACAGTCACTTAATATGGTGTTTGACCACTACGTGCTTTAAAGCGGTATGAGCCGTGTGCGCAATGGTATAGAGCCCACCAGCCGTCTGTAATCTTCTGCAGGAGGGATGCGGCACCATTCTTCCAACAAGAAGCAAATCACTCACACTGTTTGAGAGAAGGTGGAAAACGCGTTCGCGGTGTCATTCCAGGAATATCCCATAAATACTCGAGTTTCGGTTCAAGACTGGCGTGACTGAGAGGGCCATGACAGATAGCATAACACCAGGTCAGCTCATCAAACGCATTCGGCAACCACACGTGCTCTGTGGATCGGTGGCATGAGGGGTAGCCTCCTCTTGCACCAAGCTATCCATAATTATAGGGCAACCAAATGCCTGTGCAGCATTTTAATTAAATGACCTTAAGCATGTTGGGATGTTTATTTCCTAAATTTACACAATGGGTTACACCTGTGTGGAAGCTGTTGCTTGTGGTGTCCTTCATTTACCTCAGTGTGTCTCAATTCTTTTGTTCCACTACGGTGTGTGTAGTGTGTGTGTGTGTTGTGTTTTGATATATATATATAAATATATTATATGTTTGCGGTTCTCAGAAATCACATGCATACAACAGATAGGTGTTCCCAAGAAGTTATTCCATTATTATTCGTGTAGATAGTCCTTTCCTCTTTGTTTAGTGGGACAACGAGGATGGAGTGCGTTGGCGATGATCTAATAGCTAGGCGTTGTTTAATATAATTTCTTACTTCATTTTCATCCCTACTCTTCTTCTTTTTCTCTGATTATTCCTGAGGTAAGTCAGCCACGTGCGCACCGCAGTGAGGAAACTGCTGCACAAGATCCTCATTTCCCACGCGAGCCTAAACCGGTCGTGTGCGGCGAGTAATGTTTGTGCTTGGCAGTGCGGGCGTTTCGACTCGAGCCTGTTCCATGGTTCTGGTAGGAGGATTCCGCGTTGCATATGAAAAGGCTATTGCGAATGAATGTTCTCTTAAGAGGCTGCACGAATATGTTTTTCACTCGGCAGGGGGGGGGGGTGGAAACCACAGCCAGCAACGACGCCCACGCTCAAGAAACCCGTATGGATGCCGATAAAGCAGACTCCACGCCATGTTGGTGGGATAAGAGTGTGCGGGTAGAAGCGGCTTGTTCTTTCACCTCAATATCCGACCACATATTTGGTGTTCGCCCCGGCGCACACGGCTAGCGGACGTGTTCTGTGAACGCCGAGCGCTGGCTCCAACGTGCGTTAAGCGCAGTGAACCGCAGCGCATGTATGGATTTGCTCGAAAGCAGACACGTACGCCGCTCGTGAAATGTGCATGGGATTTATCATTAGGATGTACCATTCGTCCTCGCTGGCAGCAGAGGATTCTCCACGGATGGTGAAACGTCTTCCTCGTCTCTACGGGCAGTGAAGCTGGCGATCGTGAGCTCGGGAATGTACAGTGCGGGGCCACGTTGGCGCGGTGTGGAGCGAGGCGCGTTGATCGATCGCTGGCGATATGCCCGATGCGGGCATGAGGCGACACTCGACCGGTCGCCCGGGCAACGCCCGGCGTGTTTTTTGCAGGAAATTCGCTGTAAGCCAATTTCAGTGTGGGCGATTCGTGTCCATGTCGTGGGGTCGGGGCGGAAATAACGTTTCGCTGTCCGGGATGGCCCTTGCCAGAAACGGAAGTGAGTCGGTTTCCGGCCTAAGCTGGCGAGTCCAGTGAAGGGGTCGGGCCCAATCGGACGCCCGATTTCAGGTGATGACGTTAACATTCGGAGATGGCCCCTCCCCCCCCCCCCCCCCCCCCCCTGGCTGCAATCCGATAAAGGTCGGAGAAGTCCCTCTGTCTCTTCTCTGTTTTTTTGAGTTTCTCCACCTTTCTCTCGCCTCGTCGACACCCGACACGACCCGCCTCCTGCTGCCCGGGACTCCGCCCACACGACGCGACCCCACCCGCCTACTACTCCTCCTCGCACTCGAGATTCCGCCCCTTCTCGACTCAAGATCCTCCTTTACGGTGCCAACTTCCCTTGGTTCTAAAACTCCCTCTTCCATCAGGTTTTTCTGTGTCTGTGCTTGTGGTGTGCGTATGTGATGTGTCCTGGTGCCTGTCTTGCCTAAGTAAGACTGCAGAAGATAGTTATTATTATTGTTATTTAATTTCCACGTTAAGTCTGCTCCTGGTTCCCTTTTGTTAAGTTGCCTGTTTATTTGCTGTTACACATCCCTCTCTCCCTATCTCTGCCCACAAACACCCCAATAAATCTTTATCGTACCAACATACCTTTCCTCCCTACTGTTAAAATATATTAGGAATGTTCTCCCAGCTCATCTTTGTGGTTTTTTCATTGATCAGGCATGGTCCGAATCCTAAGTTTGCCGGGAACTTTATTCCCAACGCATCGTTCCTTTTTAGCCGTACGTTCCTTGGCAGTGTCCGCTTGGCCTGCATCTCGAATCGGTAGAGTGATCCCGGTTCGGACATAGGCAACCGATGGCGTGTTTCCCGGCTAATTTAAACACGTGATCAAATTCGGTAACCCGATTAACCCATAGACGGGAGGTGACCCTGTCACGCAGTTAAGTTATTGGCGTCCACGACGGTCGTTAAGCGACCCGCCGCATGAAACGGAATTATCCTGTGTGCGATGGCCTACAATTCCGGAGTAGACTGGTGGGAACATGAGATAGCTTCCCCCACCTAGTGGTTCTTCTCACCCGACCACGGCCCGCAATTATATATATATAAACATTATAT
>CM068960.1:93548831-93559861 GCA_035128595.1 Eptatretus atami
ACAACAGCAAAGGGGTGAAAACATAAGCGCGTCGGCTCAGACCTTTGGTGGGGAGGTCGATAAATGAACCGCATAACAAATGCTAATGTAGAGTGGGATGATGGTGTAAAAACGCGCCAAAAATATTAATATTGAATTTCATTGTATGTGCTCCTAGACCTTCCTCCAATAATTTACCCTTGTTACTGTGCACCTTCTACTACCTGCAAGAACACGCGATGGTTGAGCTTTGTAACAGAGCACAAGCCAGCATTGGCACTAGCAGGGCATAGACCGGAATCGGGCACCCCTTTCAGTGCACGGGACCGAGGCAGAAAGTGACATCGAGGCTGTAAAGGCCCTCCTCGTATGCGGCGAGGGCTCCCTGGGGCGTCCTTGTTCACTCACGTGGGCCCCGAGCTTCCGATCTAGGTTGGAGCTGCCGGCGGTGCCGGCGGTGCTCCAAGCCGAACTCCACCGCAGGCCCCCTCCTCCACTTGGTAGAGGATTGTTCGAGTGGCTGGAAGTCATTAAAGATGTGTCGACGGTTGGAAACAAATTGATGATATTGCTTTGAAGCTTGGCTCTTGTTAGCACGAAGTAGTTCTCGTGTATGCAAGTGCATGAGTACTTGGAGATGCTTATAAAGTACTGTTCGTTGAGAGCAATCGATCTAAAAGTTTGTCACATTTTTTGCTGTCTCTCCACTGGCTATTTTCATGTTTGTTTGTTTATTTATTTACTTTTTAAATAATGAAGCCGACTTCAACTCCCAAAGAACTTCTAAGTTTGTTCCAATAGCAGCATAATTTCGAACAAGATTTAAGAGGTGATTTGTACTCTTTGGCCCTATTGTTCAATGACACTCCTTAGCCAATCCTTTCAAAGTGCCTTCACACCACCTATACGCAAGCCTGCTGCTGTTGGACTGGTTGTGATCTCACCACTCTTCGAACTACACTCGAATTGGTCGCCGCGAGGCCATGAGCTTCGGGTCAACGATATTGCTGCCATTGGCCACGCAGGTAGTGTTAGGTGTGTGGCTATGGCCACGCATGTCATCAGGCACACAGCCGACGCCATCGCTGACCTTAGGAGAGTAAGATGGCTACGATAAGTCACTCGATCAGCCGGGTACGTAGTCTCAATGAGAGAGAGTCGCTCGTGTCAGGTAAGCCGAGTTTGCTCATCTGCTCCCTGCCCGTTCAGCCGAGTGTCTTGTCTAAACGGAGCGTTGTGACGTGACCAACAGCCATGGTGATGCAGACATGACGTCCGGTCCAGGTTGGAGTACACCGTGCTCCGACACCATGAATACGCTCTGACGAAAAGTCTAGGGCGATCCCCGACGAACGACGGATGCGAACACGCGAGCAGCTGCCTGGTCGGGACCACTCAGTTGTCGCTTCGGTTGGGCAGCCTATGCTTTGACAATCTTCTGACACCGACTATCTGGCAGGCTCTGTAAGGCTGCCTGCTGTCACCTTTATTCAAGTCCCGCAAAGCGACCGGTTGCATGTGTTCCAACACAGGCCTCTGTCTAGCTGCCACTGACGCCGATAACCAGCCATCGCCACGCCTCTTTGCTCCACTGCCGCTTGCAGACTTTCAAGCTCCACACACCCTGGCATGGCACCAGCAACTGTGCTATCTCCCAAAGTGCGAAGTGAGGTCCTGGTTCTCCGTACCCCTGCGTCGCTGATGGCACAGCGCGTAATTTGTATGATGTTATAGGCGTCTCGCAACACTTGCGTAGTTCCAGTTGAAAAGGAATATTAGTCTCGAAGGAGAAACATTGGTCTGTGCCCTATCTGGTTGCAGCAAAGACTTTCATTGTCAACAAGCTGCGTAGCGTTGAAAAGCTCATGCTACGTAATCAACTTCATACCGGGTGGGCGCTTTTGCTAACTGTTACATATTTCCTGTTATATTTATTCATTGATACCTTGGCATGCCTCTCATGGGGACAAATTTGAACGCATACCGAGCAATGATATGGGCTATACTAAAGCAGGAGCCATACGTTTTAGCTGTTTTTTTGCTCCAAAAGTTTCCTCTTGTTTTTTTTTTTACTGTGACGAAGCATGCGCCTCACTTAACTGTAATGTGGGAAAGAGATTTTCAGTTAATAGGGGACAGTGGTGGCATGCTATGGTCTAGTCTTGTGGCTATGCTCATCTTTTCGTCTGCAGGAGAGAAGCCATTCAGTCTGCAGCTGGGAGTGGTTGCTGACAAGCAAAGTTCGCCAGCTCTCGGGATGAGCTGTCCCCCATCGGCGTACTACACACTGGACGAAAAGGCGAATTCTTCAGTACGATCCCGGTGTGTCAGACGGCGCTTCATGCTGCAGGTGACCTACACGCATGACGAAACACATCAGCGTCGAGCCCGGTCACAGGATGTTGGGCTCGGGGTGGTCCCTGGCTGGGTAAAGCTCGAGGGTGGAAAAGCTCTCGAGCCTTGGGGGCAGGCATCGCCGTGAAGTTTGGGTGCACGTTGGCGCAACATGCAGTTGTCCGCTGTTAGCGCAGACAGATGATGCGCCCGCAGGCGCAGGCATCAGTCATCTCAAGTGTCAGTTGTCCTCGGGACTGTTGTGTGATTACTCGAGAACAAGACCCCAGTACAAGCAAGGTATCAATGATAGAGAAAGTGGCGGAGTCTCTTTATATAACTGTGAACGGTGATCATGTGCGCGCTGTGTCTGGTTTACTGGACTCAGAGAAGAACGAGGAAAGCCAGAACGATTTCTGGTGCGGAGTGTGGCGAAGTTTGTTCGAAGATTGTTGCGAAGGTTGGAGCCAGGCCCCAGATGCCGTCACGAACGTCGTATTCCTCTTCTCATGTTGTTTGGGTTGTTGGTCTTTCTTTTTGTTTGTTTGTTGATGGTTCTGAAAAATGGCGAAGTGGGCTCTGGAACTATCTGAACTTGTATTGTTTAAGTATGTGTCTGCATTTTAAATTCTTCAGTAAGTTTAGTGGAGATAGTTTAATCAATTTTTTTTTTTTTGATAGTTTTTCCTTTTTAATCGCCTTTGCTTTGACTGTTGCAATGCTTTCATTTTACATGGAAGACTATAAGAAAGGTGGTAACCATTGCTTGGGAGTGAAGCAATAACATTTTAAGTAAATCGTTATAATTACCTTCAGGATCCAACCTGGGTGAACCCATAGACTGATCTGCCACCCAGCGCAGACGACTTACTATATACGGCAATAATTTTCTATATTTCAAAGTCATTACTACCCGGAAGTTGTTGAGAACCAGTGAGTGGTTGTATGACTCCATATATTTGTGCTGGATATCGTGGACAAGACACTGGGAAGAGCAGTCGCAACCAATCATTTGATTCATATTGCCGAATAGCTCAGCTGTTTAAGACACACACCTCACGGGGTCCGGGGACACAAGCTACTCCCGCTTAGACGTTGATATTTTGTCATTGCACCAATATATTATAGCAACTATCGAGATAATACGCACCGGGTGTACGTCGGAAGACGATTTGTGCACATTAATCCCGATGTCTTTTGAGCCTTTGGATATGGAGCATAGATATGATGCAAAAAGAAGATATTGTACATCGATAGCGCCGATGTTAGATGGTCGGCTAGTATGGCAGGAGAAGGGTAGGGGTCGATGGGTAAATGTGGAGCACGTAGGTTATTTATGGATTTAGGGTTTGCTTCAGACGGTGTGCTCTTGATAAGGGATGCTGCTTTACTTGTGTGATGCGGCGTGTATCGATGGGAGCATATTGTAGGGTCTTATTGCAGTAGATAGAGCAACCACTGTTATTTCAACGGGAGTATGGTAACCCCGCGTAGACGCGTAGATCGTCGTGCGATGATCGCAGGTGGTGTGCGAGGGTGGCGTGTGGAGCGGCCACACTCGAGACACGAGCTTGCAACGCAGTGAGGATGTGTGTTGACGAGCCCTCAAGCGGTAAATTCACTAGTTGCTCCGATTACTCCTCCGTTTGGGAGTGATCGAGATGGCCACTAGGGTTGGCAGAATAACCAAAGAGACCATTCAGGCTGGGTTAAAAATCTCCAGGCTGAGCGTCGTATATTGCAACCCTCCTGCTAGTTTCGGCAGGCAGGTGAGGTGACCCGTGACTGATGAACATTAAGAGTCGGTGTCCCATAGCTGGAGCAGTCATTTGTTATTGTGGGATCGGGGCGTTTAAAGATCTCGAAGTGTGCCGGTTAATAAAAGGTTAGGACGGAGCTTAGGTGCGGGGCGAGTTGCAGGTCAGCACTCATTAACAAGAATAGCTTGGCTCTAGGAGGACGCTAGTAGGAAGATATCAGCAGTTGTGAGATCGTGTGTGTATCGGCGAGCAAGTTAGTATGTATCTATCGGAGCGATGGACATGTGTCGTGAATTTAGATTGAAGAAGTACCACAGACAGTCACCAATCGCTTCTAGTCACACTGATTCCTTCTTTAGTGGAATTTTGAGACAACTCTGGATGTAGATATCCAAGAAGTTGAGACGGCTGTCGAGTTATTTCAAGAAGAGGCTGTGGAAAGAGACGGTATACGGTTAGAGGGAGAATTGCTTGGAATATGGACAGGAGAACTGCTTTTCGACGGTTAAGTCTGGGCCTTCTCGAGCTGTGAGGTAGGGTGATTAAATGAGCGCACAGACCTAGCTGCTTGTCAGCTGGAATGTTGTGCTGAAAAGAAAGACTACGCCCTCACTGAGATGGATGCTTCGTGCAAGCATCTATTAATTGCAGAGAAGCTTGTTGGATCCCGAAAGCAGATACTGCTTGAACTAGTACCGACCTGGCCCTCAACGCAACAAGGAATTTATACTGCGCAGCCCCAGTGCCTTTTGGTGGGGTGGAGGAGAGAAATAGACTGTGATCGAGTTGCGAGTTGCAGGTATATATGAAGGGTAGGATACGTGAGAGTAGTAATGACCGCATAGTATATATGAGTGGTACTAGATATATATATAGTACTATATATGAGGGTATTAGTAGTAGTATATTATAAGGGTATGATTAATGTATAAGTAGCGTTAGATTAGGGATTTTTGAGATCAGAAATGGCCGGCGTTGATTGGACTGGGGTGCTTGTAGGGAGGTAGTGACGAGTGACGTATGTAGAGTCGATGTTATGCCTGCATCCATTGAGATCGGATCTGAGTATACGGTGGTGTAGCTATGGGTGCAGTTTGATCCTCGTCCGGTGTAGAGTAGTGTATCGTTATAGCGCTAATGGTGCTGTGTCGCGAGGTTAAGAGCTTTGTTTATTCGTTGCGGTCGAGACGAGTGGGTGCTGAATCCGAGGAAAGATCACTCTTCTTCACATCTCCTCCCTACGGACGGAATATGGCGGCCCGGCACGAGCCGTAGTGCGAGTTGCAGGTGTGTGGACTCTGGAAGGAGAGGTGTGTCTAGAGGGAGGCAATGGGGTGAGAGAAGGAGTCTTCGTCGAGATTTGAAATGGCAAGTCGCTGAGCGTAAGAGCTGTCGTCTGTTGAGTAGTGTGAAGCACAAGTCGGGTATCTAGAGGACGTGCTCGGAATTCGCTTCAAACAGCGTGCCAACGAAGGAGGCACAGTGTTGGATCTGCCGGGACAGAGACGCACTGAACCGACCTAATCCAACGTCAGAGGATCCTTGGCGGGTGAGAAGGGACGTTGCAGCGCGGGTTTTTAGGCCGAGAAGAAGATATATAGAACTAGCTGTTGTATAGGTCGGCTACAGAGTGCGAGGAAGAACGGCTGAAAACCCTGAAGGTCGAGTTCCTGCATCGGCCCGCGTGAGGAAAGAAGAGGTGACTGATCGACAGCAGAGAGAGAAACTGTAGGTCAGGACGAAGGCGGAAGTCCGGGCTTCGAGGTGGGAAGCGCAGGTAAGGAGAACGCCCGCGAGAGCTGTCTGATGTCCTTAACTCAACCTCCGCGGCTGGACAGCGTTGCGGATCCGCCTGGGAGAGCTCTGCATCCCGCTATCCATTTGTGCTTGTCTGCGTGTACAGAGCATCGCGATATCTGTTGTGCTGGACCTCGGACGACGAGAATCGGGCTGGAGCGCCGGCCATACGTTGATACTGGCGACTTGCGTGCCGTCGAGACCTTGGGACGTGGGGCCCGGAACGGCGCCTGAGGAGAAAGCGTAGCGTCAGACGAGCGTGCCTGTGAGGAGCAAGAAGATACGACGCCATCATTGTCACGCGCACGAGAGCGGCATCTGTTTCGATGCGGTGAGTTTCCGAATCGTGGACATTAAACGCCCCTATGTGCGAAGGCTCGTGAGGCATGCGTGCTCTTGGGGACACGTTGACTCTTCGTCCATGGAAACCTCACAAAGTTAACTCTTAGTCGTCTTGCCCATGCAGCTGTTTGTCTTTAGCTGCACGTGTTGGACTCAGTAGGCATATTTGCGTAGCCTGAGCCACCTCCCAAACCTGTAGACACGCGTCGGGTTAGCCCTTCGTAAGAAACGGGGTGAGGATTGTTGTAATGCGTGAAAGACCATTGGTCGTGGACATTTCTGCTTGTGTTGTGATCCCGACACTGTCCGCCAAAAAATCTTGGTTAATGTAAATTCGTATGAATTTGCCGCTACGGTATCAATCTTGTTGTCGCTCTGAGGAATCGATCCGTTCGACAGTATGCATTAATAATACGGCAAACCGGTTTGTACAGACTGGCAGAAAACGCTGCGGTCGACCTATCGTGACACCAGAACCAGTCTGTAACCAGGGTTCTATTCTCCCCTAACTTCGGGCAATGAGAGTCAAGGATTACGTTTGGTGACGGCGAGTGTGAAGCACGGGACCCGAGGCTGTGCGAGCTGGCGCGGTTCGTTATGAGAACCCGGGAACGGCGTGTATGGTGCAGGGAATGGCGCAGTAGGGAGACCGGTGGATGACGAATCAGACGCCACATATTCTCCGGAATAGAGCCATTCCTCGGATCCCAACAATATATACTACTGAAAGTTTTTTTTTGAAATATCCTTCGTTGCACGAACGCCTGAAGTTTAACCCGAATGTTGCAATGGTACATAATCTCAGCTATACATCAGCCGCTGATCTATATCAAGGTGGAGGACATTTAATGAGTCGATGAGAATCGCTGTGAGTCGTGCCAACGTCGAACGAGCTAATTTGTGATAGCCAGATGGGTTAAAAATATAGGCAAGTACATAAAAGGTCCAGTGAGACTATGAGTTGGATCGGGGTACGGTGGGCAGTCGGTAGCGGACGCCTTATTTCTATCGTCCTCCGGTGTTGCTCCACTCGCCTGGTCTGTGGGTTTTTGGAAGAAGGCTGAAGCGGAAATAAGAATGCTAAGGCTACAGCCGGAAATACGAAAGGCGAGTAGGTCTGGAGAGAAGTCTCTCTAATACTGCAAAGTCTATATATGCTGGGCACCTATGTGGGGCAGGGCGTGGGGGACGAGGTCACACGAAGGGGAGTAACATTTTATGGCCAACTGATGCGCATTTAGAAAGCGAGTGATCCCGATCAAGGGCGTAATGGAAGGTGGGTGCATGTGCTTTCGCAGGAAGGGAGATCCGATTCATCTCCACCTATGGAAAACCTGTGTCGAACGGGCTGAGTCGCGGATGACAGCTGATATTGACGCATGCAGTTGTAAGATGCAACATCTATTTGAGCGGAATACAGGTTCGTGGTTGTGGTGCGCCGATTGGATTGAAAAGCATACTGGTCAATATAGCGAAATTTTAGATGTGTTCGAAGCGTGAGGATGCAAGGCGGGCCGCAAGGGGGACCTGCTGCCGTGGGTATCTCTCTCCGCAAACGCAAAAGGGCGGACGTGATGGAAAAAGAGCTTCAGTACTAGTACAATTGCAGGGAGCCCGCTATGCTGCAAGGCGCAAAAGGACGAGCACACACCTGTCTTGTGTTTTGGAGGCGTCATGTACAGGAAGAATGTAGTGAGGTGAGCAAGGCAACTTTTAGGACTGGGTTCCGATCAACTGTTTATCATCCCCTCAGGATGAAGTAGTCCTTGCGGAACAAAATGTTGGTATCAAAGGTTGTATCTGTGGGTTCATCGAATGCCAATGACAAGAGCTTACTGCAGCGCCACAGGACCTAGAGCATATAGGGGGACTACGGGTAACGAGAAGGCAAAACGACGGCGAAGCAATTCAATATATAGCTATGACGACGACTTAATTAATTAAGTTAACTTTCGGAGAATGACAGCGCGATCAATAACGGTGATAACATGGAAGCAGGGCAAACTCAACCTCAAGACACATTGTACGCCCTCTGCCCTAACCGTTCCTGGGGTGTAGGAAAGGGAAGCAAAGCAAAAAAAGGTCGCCAATTAATGCAGGGAATTTGTCTTACGCAGAAACTTCACTCACACTCGTTTCAGCGTTTTGTGGGTATCATCGAGTCGGTGATTGCTTTTGTGTTTGGTTAAATATATTTGTTTGTATTGGATCCGGATGGGAGAGGGGGGGGTCAGGGTGAGTGGAAGACCACACTAGTGGGAAAGGCTATGCCAGATTCCCACCAGACTGCCCCGGATGTAGGTGGCGCGTGCGCGACAAACGGGATAATGTCCGTGGACGCGGTGGGTCATCAGTTATACACCAGTGGACCGAATGGAGACCAATTTATATCATACCCGCGTGGTGACCTAGGGTCGCGTGGTCGTCTATGGGTTGTATGACTCTGGGTAGCTCCTATAATTCACTTGGATCTAATGATTACCCGGGGGAAACGAGTCTAGATCTCTCGTGAAATACCTCGGCTATGTAATCGTGGTCCATTGACCCGCTCATTATCTCGTGTCTATGTCTGCCTTTGGGTGTGTTCTGTTATGAAATGGCTTTCTCTGCGGACTGCTGCCTTGATGTCTGAAAGACACTCCTTTCGTTCGTCCTCATAATTCGTGGAGCATTGTAGGAGGAGACATTGAGGTGATTGTGTCTTGTTTACTAATGGTCTTCCGCCAGTGGTTGCCTCGAGTTCTTGCGGTCTCAAAGCTTTAAACCGTGCCCATCTCTTTACTATTGTTACGTGCGATTTCTTTCGATTGTTGCTCCATTTGTACACGTCGATTCCTTTAGGCCCCCCACAATTTCCCTCCTTTGATTCTCTGACTGGCGCATTGAGTTTAAATGTGCGTGTTACTTGTAATGATTCCGTTGCGATTTTATTGTTTGTGTTGTTTAAGTGTCCTGAGATGCTGTCAGCCACTGTTTTAATTGCCAGGCTGCTGGTAGTGTGTTCCCTTGAGTCCTTTATTTCGTCAATTATCCCCTGTCCAGATATTAAAGATCCACTTCTTCGAGGCCAATCGATGAGTGTTGTTTGCATAGTTGTGTAGTAGCTTTTCCGTCGAACTGTCTGTCACCTTACCGCGTCTTCATGTGCGTCAAACACCTTCTCAGACTTCCCTTTTCAAACTCCCGGTGCACTTTCTTCACGTACGCAGTACTTGAATCGCTTCATTGTGTAAAATGTCGTCAGATTGTTTTTCATTTTGCCCTTATGAAAACGCTAGTGTTTGCCAGGTTGTCACCTTCAGGGTGTTGTGCATATTTCAATCGCATTTTATCTTGGTCATATCATGTCGGGTCATCAATGATTGTGGTGTAATGCATATTGCACTGCCCTCTGTTTGTTTCTGCCTCTCGCTGAGTTTCGATGCGGCTCTTCGTGTGTTCATTTGTTTTCATTTATCTGCCGCATAGGAACTGGTTCCGTTTGGTCCTTGGGCTTTTGGATAGCTGGGCAATCTTGCTAATATATGGGGTGTGTGTGATGCTGACAGCGGATCTGCGAGGGTCCTTGTTCTACTCGTAGGGATAATTTGATGCATGGGGTTCCTCGAGGCATTGTTATAGATGACCGTGTGTTGCCCGATTTAGCCTTTTTTTGATGAATCCTGAGATCAATGGGCTGCAGGAAGTGGATCTCGCCTCAGAACTGTGTTGTCCTGAGTGCAGAGAGTCCTCAATAATTGTATCTCGTCAAAAACCCACCTGAACCAGCTCAGGCGGTGTGGTCGTCGAGATGGTCTGTATCCGTTGATAATTGAATAATAATTTGCATCTGCTCTTAATTCGGGGGGGGGGGGGGGTTCTAAGCACACGTCCTGGCTCGAACGTCCCATTCTCAGATACAAATTGTTGCGGGATTTTCGAATCCCGTAAAGATTTTTTTATGGGGTTATCTCCTTACTCCTGACCACCAAACTGTTGCGGGCCGGGGGTCGGAGGTGAGAAGACTACTAGGTGAGAGAAGCTATGTCGATTCCCACCAGAACTCCTCCGGGAAATGTTTAGGCCTGGAGTACGACACGAGGAATAATTTCCGTGACGCGAGCGGCAGCTATGACGACGCGTGGGACGCCAATAACTCAACCGCTGTGACCTGGAGGGTCCCTCCAGCCATGTCTAATGGTAAGTCGGTTACCTAAGTGGTAATTCGGACGTGAGTATCTTAATTACCGGTAGCAGGGGAGGACACGCCCTCGTTCGGGGTTACGTCCTTGTCCGAGATGGAAATCATTCTATGTCCTACCGGCGGGACCGTGTACTGTTACGGGCTTCGGAATCAGTTGAGTCCGAGCGACATCTGGCCAAGGGAACGCTACCTGCTAAAGGAGACAGATTGTAGAGAATGTGACTGACAGTCTACGGCTAGAATAGGGGATTCCGGACGCATGCGTGGATCAATGAACGAAAAGAGCAAGAGAACGAGCTAGGGGAACAGTCGCCGAGTACATTATTTATTTACAAAGCAGAAGATGAAGGAAAGATTATGTGCGCAAGCAGTCGAAAGATTTATGTGGGGAGGGTGTAATCGCACGGGATAGTGAAGAAAGCATGTGTGTGGCGACAATGAATAAACAGGCAACTTACAAAAGGGGACACAGAGCAGACTTAACGTGAAATTAATAACAATAATAATAACTATCTTCTGCAGTCTTACTTAGGCAGACAGGCACCAGGACACACACATACGCACACACACACACAGACACAGAAAACCTGATGAAGAGGGAGTTTAGAACCAGGAATTGGGCACCGTAAAGGAGG
>CM068960.1:93570167-93600301 GCA_035128595.1 Eptatretus atami
TCACCCCCCTTGCCACTCCCATGAGGAGCAGGTGTTTGTAGTTATTGATAAACAAGTAGGTATCCTGCTTATGCTTGAGCTTCACCTATACCTTACATTGCAGCAATGTAATTAGCAGGGAGATGTTTTGTTCAAAAATATACTCAGCAAAATGGATCTATGTCGGTCTAACATCAATTCATTCTATGCAGTTTTGCCGAATTTGCTTTGTGAATATTCTTGGATTATCAAAATTATGACTTTTAAGCCTTAACTATTTTCCTGTATATGGTGAAATTGTTTTGAAGAAATATTTTGAAAAGAAATAAGTTAAAGCTGTGGTTTTGTTTCAGGTTTGGGGAAGGGGAAGGAAACTTTGTTTGGGATTTTTTTTGTTTGTTCATTCCATTTTACTTTTTTTAGGGGGTAGGGGTTCCAATTTTTGAACTCTGATTTACATGTCGATGACCCCATACAGTTCTTTGAGTAAACAAGTGGTTCTCCTTTTTTATTTTTGCCATTTTCCTTTAAAAGGTTTTGAAGAAGACCACCAACCCTGATTGGCAGTATCTTGAATTGTGCCAACAAAACACAGCTTGGGCCCCTCTAATTGCGAAGTGAGTGTTTGAGTGTCTTGATTTGAATGCATTATTTGGTATCTCATATGGTCAAGGCTAATTCTCATCTTATTTCAGAATTCCGTGAAATAAGTGTTTTTAAAAATTTATTTATACAAAATAAGGGCTCGTGGAAGAGTGAGAACACAGTGGAAAGTGGGGAAACACCCCAACAGCAGGGTAAAGGTACAAAGCAGAGGGACACTTGGAGGAAGATTGGATGAGTGGAGGTGGAGGATACACAAGAGGATTACAAGCTTAAACACAGTCAAGAAGTGGGTTGAAAGAACAGGAAATTGACATGGGTTGAACAGGAAGTGGGTTGAAATTGACAATTTTAGAAACAATTTACAAATTTGGCCTATTTTGGGTTGACCTTTTGACTTATGATAGATAACCTTATAAATAATACATGGTTGAATTCACTGACCTGATATGCAAATCTTGTTCAAATTTCAACTCAATCGGATGAAATTGACCTTTTTGTCAAAAAATATACTTGTCAAGTAATAATGCCATGGTAATATAATAAGTAATAATAACAATGCCAAGTAATAATGGCCATGGGGGGGAGGGCATGGTGGCCTCAGGAGGAGGTTGACTGCCATCTTGAAACCTTGGATGGAATATTTTGATTGCATAAAAATGAGGAAGTTTGGTCTTTCGGTGTGAGAAAAGAGGAACAGTTTGAGTGGAGGTAAGCAGTGAGACTGGATTTTGGGGGTTGCACTTGAAGTGGTAATACTGGCAGAATGTATGTGCCTTGAAGAAATTTAATGGACACAAAGTGCAGAAAGGGCAGAGGGTGCAAGACAGAAAAAGGAGTCGGTAGAAGAAATAGAGGTTGCCAACCTGTCATTGAGGTGTGAGTAAGAGGCCCATAGATTCAGCTTCATCATGGGATATTCCAATGATTTTGAAGGCCTTGGTGTCTGGTGATGGTATTCAGATGTGAAAGGTGCTAGGCAGGGACACCATCCGAAAGGTGAGCGCAGTACCCTGTGCTGTGAGTGAAGGTCTTGTTGAGTGGTTATAGGAGTTGGTCCATGTTGGTGGAGAAAGGGATTTAAATGGAGATGTCACATTTAGGAAGATGTTATAGCACACAGACAAACACGAGTTGGTTGTGGAGTGTAATCTGCAGCCAAAGGTACTGCTGGGGATTTTGAGGGATGAGAGCAGTCCACCGTCGGTGAGAAATGAAGTTCTTGATGTCAACTGCAATTCTGCCACTGGAACAGGTTCTGGCCTGTTAAAACAGATGAGACAATAGTCGGAGAGAGAGACAAGCGATTCGGGACATCCTGCCGGAGGAATGATTCTGTTAAGCAGATAATGTTGGGTTCAACAGCAGCAACCTGTATTGAAAGATATGTTGGATTGGAGTGGAAGCCTCAGATGTTGGACGTCCATACAGTTGGGGACATGGAAGAAGGTGGACTTGGTTGTGTGGGAGAAGGGACTGGGTGAGGTGATGTGGAGAAGAGTATGGAAGTTGGGGGGCCATAGAGCTGGGATGGAATGGTGGTCGGGGGGAGGGGGTGGGCACAGACTTGCAGGAGGTGATGTGTGGGAAGTACTCACGAAAGCGGTTAACAATCACGATCCCCTCTCAAGATCAGCAAGATGAAGACTGATGTCATGATTAGGGATCGAAGGGAGCATGGAAGGAATTAAACACCCACAGAAGGACAATGATGCATGATCCCGATGAGAGACTGGGTGTGGGTTTATAAGACATCCAGGAATGAAACAGAAATGAAGGAAGGATACAAGAGTAATCTCCATGAGAGAAAGACATTTAGAAATAAGAGTACAGGGAGATGAAGATTAAAGATTTTGACTTGCTAATTAATAGATGGACCCATGTTGACAGAATGTGAGGGGGAGGAGGAAAAGGGGGGGGGGGGAATAGCTTTGGGACTGAGTGTTTTAAGGAATGAGTGACGTATTTGTATCTCCATGTCAGAGTGATTTTTCATGTCATGCTGTTGGAGTGATTTCCTGAATGACCCTAATGCCAAAGCCTGCAGTTGTTTGTGAAACAAAACAACTAAGCATTGAAAAGAGAGAATCTCAAAGTTTTTCCAATTGTTTTACAACTTCCTTTCCCTTTTGTCATGAGTATGATGTCCATTTAATATTTGCTTCCAGGTTACGATGTGTCCAGTGTCGGGCGCTGACCTGCCTGGACGCTATCATAACAGTTCTGGGAATGTCGGGATTAGGAGAAGAGAAAGACCTCCAAGAGCTTGCACAGCACCTCTCTTCGCTTGCTTTCACTCATTTTGGTAAAAAACACGAGAGTGGATTCGTACGAACAAGATTACTGATTTTTGCTATTTCTTGTAATTTTAAATGCTTTTCAGTGAGGAAAGAAATTTGCATGACCTCTTTGTACAGGTCCAGAACTCCTTATTCAGCAAGTATGGGGAGTTAGGCTTGTTGGTTTTTGGGATTTGCTGGATTTCTGGTCCCGATTCCTATCATGTACAATACTTTTGATACAGATAATTATTTTACATTCATTTGCAATAATCCATCCATTGGGACCGTACTCTGTAGAGAGCGTCGGTGTTGCCGAAGTAGTCTCCTGGGCTATTGGGCACAATCCTGGATGGGTCACCACTCTGACGCAGGATACTCGAATGGCTCAATCATCCCAGCAAGCTGGTACTCATTTTGCCGACCTCAGAAGGATGACAGGCTGAGTCAACCCACCTGCTGTTATTTAACAGAAGAATTGGGGCTCAAACTCAAGACCCTAGGATCGTCAGGCAGTAATCTTAACCGTTAAGCCAACACCAGGCTTAACTGAGCGATAAATGCTTCCTTTTCGAAGCACCACTAGCTTGTCTTGACATTGAAGGCCTTTCAGACGTGATTGTGATGCAAGGGGTATTTCACAAACACAATTATGCACACGCAACTGTAGAGCGCAACACGGTGATGCAGAATTGGACGTACATGCCACTTCACAGGTTTGTCTCTGGTGATTGCATAACGTCACTTCCATGGCGATACATTTTTCCTGCCGATTGACTTTTCAATTGTTGTGATTAACTTTTCAGAAGGCTTGTGAATAATTAACTTTTCAGAATGAAAGGGTTAAAATATAGGACTGTGGGGTTTCAAAATTTTGCCGGTTTTCGGGTCTTTCCGATTTTGGGGTTGTGGGATAAGGGGTCCCCTACCTGTACTGTACTTGTTCTCTGGTACTAGTTGTTACTCTGCAACTACAGTAAATGGATCTCATTTATGATGATCACTTTTGTGCCATTCATTTTGCGCTTGACAAACTCTTTTTACTTTTGTTCATTTTGGGTTTACCTTGACCTGCTTGATTTTGGAAAATTGTCTTTTTAATACACAAGAGGGCAGTGTTTATGGTCATAATGTCGGTCTGAGGACACAGAAAATGGCAGCATTTTTTTTTTTAACTTCCATTGTGCACTAATTCTCTGGATGTTGGTGCTGTCTGTAGCCAATATTGGTCAGACATTGGGCTGCTGTCTTACACCATTATAGACCATCAACTGTAGCGGTCTATGGACAAAGAATCAGGAGGCAGGAAATTGGAATTAACCCTGGCTAGTGGCATACACCATCCTACTCTTTTCAAAACATGCTATGGAATCTCACATTCACAAGCAAATTCTGATAGATGAGATTTTTTGTGCCATTTGTGGTAGGACAACATACTCTGTGATGCAATATCCACTTGGTAGTAATTTGGTTCTCTTCCACCTGAAATTAAAGCCAGTTGAAACTCTTAAAGGCAAGTATGCTACTACGAAACAATGAAGTCATCCTTTTTGGCTCTTTATTATTTATTTATTTATTTATTTTTGCCTTTTTTCCACAAGTGTGGCTCTAAGAATGCACTACCTTGAAAAATTTTTAACTCAAAAGTTCAATTTTATTGATTTAAAAACATCTTTCCAAAATTGTGGAAGTGCCATCATAACCCCTCCACCTTCCCCCAATGTTTTTTATTTATTTAAAGGTATCATTTTTAGCCCGATGAAAATATCTTTGCAACGAATGATTTTAAAGAAGATGCTGTGATAAATTGCTGTATTAAACTAACATTTAATTATTGTCGATAATTAATATTCAGTTTTTTCTCTGGACAGTGGACTGATATTTTGGCTTAACAATAACCAGGAAGGTAGCTGTTGATTCATGACGAGTGTTTACATAACCCTGCAACACCAGGAACTGAATAAAATATTTATTTTTGAATAGCCCAATTGGTTTCAAAATTTTTAATTTGCACCAGTTTCACAGGTTTATTAGTCTTTGCTGCATCACTTTCCATTATAATTAAATATATATTTTTTACTTTTCTACAGACATTCCTGTTGACAAACTTCATATCTTTCTTTTAACCACAATCTCTCGTCTTGATTTCTAATTTTGAGTAAAATTGCTTTTGCTTTGAACTCTGCTTCATTATCTCTCTTCCAGTCGCTCTCAGAAAACTGTTGGCCATTTTATAAAACTGGAAATACTTGCTGTCTCCCCCCCCCTCACATGTGGGGGGGGGGATCTTTTTCTCCTTGTGGCTACGACTTGATTCTGGGTACTACCAACATGTATGGAAAATTTGGTGGAGATTAGACCAGCCCTTTGTTTTTTTTGTTTGTTTTTTTCTCCCCGTATTATTTTCAGATGTACATGTATACAAACAGAGAATTACCTTATTTAATATAGCAGGCCCACCCCGAATGTAGGTTTCCGCATCGTGGTTGAATTATTGTGGTAAAAGGTGCCGATCGCGGCATGGATCCCTTGCTCTGGCGCGGAGGAATACACAACCCCACTTCTCCACCTCACATCACAGTTGCTCTTTCGATATCATGCTGCAAAGACTATCGTGTGATTCAGTTTGATATCGTGTGATTTAGTTTTCGCCAGACTTTTAATTGCATTGTGGGATGTTCGTGACAGTAAATAGTTATGAAGAAGAAGAATGTGGGGTTTTAGTGAAATATGGCAAATGCAACATTATAAAATGTTGTTAAAAGTTTTCAACGTAAGAAGCAAATTAATTAAATAATGAGGAATGTTGGTTCAATTGGGGGGGTAATAAGAAAGGAAGAAATAAAGAATGAACCAAGGAAGGAAATAAGAGGCAGAACAAGTTCGTGATTGTTTGATTTATTTATTTTTATTTTTTGGTTTTGAAGTGAGGAGGGGGACATAAGATAAAGATGAGGAGCATGAAAGAGAACACTTCAATGACGCAGAATGAGGCACATATCTTGAAAGGTTTTCACTAGTCTTCATGGAGAGGTTCTGGAAATTAAAGTGTGAGATGGATGTCATGGCACCTTCTACAGTGGTCGATAAGGACTTGCAGAACAAGGCAAAGCAGACAAAGATCACTTCCTCCTTCACAAAGTCTGATGATCCTGACGACCCTAAGGTAGGGACGTCGACATCATCTCAATAACCTCCAACCATCATCATCATCATCAATCATCCATCTTTACTGTACAGTATGTACAGCACCAGTTTAGGTGAAAAAGTCTCCATTTTAGAGTTGGTTTCCCCCAACCCTATTTTTCCCACACGGTCTTAATTTTGCGCATCGCGGTTTTGCGGACCGCTCCCCCCCTCGTCCGGGCTCCCATTCACCGCTTCCCCTCCCTCGTCCGGGCTCCATTTCACGCTTCCATCCTCGTCCGGGCCCCATTCACCGCTTCCCCTCCCTCGTCCGGCTCCCATTCACCGCTTCCCCTCCCTCGTCCGGGCTCCCATTCACGCTTCCCCTCCCTCGTCCGGGCTCCCATTCACCGCTTCCCCTCCCTCGTCCGGGCTCCCATTCACCGCTTCCCCTCCCTCGTCCGGGCTCCCTTCGCTTCCCCTCCTCGTCCGGGCTCCCATTCACCGCTTCCCCTCCCTCGTCCGGGCTCCCATTCACCGCTTCCCCTCCCTCGTCCGGGCTCCCATTCACCGCTTCCCCTCCCTCGTCCGGGCTCCCATTCACCGCTTCCCCTCCCTCGTCCGGGCTCCCATTCACCGCTTCCCCTCCCTCGTCCGGCTCCCATTCACCGCTTCCCCTCCCTCGTCCGGGCTCCCATTCACCGCTTCCCCTCCCTCGTCCGGGCTCCATTCACCGCTTCCCCTCCCTCGTCCGGGCTCCATTCACCGCTTCCCCTCCCTCGTCCGGGCTCCCATTCACCCTTCCCTTCCCTCGTCCGGGCTCCCATTCACCACTTCCCCTCCCTCATCCGGGCTCTCATTCACCGCTTCCCCTCCCTCCTCCGGACTCCCACGCCCTACCCATTTCCCTCCCTCCTCCGGACTCCCACCCCACCCTTTCCCCGCAACAGGTGGTGTTTCATGTGTTTATCTGAATATAAATGGAGCCGACTACATCACACTTTTTTGTAAAGGGTTCTGCTGTCTTGCAATAATAACCAGAGTTGGTGTCAAAGCCACCCAATGCTCGCCTGTTTATACATTTATCGTTTTTAAAAGACTCGGTCTAATAATTAATATTTTTTATAAAGCATTGCAGTGAGTCTGATCCAAATAATTTTAAAGCAATATTAGTATTGTATATTGTAATCAGTAACAAGAGCGCAAGTGAGCAACATATCTGCCCGAACAAGAAGGTATATACAGAATTGTGCTACTACATGGAAAACAGCATCCTGGTTGCTATGCAACCACTTTAGATGACGAACGTATGTCACGACACACCGTCTCCACAGTCTGTACCTATGTACCAAATATGAAACGTGAAAGTTGAAACTTTGGAAGTTAGAGTGCGGACAGGAACGGATGGACGGACGGACAGACAGACAGACAGATGGACGGACGACAGGTATCACATTATACGCCCGTATATATATATATATACTGTATATATATATATATATATATCGGGCGTATAAAAAATAGTGTGGTAGATAAAAACATGAGAAAGGAAAAAATAACTTGCACCAAAAACTTTAACATTTTCACGCTCACACCGGGTATCGCTATAGCTCTCTGTTCTTCGAACAGGCGAGCTAAAAATTGCACCGTTGGAAAGGTAATCATTGATTTACTTGCTTCAAATAATTGCAAACCTGATGATCGATTTACTTGGAAAAAAGAAAATCCTTCGTTTTTCGTTCGCCACTTCCCGAAGAGGACGAAGAAGAAGAAAGCATATATAATACCATACCATGCTGTTAAAACTGTGTGTTTGCTCCGACCCTCTTTCCCTCGACTATTCCAAAGGGGTGGGTCTTCACCCCTTTTCCTCAGGCTTTCCCTTGGTGGTGTATTTTGAAACCAAAAAAAAAACGCATTGAATAATAAAATGATGGAAAACTCCGCTACTGATGAGATTGGCAAAACATCAGAAAATATACCGAGTTATTAAAGGAGCCAAGTTTGTCTGACAACAACAACTACATGTTATACCAGAAGGGCACTCGGGAGAGCGCATACCTCCGCCATGTAATGCCTGATCCATGAGAACATATCGGGCCCAATACATTTTTGAGATATCGTGCTATATATCGTTTTTGATCCGATCTTTCAATGGTGAAGAATCACTTAAAAAAATTATCGGATCTGGATTTGGATCTTCACCAAAATCGAATCAATTTGTCGTGGACACACACGTAACGTGTCCAAATTTCGTCCGAATCTGTCCATAGCTTTTGAGATATCGTGCTATATATAATTTTTGGCCCTATCTCTCAATGGTAAAGAATGACTTTAAAAATTCTAGTCGCCAGATCCGGATCTTCACCAAATTCTAATCAGGTTGTTCTTGTCATACACCCAACCTCTCCACCAAATTTCATCTGAATCTGTTCACAACTTTTTGAGATATCCTGCAGACAAACAGACAGACAGAGAGGGGTGAAAACATAACCTCATTCATCTTCGGTGGCGGAGGTAAAAATATCCCTTTTCACGTGTTTTACTTCATTTTACCTCATCACTGATCCTCAGATGGTTATACATAAATATTTTGGCAAAAAGACAAATAAAGGAAAGGTAAGTGAATGGTGAAACCAGGGTGTGTTCCATTACGAAGCAGCTTGTAGAGTGCTCGCCAAGTGGCTTTAGCACTCAAGCAAGCATTACAAGGAAATGGTTGACAAGGAACGGCAGGCTTGCAAGCGATTAGCGATAGCCGATCGGTCATATTAAACCCACCCCCCCCCCCCCACCCCCACCCCGGAGTGTCAAACAATGCAATGTGGGTTGGCCAAATGCTTTCACAGTTTAGTTTAGTTTAGGATTGGAGTCGCAAATGTTGGACTGCTGATAATGTGAATTATGTTGTTTGAAATTTTGAAATTTGTCTCGGGTTAAGAGATTCTAGAGCTTATCGCACGTGCATAAATAAATAAAGCCATGAACACTGGCGTCTCCGGGTGTTCATAATTGTGATGTATCCAGCGATTCGTAGGAATGAAAATGAGGAAAGTGGGGTGGGGGGGGGGGGATTCAATGCTTTGTTATTAAGAAACTGTTGCAGCCTGTTCCAAGTTAAGGCATTGTTGAGTAGGTCAAAAAACAGGCGAATTAAGACTCCAGCAGCAAAGAGTGTGCTGACAAAGGGGTTAACCAAGGATGAAGCCTTGATAAAGGATAATTAAATAAGGCCATTAATTATCTTCAAAACGGGTGTTTAAATTAACCTAAACATCCAATTTTCATTCATGCATCACCTTGGAGTTCCCTTAGTAAGCAGACAAAATTTCAGGTTGTTTAGGTTTCATGGTTTTGGAGTTATGGAGGAGACGGCCACTGATGGACTGACTAACTAATTACACACACTGACATTTATTATTATCCTGTAGATAGTAGGATATGCATTTATTTTATTTATTTTTTAAATCTGAGCAGCCGGTTTATTAGCCACTATTCAAACCTCCATATCCCTGAGCTCCCAGATTTTTCTCCAGGGAGCCCAGGGTGGGGAGCTGAAAGTCCAAGGAGCTGAGGGTTCAAAGGGCTAAGAGGTGAAATTTTGATGAATTTTTCTTTTAAAAGGTTAAAGTTTTTCAAATAATGTTGCTTAATGCTACATTATACATTACAATGACAATTCGTCTTTAGTTATCACACACAGTTTTACAACTTTTAAATACCCAAAAAGGGAAAAAACGTAACTTTGCAAGGGGACCTTGAAAGACTGTGGAATGAATCCTATGGACAAACTATTGTCCATATCTGTACATGGCTGTGTTAACTTTAAATTGTTCCTTAGATTTTTTTTTAGGCTGTCAATGTTGGTTTTCTATCACCTGTGCTCTCAAGTACAATCGATCAACAAATTTGGGAAGATGTATTTATTTTGATTAGCTCTTAATGCTTGCTATCTATAACTTGTTTGTTTGTAAAATAAATAAAAATAGACCTGTTCCAATGTTTTTTTTTTTTAATATCCTTCAAGAATTGAACAAAGACGAGAGTTTCCTGGAAGCGGTGACTGGTTCCATCCGGTCATTTCTGCATCTATTGGCTGATCGAAACGTCCCTGAGGTGTGTTATTACTTTGATTGGTACGTTTGAAATTTCCTTTGGCAATCGTACCCAACATTTGCTAATACGAGTCATTATAACCATTGTGACTAACATATTTACCACTAGCTGAAGTACCTGGCATTGCCTGGGGAAAGTCCAATGAAATACTCCAATAATTATTAAATTTGTGTTGTTGACAACAAATCACTGCAACCTCAACATACGATTTCATAAATCATATTACAGTACTCGATCTCTCTCGGGGGGAAAAAAAACAGGCAGTGTGTAAGCAACATACTCGTGGCCTGAACATGGAGGTGTTATAATAAACCTGTGTAAAGCAATCTTTTATAAAAAACAGACACATGTGTAAACACTATACGTATTGATTAAATTTGGTGTTGCTGACACAAATCGCTACACCTCAACGTATGATCTTCACAATATATATTACTCGATCACTCCCGGGGGGGCGGGGGGGGGATGCAGGCAGTGTATAAACACAAGAACTAATCGAGGCCGAAAGGCCATTATCTGGTTTTATCTGGGGTCAGTTATTATTTTCTTATTCCAAACATAGTACTTTGACCTTCCTCTGGATGAAAGAGGAGGCCATGCAAAGTTTGGTCACACACTGGTTCCTGCAGTGTGCGACCAAACTGCATTCCTGCAAAACAAAAAAATGCATAAATGAAGAAAGAAACAAAAAAAAATCCTCTGTATATTAGACGAGTTCAAAGCCTGTGGTAAAAATACCACAATAGAAAAATGGGGAAAAAGTAAGCCTTTTATTCTTATGCTGGTTTAAAGAGGTCAAAAATAAAATAATATTTCTTCACAGTAAAGTTATTGCAACACATCCACTGTTCAAATTGGTACCTTGGTTAATTTTACACAATGAAAGGACTGATCCTCGGTTCAAGTTCCATGACAAAATTTCTCACCCCCTCCCAAACCGTCACCCTGCTTCGAGATCCCTCCCCCCCCCCCCCCCCCCGGGTACATTACAATGGAGGAGCGAGGAGGGGACAGAGTGAGAGAGAGAAGGGGGGGGTGGAGTTAGGGGGGGAGACAGTGAGGGGTGGAGTTGGGTTAGCAAAGAGAATGATATATGACGCTTAATGACTGAACACGAAAATAAAATAAAACGTCAGAACAGCTGGACACACGATGACAACATAGTTTGTAAAGTAATCCACTGGCACATATACAAAAACTGTGATATTCCAGTTACAGAAAATTTGTGGGAAAATGAACCAAAAGCAATGACCGAAAACATTGAAGTACCACTCACGTACCACCTTTTGATCCCATCAGGCGTGAACATCGAAAACAAAGCATTGCGAACAGATGTCATACTTGGGTACAAAAAACACAAGAGAAGAGGGCATTGCAAATTGAGGTGTTATTACCAATGATTTTGCACCAACAATGCAGAAATCAAGAAAATGACCAAATACCAAGACTTCAAGCATGAAGTGAAAAGATCCTGGAAGCTGAAGAATGTCAAAGTTGTACCAGTGATGACGAAAAACTTCATGACGATGATGACGAAGAACCTCACAGAGATATTAAAAACCATTCCTGGGAATATCACCACAAACAAACTACAGTTGGAAGCCGTCCTTGGCTCAGTAACGATCCTGAAGACAGCCCTCGGCACAAAACTTTGAAAACAGAAAACTTCACAGCTTGGTCCGTGAATCGTGACCCCGTACTGAAATAAAGGTGGACACTTTGAGCCCACCCTGGTGGGACGTGGGAGGACTCCATTCCACATTCTGGAACCCCCATATGTACCACCCCATATGTATCTGGAACACTGACGTCTCCGGATGTTTTTAAGCATTGCAATGTACCCAGCGATTCATAGCTATGATGAACAGGCATTCGATAATATGAGTGAGGCAAGGGAAAAAAACAACTTTGTCGTTAAGAAATCGTTGTGGCCTGTTCCAAGTCAAGGCATGGTTGAGCAGGTCAGAAAATATGGCAGCTTCAGACCACAGCGAGGTTAGCCAGGAAACGTGTGAATACCCAGACAGCGAAGTGGCCGAGGATCGCCTGATGAAGGATATAATTAAATAAGGGCGTTAATTATCTTCAAAAGGGGTTTTTTAATTAACCCAAACACCCAATTTTCACTCTTGCACTTCCTTGTAGTTTTCTTCTTGTGCATGCAAAGTTTCAGGCTGCTATGTTTCATGGTTTTGGAGTTGTGGAGGAGACACACTGACATATACACACACTGCCTTTTATTAGTATGGATATTCAAAATGGAAAACAACTGCACTTGAAATGTATCTCAGATGATAGCTCTAAACGCTCACATTTTTTTATTTGCAAAATGACAAAACGTTCTCACTTCCTTTGCCCACAAACAGTGCATGACTCCTGAACAACTTCTGTTCCTCTGCAATGAGGGGTTGAAGTGTGAGTCTGCTGATGTTCGCCGTAATGTACTTGCCATCATGGGTGTGGTGGGTAACAAGCTTGCTCGGATGGAGAACACCATGGAAACTCTGAAGGTGTTCACACAACTCTCATCCTTTTGTTAATTAAGTTGCTATTATGTTGTTATAAAATGTTTTGATTGAAGTGGTATTGGCAAGATGTGGCTATCACCATAGTTGTTCTTTTGTAATAAATGTGTTTTTTATCACATGCTTAAAGGGGAACCCAAAAGCTCGGACCACCTCAACGCAAATGTGATGTTTTTGGGGTTTTTTTTTCCTGATTTCTGAATTGTAAAGATGTTAAATTAAAAAGTCGAAATCATCTTCTTCGTCCTCGTCCTCGTCCTCGTCCTCGTCCTCGTCCTCCATCTCCATAACATCACACCTCGAAGTCGACTACCAGATCTGTACTGTGTATGGGTTACATTGCGGCACGATTTATCTCAAACGGCGAAGAAGTTTCAATTTTTCCATAAATATGCTGAGTCTGCATCCTTGGTGGTTGTAGTAATACAAACCGAGATGGTTTCACGCTACACTAATGGCTGAAACAGCCTATGGTCGCCAGAAATTGGACGAGGTTTGTCAAAAACATACTGTTGATCGGGCCTACAAAATGTTTGCTTTTGTGCTCGAACATTTTCCAGAGAACTGTTATTTAACAACAGAGATGGCTGTCGATGTTGTGGTTATCCACCATGATTGAGAGGGCGGATGCCATCCCCGCGATTTAGTGGAAGAGACAGCAGTCGCTCAAAAATAACACCATCTCTCCCCAGGTACCGGCACATGTAGACGGACACTTTGAGTGAGTGCATCAAACACCTGTTGCCATTGCCCGACAGTTACCACAAGAGCACCTGAAACTATCTATTATCAACACAAATTTCTGCAAGTCAAATGAACCATATCTATTTGTAGTGGAAAGTGTGTGCAGTATGCATCACCTACTCCTCTGAGAGGATTTGATCTGGGATGCTGAAACTTGTAGGGTATTCCCCCCCCCCCTCCACAATCCACAATCCACCATCAATCACCACCCCCACAATACCCACCACCATCCCACACCCTCCAACCTTCTCCCTCCACAATCACCATCCACTGGGGAGGGACATCGACACCTCACGGACATGACAGTGGGACACGGAATGGACACAAATGGCATCCGGGAAAAGTATGAAACTGGTCGATCCTGTAACATACGTAACACCTGGTCAGCCTGCGATGGTGGGACAAGGCAAACCCATTTCGTCTGGTATCCGTGCTTCCGGACGATGATAGTCATTTCTGCTTGAGTAATATATAAACCGATTTATCAATTAATGCAAAATCTCTCTCTCATAAACCGTTGATTGAATGGAAAACCAAACCCCACCGAGCTGAAGTGATCATGTGACCAGCGTTTTCATCTTCACAACACTTCCGCCTTCTTCCTCTGAATTGCTTGCACAAGGCTCAAAACAATATGGCTCTACAAATCCCCCAAAAGCATTTCCATCACCAATTTTGTCTCCAATAGTCTCTTCCAAATCCCAATGATCGCTTTCAACATACTGAGAACCTTTAGAGTTGTTAATGATGGTGGGATCGGTATCGGAATCCGAGCTTGACATGCACTGTTTATCTATGTAAACTACCATTCGGATCAATATGGATTCCAGATGTGATGTCACTGGTGAAATCGAAGTCGACACCAGGGCTTTTCTCGACACTTTGTGATTGGCGAAAATTAATTTCCCTTCAAGTTAGACTGTGATTAATGATTCTCATTGTTTTTTTTCATTCGGGTTCCACTTTAAGAGATTGTCGCTAACCATCTTGCTGCTTGTATGAGGTCTTTGATGTTCTTTATTTTGCTCGTTAATAAAAAAATCTTTAAAATCTCAAAAGGGTATTGGGATTAGAGGTAATGGAGAGGATGGGGGGGGGGGTAGGTATTGTGAGACCTGATTGTCCACGTCCCCTGCAGTCGTTGTTTTGACAAACTTAGCAATTGTACACCATCTTTCTTCCATCGATGAATTTTAGTTTGATGTCAAAGCCATGCTCACGCAGTCCCTGCTCCCCTCTGCCAACATGCTTCTGTGTGCTTACCTCTTCAACCCTCTGGTCCACCAATATCGGAAGTCTCTGCTCCAGATTCATCCACATGTTCTGCTGCAGTGAGCCCAGTTATTGTATGTCTCATGGAAATATTTCTTTCACAGGATGTCCAGGACTCTTCTGTGTATGTCCGTGGTTATCTCCTCCGTTCTGACAGGCTTGATTCGTGCAATGGTTGTGGTGTCACTGTGTATCTTCATTCCTCATTTTTCCCATACGCCAAGCCCCATACTGTTTGCCTCCAACCATGTGGAGTATGTTTGGCTTTGTGTGCCTCTCCCTAACAACATATTGCTTCTTTGTGTGGTCTACTGCTTCCCCTGCCACACCCCCCCCCCCAAAACTCCAATGATTCCATATACATGGCTCTCTCACAAAACACACTGCTCACCCCTATTCACTCTTCCTCCTCTTTGGAACTTTAAATGCTGTTTGTTAACATGCTTCAGTACACATGGCTGAGCAGTATGTCATTCTGTGAAATGACTGGTAGATGAAGAGGTACATGCATTGGGCATTGGGAGATTTTTTGATTTTTTTTATGCCTGCATGTGGAATTGCACATTATTACATACACCTCCCTCCCCCAATTCAACCTTTTTTTTTTATTATTTTTTTTTGCATGCATCCTCATTTACACCTTACCAGCCATTTCCTACTTAGCAAGGATGGCTGAAGTCAGAATATGTAAAAATAAGCAACTTATCCAGTTTACATTTTGCAGACAACTGTCTTGCCAAACTATTTTAAAGGCTGATGATTCTCATGCTATTGCACAGTGGGATGACATCTGAAATGGTATCTAGCATCTGCTTATTGTGTGGGTAGTTGGGCACTGTGACAACTACATTAGTTTATAATACATGTTACTCTATTTCATTGTTGTTCCAGCTGACAGATTTGGCATCCTTTGTTCCAGGGGATGGGAAACTGCTTGCTCCAGACGGCTCAGCAGGATGCATCGCTGGTTGTGGCTGGTGCAGCACTGGATACCATATTTGATGTTTTTGGAGAGGGTGCTGAAGCCGACAAAGTTGCAAATGAAATCGAGCTGGTTTCGGCCCTTCGGAATCTTGCGCCATCTTTCATGTCCATGGTATAGGGTCCAAATGCATCCGCTACAGTACTGCACCCAATATTTTGATTGCTTAAAAAGATACAATGTAGAAAAAATTAGAATGGCACTCTGCGATGTCGACAGATATGCCTCTGCCCAAATTATTCCATCATTTTACATAATTGTACCAAGTTTGATTTAAATCCCTGAACCCAGATTCAAAATATTTAAATAATTCCGGGTGCAAGGTTGATCAGGTTGAAATTTAAAACATGTATTCCCCATGACTACTGGATCATAATTGTGAAGTTTAATGTCGATTGATGAAGTGGTTCAAGATAAATAATTTTTAAAAAGATTTTTGTTGAATGCAATATGGCTGTCAGACCATGTGGCCTATTTATTATTTGTGGACACCCTGGTATCTCCAAGGCTAGGGGAACGTGGGTAAAGTTCCCTTCGACCTGTCAAGCCGTTCTGGAGAAGATTTTTGAAGGCTTTTTAAAGTTTAAAAAAAAAAGGCTGCCGAACCACTGGACGATGACGTCATCAAATCCCCCCCCCCCCCCCAAATACTTTCATACTAATCGGATAAAGTGTTTGACTATGAAATTAGGACGTCATAACGAAGCCACCTGTGACGTCAAAAAAAATCACACTTTACCAATGGTGAGTACTGGACATGTGCCAACTTTTTATTTTTTATTTAATTTTTTTATTATTCCCCGCCCCATGGAGTGGTTTCGGAGATGCAGAGGTCAAAAGTTTTTTTTCCCCTTTTTTCTAACATGGCTGCCACACCACATGGCCTATGATGTCATGATTATCTTTAAAACATTCTACACGAGTAGTCGCACCTATGGTGCGATTTTGTCAATCGGATAAGCAGTTGCAGAGAAAACAGAAAAATAGCCAATTATATAACAGCGCGATGTTGCCGCACTGTAATTAGCATGGATGGACGTATGGACAGACAACCCGAAAACATAATGCCTCTGGCGACTTCATCGCGGTGGCATAAAAATTTAAGCGATCAAATATTTGTTTATATTATTGTCAGAATTTTAATATTATAAATACATTATTTTATGATGCATCTGAATACATTTCTATTGTACCGTTGTACCATGGGCAAGCTTGTGGCCCCCAGGCTCACTTTTTGTTGTGTTTTGTAGCTCCAAAAATGTTGTGTAAATCCTAAGAACAGGAAACCGGTACAGTGAGAGTTTATTAAGATGCCACTTGCCAGGATCAAATTGCAGTGCACCTCGCTTCACACAGCCAATCAACAGCATCTCGTGATTCGTCTCCAAGCCCCGCGAAGCAGAGTTCATGCTTTCTTTGGGCATTTATCAATGTGGCTCATGAAAATGTTTTGGCCAAAATCAAAAAAAAATTCATTTCCACTGCCTTGGTCCTTTGCGATTATTAATGTACCATTTTCAACTCTGTGTGACAAGTGGAGATGCAAAACTGATGGGCAGATATTGTATCTTATTATATAGATAAAACACCCTGCTGATGTCTGCTTCCTCCACTGTTCTCATCCCCCCTACATCTCTCCCTCCCATCCCCCCTACATCTCTCCCTCCCATTCCCCTCAGTCAATTTCCTAAGTTGATAAACTTGCATTTAATTAATACGATTCCAATGTAGCACAGATTTCATGGGCCAAATGTGCTACTCCTGCATCCAAGTTCCTTGCAAATTTATTTTATAATACATATGACTTTGCTTGAACCCCAGAGAGCCAAATGCTTCTGAACGTCTTCCATCGGCAATCTTGGTAGAAGTCTATATATTGCGTCCTCGTCCATAAATTGCATACACATGCTTTGTCTGGGCATTTATTGATATCGATGTGAATAATGAAAATGTTTTTCGACCCTGCACTTGGTGATCCTTGGTAATCAATATGGTACCATTTTCAACTTTGTGCGATCAGTGGTTTGGGAGGAGATGCAAAAACTTAGACAGACATTGGATCTTATTATATAGATTTATTACAAGTATATTAGTGTCATTACATGTTTTCATTTCAACCTTTCAACATCCTATTTAATGCCCATTTCCTGTGTTTTCTTCTGATTGGGTTCTTTTGCAGAAAAACACAACACTTGCCTCTCCAATTGATACTTACCATTATTTTGTCACTGGCAATGAATATGAAACGATCTTCCAAAAAGATTGCATGCATTGTATTTATTTGTGACGAGCAATCTTTTGTAACAAGTGTATTTAAATGAGTTTCATCTAGACAGAGGTGGCATTTTAACGGTACCTTCTTTTAATGAAAACGTGTGCACAGATGCAAGAGCATAAAAGGAATTACAGCTGCGACGAAGTTTTTGTGCTGCAGGACGTGGCAACAAATCTGCTGCGGTTCATTCGCTACAAGGAGCAGGCCGCCGTCTGAACTTGCACTTTAGTACGCATTTGCGAAGCTGGTGTGGCACTTCTCCTTTTATGATTTCCCTAATTTCCCCATATAATTGAAATCGCAATCTTGTATGTCATTGCATCAAAATTGTTTTTTTGCAATAAATCTTATTTCTAGCACATCTTTGTCCTGGTCTTGTAAATGGCATTTTCGTAATGTTTTTTTGGGGGAGTCGAGTAACATCTGAATAAGGGCAGTCGACATGGGTTTGAAAGAATTTAAGGTTCACTGCTGAATTATTTTATTTTAAGCATTTCATCCACTTATTTTTCCATGGGGAAAATAGTTCTTTATTTGCAAGTTAAATCTTGCCCTTTTTACAGAGATCATGAGCTTGAAAGCATTTAAGGTTCACTGCTGTAATATTTTATTTTAAGCATTTCATCCATTTATTTTTCCATGGGGGAAAATAGCTCCATATTTGTGAGTTAAATCTTGCCCTCATTACAGAGATGTTGGGTTTGATGCAAACGGTGACCAAAACTGGACCTCCAACCCTCGTACTTGCAGTAACCTGCAAGTAAGAGGGTTGGGTGTCTTACTGCAATTCCGTTTTCTTCATTTCTTTCTTTGTCTGTTTTTTGTATTGTCAGATCAGGACAGATTAGATTTGTGACTTGCTGCAGGTACCATGTAAACCTGTACCGACCTGTTTCATGGTCGGGTTGTCGACGAATAAACTGTCTCCCCCACCAGGTTTTCTGGTGAGGAGGGTGTATGATATGGACACAGCAGGATTAAAAACAAAAACTTGTCAAAGGGTGGAGGAGCTCCTCTTGAGCCAACGGCCATACAAATCTAGTACCCAACTGTGTCTGTGGACGTCGTCCTGCAGTTGGGTTACTTTATTATTATTTTTTAGGAGGTTGGTGGCAGGATTTGCACTCCGGCCACCGTAAAGCCCTTCATTCCGCAAAATGCAAAGAAAGTTGAAAACTCACTCCGAGGGAGTCCCTCCTGTGCAGGTGCGCTCCGTAGGGCAGCTCACTGGATGATGGGATTGGGGCAAACCCTTGGGGACCCCCACTCTTTGATAGGAGGAAAACCACGGGTTAACCTTCCCGTGTCAGCTTGAGGTAGTGTGTGTCAGAGTGGTGCTGAGGTGTCGTCCACCAGATGGCGGTCTCCTTGGGTTAACCTGAGTTTGCATGTTAGATATATCTTGGTTTGCATTTTTTTTTCAAAGGGAATAAGTTCTTACCATCATGTTTTGTATCTTTGAAAAAGACTTGAACAAGTTTATCGGCATCTAATAATTTTGCAGGCTGAATTGGAACACTATACAGTTCCATGAATTACGGTGTTTATGAAGGAGAAGAAACTTTTGGCAGGACGACGATATTCTTGTATTGTAACAGATACAATACATCATATTCAGTGATTGGCCAATGAATTTATTTATTAAATCTCCCATCAGTACAAGGAGGGAAGATGTTGTAGTCTTCCTTGTTTCTTTATTTTCTTTCTAGCAATTACAATTTTATTGTGCACAATTTAATTCCTGAGCCAATTCTTTTCAAATTTGGTGAAGTTGCACCGTGGTCCAATACACTTTGAATCCTTTTTGCATTCTTGACTTCAGCAACTGTTCTGATTTTGAGGAGTCAGGTGAACCATGAAGAATTGCCTTGCAATTTCCTTGTTGAGTCAACAGAAATGAAAGTTTACACACAAGGATGCTTTCAAAGAGCCTTGAAAGGGATGTGAGGGGGTGGGGGGGGGGAGACATTTTATCGATTTTTACAGGTACGAAAGGTCAAAATCGGTCACAAATTTCCAAAAACGTATGTCCTTTAAAAAAATCATACCCGTTTATTTTATTTTGATTGATTATGGGTAATGAAGCACACCAACTGTGATACAGGATGGCATGTTTTTGGTTTGGTATACAAACTCTAAGCTCGTGGAAGAGCTCGAACACAGAATGGATCAGGACGCAACAGTACGAACGAAACAGCAGAAAGAAAAGGGGCGAAACGCCAACGGTAGAGCTGGGGAAGAAAATAGATGGAGACGGACAAATGAGAGGTAGGGAGGACACTGAGGTGGATAAGATGGATATAGAAGCAAACTCTCACGAAGGATAAAGTGAAAATTTTGGTTGGGGAGGGTGGGGGGGGGGGGTTCAACGGGGGTAGAAAAGATCATGGTTTTGAATGGGAATGATCTGAGATGGTGGTGAACAGCTCTTTTGAAGACTTGGAAGGAAGAATGAGATTGAAGGAAATGTGGAAGTTGGTTCCACAGGTGGGGAGAGATAGGAAAGGATGAGTGGAGGTGAGCAGTGATTCTGCCTTTTGGGGGTTTCTGGTGGAGCACGTGTGCCCTGCAGAAATCTGGGCGAGCATGTTGAGGGCAGAGGGTGTGACACCAGAAAGGAGGCAGTAGAAGACAGAGGGAGAGCACTGACCTTTCAATGATGGCAAGGTGATGGGCGCATACTCAGCTTCGTCGTGGGAGATTCCAATAATGTTGAAGGCCTTGGTTTGCATGTTGTCAAGCTGAGCAAGGTGTGAGGCAGGGGCCCCATGCAAGAGGGGGGAGCAGTACTTCATCAAGTTGCGGATGAAGGCCTTGTGGGTGGATTATGCATGACGGAGGATGCCCAGTTGGCAGCTCACTTTTGAGGCCAACTTCGTTATGTGGTTTGCCTTGGTGAGATCATGGCTGATAGTGAGACCCAAGTTTGAGTGGCTGAACTTCCTCAAGAGGATTGCTCAGAAAGTAGATGGGAGGGTTTACCACATGGTTCTTTCAGACGGAGAGTGAGTGTGAGATTTTTCAGGATTGAAAAATATATTCCAAGTGTTTGACCAACTTGTGATTTTATCAAGGTCTGAAAAGAGGGAAGAGGCTGCTGCATCGGTTGTTAACTGAAGGATGAGGATGTCATGGCAGAGGCTGTAGTCGTCAGCAAATGGATAAAGAGGGTTTTCCAGTCAGAGATCATTGATGAGAATTACTGTACTATTAAGATTAAGACTACAAGTGTTAGAATTGCCACCCCAGAGTCTGGACATGAGTCCCATCAAGGCCATATGGGATTACCTTGAAACAGAACAAGAGGAACACAACTAACTAACCACCACAGGATATTTGGCACAATATTCCTGTAAGAGTGCATCAGCCACACAGGAAGCATGGGTAAAAGAGTGATGGCACTTAAGAAGGCAAAGGGCAGACACACCAATATTGACTGATACTATAAAATGACATTGTTCTTGTTATTTACTTAAGCAGTTTATTTCAAGCACATTTATAAACAGGAGTTCACATCACTGGTACTCAGGTACTCGTATGGCGAACTAGCACAACAGAGGCTTTCGGTGGAATGTTTTCTCAGTGAGTGGAGGTAAGATTCTTCCGTGATCATTCTGATAAATTGATGTACTGTACTGTGATTTCAAAACTTAAGGGCACAAAATTAAGTATCAATAACATTATAATTTATAAATTAAATTATAACTTAAGATGAAAAACAATGAATCGAAGAAGAAAACACATTAAGCGAAGAGGAAGAAAAGGAGGTTTCCTCAGCAAGTGTAGGTAAGATTGTTCTGTGATAATTCTGATAATTGAAAAACTGTGATTTCAAAATTAAGTTTATAAATGATAACATAATTTACAAGTTATATTGTAGGTTTATGACTTGTAAGATTAAAAAAATAATAATAAAGTATATCTTAGGAGAACATGCGAGCAAAGAGGAAAAAAAGAGTATCAGGAGCGTCCGGAACACACACAAAAAAAGAGAGGGGCTTGTGAGTGTCTCGTCTGGAGTGGACATTCTGAGAAAGCGCTTATTGATGAGTAAGATGCACACTTAGCTGAGGTGCATCGGAAAGCAGACGAGCATGCTCGAAGCTGACTTTTTTAAAATATTTTTTTGAGAGTACCAAACCATTTCTGCTTGTACTCATTGGAGAACCAAATAAAAAAATTGTGTGAACCCCTGTTTATAAAGGCTGTTCATTTACAATAATAGGCAAATGATTGTTATTACCTCGAACACAGAAGGTGGATGGAGGTTATGTTTTCACCCCTGTCTGTCTGTTTGTTTGTGAACAAACTATCTCAAGTTGTGGACGGATTTGGACGAAATTTTGTGGATAGTTTGGGTGTGTGACAAGGACGAAATGATTAGATTTTGGTGAAGATCAGAATCCGGATTTGGATCTGAGAATTTTTTTTACTGATTCTTCACCATTGAGTGATGGGGCTAAAACGATATTTCAAAAAGTTACAGACGGATTCGGACGAAACTTGGTGGATGTGTTGGTTAGGTGACAAGAACAAGCTCATTATATTTTAGTTCAGGTCCGAATCCAGATCCGGCCTATCAGTGGGATACAAAACGTAAAGCAATCAGCATGGCGGAGGTATGCGCTCTACCGAGTGCCCTTCTAGTCACTGATAATTTGATGAATTATTACCCCAAAGTATGAATATCATTGGAATCACCCAAACATGTGCACAGAACTCTAAATCTTGCCTTTGAATTTTTGTCTTTATTACCTGAAACCAGTTGGGTCAGTAGCATAAACGTGTTTACACAGCTGCACCAAGTGAAAATGCTTGGGGCCATTTTGGCTCTCATTAAACTCATTAAAAGGCAATTAATCAGGAGTATTTTGGGAATTTATTCCCTCTGCCACCGCAGGTGGAAGGAGGTTGTGTTTTCACCACTCTGTTTGTTTGTCTGTTTGTGTGCGGGATATCTCAAAAAGTTGTGGACGGATTCGGATGACATTTGGTGGATAGTTTGGGTGTGTAACAAGAACGAACTCATTAGATTTTGGTGAAGATCCGGATCCAGCTACTAGGATTTTTCAAGTGATTCTTCAGCATTGAGAGATAGGGCCAAAAACTATATATAGCACGACATCTCAAAAAGTTGTGGACGGATTCGAATGAAACTTGGTCAACACGTTGGGTGTCTGACCAGGAAGAATTGATTCAATTTTGGTGAAGATCCAGATCTGGATCCGAGGTTTATTTCATTTTTTTTAGTGATTCTTCATCATTGAGAGATAGGGCCAAAAATGATATATCGCATGATATTTCAAAAATGTATTGGGCCCGATATGTTCCACTGGATCAGGCATTACGTGGCGGAGGTATTCACTCTACCGAGTGCCCTTCTAGTTCCACACTCTAAAACTAAATGTTTAACTGAAGATGAAGTGTACATATTAGGTTAAATTGTGTTGAATGAAACCAGGAGAGTTAAGTGGTGAGATAACCATGAGACCACTCATTGAGAAAAAATAAACTTCTGAGGATAGATATTTCTGAGATTATGTAGAACCTGAGAGTGAGATTGGCAGAAGACTCGATTGGCCTGTGGGAATGCTTTTGGATAAAAAGAGCTTCGGTTGGCTATTTTTTTTGTTGTTGTTGATTGTTCAAGTTGCTTGACTTTAGTGCTTGTAACATGAGCATAGGTTGACCCACGAGATAGAACGAGGATTACTGGAGTCTTTTTTGGCAGTCCAATAGAGTATCCTTGCTGCACCAGTCACATAGTCGTTGCATTTGCAGGTTCCAAGAGTTGCGAAAATATCATACCACTGTGATTCTACACCAAATTATTATACAGTCTTCAGGATATTGTTGCGGTTCTCGGAACCGCATGCATACAACAGATAGGTTTCCTGAGACAGTTATGCCAGTAATATACGTGCAGATAGACCCCTTCCTTTTGTTTAGTGGGAAAACAAGGGAGTGCGTTGCGATGGTCTAATAGTTAGGATTATTAAATCATTTTCCCCTTTTATTTTATCCCCACTCTTTTTCTTTTCTTTTCTGAGGTAAATCTGCCTGCTTGCCCCTCGTCTCGTCTCGTCTACCATAACCGTGCATCAACGTCTACCCGAAACTAGACATGTGCGGTGAGTCACGTACGCTTTGGCAGCAAGGTGGGCGGGCTGCACCAGCGTCTGCCTGAAACCCAGCCCAGGCTGGTGGACCACGTGAGGGGACGGAGCCAGTCAGAGTGCCTGACTCGGGCGATGACGTTGGATTCAGCATGGCCTCTCCCCCGAGCCTCGGGCTCTATAAAGGATGGAGAAATCCTCCGTGTGTGTCGAGTGTGTTCGGTCTGGGTGTTTTCACGCGGAGTGTTCCTGCTTCTCGACTCCGCCCATGTCTCGCCTCGACGGCCCGCCTTCTGTTCCTCGTCTCCGCCTACACGACGTCGACCTCGCCTCCTACTTCTCGACTCCTCCTGCCTGGTTCCGCCTACTGCTCCACCCTCGCTCTCTGGACTCCACCCTTCTCCACTCAGGCTCCTCCTTCAGAACACGATCTCCACACGTGCGGCTGTGGCCAGAACAACGCGACTATTGTTGGGTCCCTCCCTCCCCTGAAATCCCTCCCCCAAAACGCCCAGGTACCGAAAGCTATAACCTCAACTCCCCTCCCTCCCTGGCTGCAAAAGTCCCTTCACACTTGGGTTTCTTTTTCTGTGTGTGTCTGAGTGTGCTGGCGCCTGTCTGTCAAGTAAGCCTGTAGAAGATCCTTATTGTTGTTACTGTTATTAATCTCGCGTCAAGTCTGCACTCTCTCTCTCTCTCTCTCTCTCTCTCTCTCTCTCTCTCTCTCTCTCGCTATCGAGTGCAGCCTGTGGCTGCTGGTTGCATCATTGGTTGGGACGCGGCTATGCCGCTCATGCAGTGTCCCCCTTACCAGTACACTGGTGCTCATTTTGCCGACCTCGGAAAGATGACAGGCTGAGTCAACCTCCTGGTGTATTTTAATTCAGCGGCCAACGGGGCTTGAACTCAGGACCCTAGGATCCCAAGCCGCCACCCTAACCACTAAGCCAACACCAGGCTTGCCAAGTCTGCACTGTGTCTGCTTTAGTAAGTTGCTTGTATTATTGTCGCACCACACCTCTCTCCTCTTTCCCTGCGTTACATACCCAATAAATCTTTGTCGTGCCACATGCTTTTCCTCGCTTGCTGTTAATAAATAATTGTCATTAGGAATGTTCCCAGCTCGCCTTTGCCTTTTCTCTCATTGGTCCAGCATTGTTCGAATCAAAGTTTAGCCGGGTCTTTATTCCAAACAATCCGTTCCTTCTAGCCGGTACGTCCTTGGCAGTGTCGCTCGGCTGCATCCGATCCAGTAGAGTGATCCTGTTTGGACAAGGCGTACCGAGGGTGTGGTTCCCTGGTAATTAAACCACGTGGTTAATTAGGTAACCCGATTCCATAGACGGGAGGATCCTAGGTCACGCGGTTGATTATTGCCGTCCACAGTCGGTTTAAGTTGACCCGCCGCATCACGGAATTATCCGTGAGCGACGGCCTACAATTCCGGGGAGTCTGGTGGGAATCAACCTTACTTCCCCCACCTAGTGGTCTTCTCACCCGACCCCGCCGGCCCGCAACAATATATTAAATTCACGGCTCCAGGACGATGCACAGACATCGATGAAACTCTCTCTTGGCTTCTCTGCAGCTCTTCTGTCACTGAGGGCTTGATCCCGGGAGAAGCACTGAAAATCGGAATATATTGTTGTGGAAATGAGAATTTCTATTTTATTGTGGCTTTGCTTTTATTGATTGGAAGGTTGATGTAATTCTGCAGACCTTTTAGCTTACTTCCAATCAGCAAGATCATGGAATCCATCAACGCAGTTAATATAAAATCCTTCCTTTTCTCCAACGGCTTCATATAAAATCACCAACTTTGATTCGGACCTGGTCACTCTACCTTGAACATGCTGCTCTTACTCTCCCAGCAATGGTGGAGACCCTCAATGTCAGCCGTGAGATCAGGGCTGTCTCTCTGGACATATCTCGAGCTTTCAATATAGTCTGGCACCCTGCCTTGCTCTTCAGTCTCTGCATCCAAAGTCAAGTCTACACATGGCTTACTGACTTCCTCTACTGTCGTAGCCAACGTGTGGCACTCAGAATCCTTCAATGTCTCCCTGTTAAGCCTGTAATGCCACAAGGCAGGGTTCTGGGCCCAGTCCTATTCCTAATCTTCAAGGATCTCCCTGACTTTGGAAAATTCCCTTTATTTGCCGACGATTCTGCCCTCTACCTCATCCTTCAGATAGACAGGCAGCAGCCGCTTTCCTCTCTTCAGTCTTTGACAAAACCACAAGCTGGTCAAACACTTGGAATATGTCTTTCAATCCTGACAAATCCCACACTCTCACCATCACTCTGAAAAGTCAGTCTGGCCAACCCTCCTATCTACTTTTTAACAATCCTCTTGACGAACGTTAGTCAATCAAACTCCTATGTCTCACTATCAGCCATGATCTTTCTTGGGAAAACTATATTTGAAAGGTGACCTCCAAAGCCTGTCGCTGACTGGGCATCCTCCGTCATGCGAAATCCTTCCTTGGCACACCTGAACTCTTATCCACCTACAAGGCATTCATCCGCAGCATGATGGAGTCCTGCTCTTCCTTTTGGGACGGTGCCCCTACCTCACACCTTCAAGGTCGTTGGAATGTCCCGTGATTAAGCTGAGTCCAAGGGCCTTTCACTTTCCCATTCCAGATAGGTTGGTCCCTCTGTACACTTCCGCCTCTTTTCTGGTCTTGCAACCTCTGCTGTCTGTGCTTTTTCCCTCCCCCACCGGCGTTTCTGCAGAGCGTTCATGGGTCACCATCAACCCCCTTCTGGGGAAATTCCCACAAAATGCAGAAACGTGCTCACCTCCACTCATGCATTCCTCTTTTCTCCCTCCCCCCCTGTCAAATCAACTTCTGCATTGTCTTTAATCTCATCCTTCCCTCCAGGTCTTCAAGACAGTTGTTCATCACCATCTCAGAGCATCCCCCATCCAAAACCATGATCTTTTCTGCACAAGTTAACCCTCACCCCCATCCTCAAGCACACTTTCATCCAGTTTTCCAGTTTTTCCTTCTTGAGTTTGCTTCTTATCCATTTTGTCCAGCCCTATCTATCTATCTATCTATCTATCTATCTATCTATCTATCTATCTATCTATCTCTCTCTCTCTCTCTCTCTCTCTCGGTATATATATATATATATTAATCCTGAGGAACTTGAAATTGTATCGTTTTGGGGACGTCATAAAGAACATAAACAAGGAGGCACGAATAACTAATTGAAGGTGGTGTAAAGTACAATCAATGACGATAAACTTCTGAAATTTGTTTTTTTTCTGCAGCCTTTCAAACTTTTCTTTTATTTCAATTTACGTATATACTTGAACACTGTAGAACAGAAATCACCTTGTTGGCACTTCCAAAAACCTCCGGTTTAGCAGCACTTGGCCAAAATATCACACCGTTTCCGGACATGTCGACCAACAAATTTTCTGCTCGCTCCCTCAGCGGTGGGGAATATCGACATTCAGACAAAATGGTGGCTCATGGGAAATATAAATTGTGCTCGGAAAGGCAAAGCAACAGTTGTAAAGACCTTCCCACGTCATTTTCCTCAAGGCTGCATGGGGTAAGGTAGTTAGGGTTAGGTAGACAAAGGTTACACTTACACTTATGTTTGTCTACCTGTCTCTAAGAACGATATCTCAAAAAGGTCTGGACGGATTTGAACGAAACTTGATGGAGAGGTTGGGTGTGTGACCCGGACGAATCGATTCGATTTTGGTGAAGATCCGGATCGGGATACGAGAATTTTTTTGAGTGCTTCTCCACCATTGAGAGATGGGGCCAAAAACGATAGATATCATGATATCTCAAAACGTTATGTTGTGGACGAGTTTGTTTAATGAACAAGAATGAAATTGCTCGTTGAGCAAGGAATTGCCGGAATAACTTTGTCATATCTCCATGATCTCTGAAAAAACAAAAACCTGAAATCAATTTGGTTCTTATAAGTCGATAGTGCTGTATTTAATGAGTTATAGCACGTAGTTTGGTTATGATCATAACTTGGAAGTCAATCGGACTTGAAATGGCGTTTTTATCACAATTTGAAAGTTTTGACCCGACCCCCCTGACATTCGACCCCCAACGCTAAGAAGGGTCTTGGTGTGACACCCCAATGAGACATATGGTTGGATGCAGAATTGGAAGATGCACATTTTGGATTTGGTTTGAAGTCGATACGCCATTTTAACGGACGTTATTGCGAAAATAAAAATTTCGGTTTTTCCGTGACCTTGACCTTGACCTTTACCTAGATTCACCAAAAACGACGAGTGTCTAGTTGGATCATGGCCGAGCGTCTGTACCCAGTTTGGTATGATCGCTGAAACGGTGTGGCTGCTACAGGGTAAACAAACACACAAAAAAAACAAACAGACAGACACACAGAATGACACACACAAACCAGACCAACATAATTACCGAAATCCGAAGGATTCCGTAAATTAACAAGGCGATTCGATTTTGGTTCAGGTCAGGATCCAGATGAGGCCTATCGGGGGGAATCAAAACATAAACTGTTCAGGTTGGTGAAGGTAAAGCCGCTGCCAAGTTGAATTAAAATTCTGCGTAGATTTTTTATTCACCAATCAAATAGGCCGTTTACAGGGAAAACGTTTAACTGTGATGCGTCAGCACTGAAAAAGCTCTAAACTAGATAACTAGATAACTAGGTAACAATAAATAATTTCACTCAGATCAAACAACGGCATCGCCCGAACGGTTTAATGCATGAACGATAGCGGAAGTGACGTCATTTGGATCAACCAATGGAATGGCGCTCCGGCGGGAAAAATACGTCATCGTCTCACTGAATCTGAAATGGCTCCACATGAAGAAGTCGAATGCAAAGAAGAAGAAGAAGCAGAAGAAGAAGAAGAAGAAGGAGAAGGAGAACAAGAAGCAGCAGCAGCAGCAGCAGAACATTCAGTGTGCCATCTGACGGTGAACTGTAAGTCTTTCGATGAGAGGATAACGGATTGAAATATAACAACATATGTTTTGTGATTTATAAAAGCCATATACTGTGTATTTTGAAGAAATAAAGGGTTTCCATCCGTTTCGGTACGAGCGGAGCTTCAGAGGGCGTCATGCCTCATGATTACCAAGGCCACGGGTCAAGTCCCCGATCGGTTCAGTGAAAGAACTCGTCATTAATCATCGTTAGTTATATTATTACTACGTGTGTGGCTTTCTCAAAGCAAGTTGGCAAAAAGAAGAAGGGGGGAAAAAAAAAAGTCGAATATTCTTTCCTTGAAGTGATTCTGTGGGAACGAACTGGCGGGAGGAGGTTCCTGTGGTGTTGGCGGGAGGAGGAGGTTCCTTCGACGAACTCGATGCTTGAGGCTTCTTCTCGCAATTAGGTGGGAATTTTTTTTTTGAGGATTCAGGTTCGTTTTTCAAAGACCACGTTTACATGTTTATTTTTTACTTTAATCTGAATTTGTTTTGGGATTTGCTCGTCCAGTATATTTCGTTCGCGAACGGCTAACATTGAGGAGGCCTTGGTTTTGCAGTGAAGACTCGAGTAAAGTGACGAACTAGAACGGCCTGAGCCTGAGGTAGCGTAACATGTCGAATGTTCTCGTTGTAAACTCCATGATGATGATGATGATGATGATTATGTAAGAATCGCAATGTGTGTAATTAAATGTTCTGAATTTTCGCCGAAGCTTCTGTGGAGAAAATCGAACTAAAATTCGGAAATTGTATGTATGGACCTTATGGAATCAAAAACGGTTTGGCGAATCCCCACCAAATTTCGGCATACGTGCTGGGGGTACCCAGGGTCAGGCCATGGGTACAAAATTACCCCAGCCGCCCCTCCCCCACGCAACCCAATTCCCCACGTGGGTGAGGAGACGACGACAACTACTACTACTACTACTACTCCGTATATCTAGCTCGGGGGCCGAGAGACCGCTTTGGGGATTGATCCTTTTGACTTCGTTCCCTTGGGACGGTGGGGACGTGAGGTTATGACAGGAATTTTTGAATTTTTTTTGGCCATGGTTGCCCGTGATTGCTCGCCTACTCTTCGTGAAGGACACCGTGTGGTCTTTAACATCCACCAACTCATGCTGGCAGATGTGACGCCATTTTAACGACCATA
>CM068960.1:93625582-93642530 GCA_035128595.1 Eptatretus atami
TCCTGCAACGCGAGACTCCACAGCACAAACCAGCAAAACTGATAATTTATTATTTTACCGAAAATGATTCCACCACCCACACACCACCTCCAATTATTTATTTTACCATTTCGGATCTCCTCCCGACACACCACCTCCAATTATTTATTTATTTAATTGACTTAAACGATCCACCCACACCACCTCCAATTATTTATTTATTTACGAAAACGATTCCACGACCCACACACCCTCCAATTATTTATTTACCGTAAACGATTCCACGACCCACCACACCACCTTTAATTTATATATTTATCCGTAAACGAATCCACGATCCACACACCACCTCCAATTATTTATTATTTACCGAAAACGATTCCCCACCCACACACCACCTAATTTATTTTTTACTGTAACGATTCCAGACCCACACACCACCTTAATTATTATTTATTTATTTACCGAAAACGATTCCCACCCACACACCACCTTATTTTATTTTTTACTGTAAACGATTCCACGACCCACACACCACCTTATATTATTATTTATTTATTTACCGAAAACGATTCCACCCACACACCACCTTATTTATTTTTTACTGTAAACGATTCCACGACCCACACACCACCTTAATTATTATTTATTTATTTACCGAAAACGATTCCACGATCCACACACACCTCCAATTATTTATTTATTTACCGAAACGATTCCACGACCACACACCACTTTAATTATTTATTATTTACCGAAAACGATTCCACGACCCACACACCCACCTCCAATTATTTATTATTTAAAGTGGGCGTGGCTTATGAAAAATATTGTGTGGCTCAGGAGGTGTGCTCAAACAAGAGCATTGAGAGTTTATCGGGTTTTCCGTGTGTGTGTGTGTGTGTGTGTCTGCAACGCGAGGCTCCACAGCACAAACCAGCAAACCGATTATTTTTCAAATGGTAGTCCTTCAAAAATAGGGTGTCTATTTACCCTCATTTTTTATGAGGAATGCCAGTTGGCAAAATACGCAATAGGAAAAATCTTGCCAGGCAGAGGAACAATTGTATGTGAACCAATACGTCTTGGCAATGAATCTTCGTCGGTGGATCGGTCAGAATGAAAAGCATCGTATCCAGCGCTTCGATCCTAGCGAATCCCTCGTCGCCTACCGGCTTGTCATACATATTTATTGTGTATTTGTGGCCCTGAAAAGGGCTCTTTAGGTTTAATGAAACTTTTCAGCTAAACCCGAGGAAATTCTTGTCGATGCTTTCCTCGTCGAAGACTGCACGTAACTCCTTGTTTTTTTTTCTCCTAACGGCACGTAACTCCTTGTTGGATATTGGAAAGTTTTTTTTATTTAATTTAATTTAATTTTTATTTATTTATTTATTTATTTTGTTGGGTTCCCATTTGCTTATGGAGGAACACAAAAACACACGCATGGATGTATCATCAGAGTTGTTTCAACGACATGCTGAGCGAGGGCGATGACTTCCTGTTCTGTATCGTGACTGGTGATGAAAGCTGGTTCCACCATTTTGACCCAGAAACCAAATGGCAAAGCATGGAATGGCATCACTCCACATCTCCAAAAGTGTGTGTTGTGTTGTGTTGATTGTTATCTCCATAATTTGGGTTTCAGAAGGTAGAATGGAAGACTCCTAGGACTCGAAGTATCCAACTTCGTTTCGGTGAAGGATTGTGACTCATGGTCAAAGAAGTTGTGGTGTTTTCAGTTTTGTTCCAAGGGCTCTTTTCAGGATCTTTACTGAGCCCTGGACAGCCTTCAACTGCAGTTAGTTTGTGGTAATGTTCCCATGGTGGTTTGTAGGATCTTTGTGTGGTTCTTCTTTATTATTCCTGTTCCAATTATCACTGGTACAATTTTGGCACTCTTCAGCTTTCAGGAACTTTTCATTTCATTCGTGGGGTCTTGATATTTGGTCACATTATTGATTTCTGCGTTATTTTGACCAAAATAATTCGGTCCTGAAAACTCAATTAGCAATGCCTTCTTTTCCTTTTTATATCTGAGTACTATGTCTGGTGGCAGTGCTTCGTTTTCTTTGTTCATGCTGGATGGCATCATCAGGTCTAGCGTGAGCATTATGTCATTGTTTTCAATGATTGCTTTTGGTTCATGTTTCCATGAGTTTTGTGGAACTAGGATGTTGAAATTTCTGCAGATATGCCAGTTGAAATTTCTGCAGATATGTAGAGAAATTTCTCTACATACCTGCGTGCATGCGTGTGGTGTAGATGCTCTGACATGAGTTTTGTTTACATCCTGATAGGAGGTGGCTCGTCCTTTCTGTTTCTGCCTTGCAAATATCTACTTGTCTGATTGGCTCAGTCCTGCCATTTGTTTTTTTTAAGCCATTCATATACAGTTGTATCCTTGGTGTTGGGCTTTTATAATGATTTGTTCTCCATTCAAATTGAGCTGACCTCTTCTTCGCCATTCCAGTGATCTTTCATTGTCTATCCCCTCCCCAATCTGCACTTTTTATACGCCCGATATATATATATATATATATGTAATCGGGGCGTATTATGTGATTCCGTCTGTCCGTCTGTCCGTCTGTCCGTCCGTTCCTGTCCGCACTCTAACTCCCAAAGTTTTCAACTTTCACGTTTCATATTTGGTACATAGGTACAGACTGGAGACGGTGTGTCGCGACATACGTTCATCATCTAAATTGGTTGCCATGGCAACCAGGATGCTGTTTTCAATCCGTTCCTGTCCGCACTCTAACTCCCAAAGTTTTCAACTTTCACGTTTCATATTTGGTACATAGTTACAGACTGTGGAGACGGTGTCGCGACATACGTTTGTCATCTAAAGTGGTTGTCATGGCAACCAGGATGCTGTTTTCTATGTAGTAGCACAATTCTGTATATACCTGCTTGTGCGGGCGTATATTGTGCTCACTTGCACTCTTGTTTATTTTTTATATTTCCCTGCTCTTTTGTCTTTATCCCAGTTGTCATGACATATTTCTTGGTATTTCTTCTTACACATTTTTCTCTTGTCTTTTTTGCAATTGTTGTGGCTGTATTTGTTGCTGTTTTGGTTTAGTGCGTGACATCTTCTGTTCGCACCTGTGTTTTTTGAAGTTTTTTTGCAAGGTGAGTGAGGGATACCTTTACTCGTTTGTTGTGTTCATGCTTGTGTACAAATTTTAATTGTATTCGGTAGTCTATTGAACCTTTCATTTACTCTGCTAATTCTACAGTCATCGCTCTGAGCACTTGATTGAGTTCCATCAGGCGCCACCTCCTTCTTTACTCGGCAGGTACATTCTCGTTTTTTTTGTGGATAGTGAGGAGTTTCCTTGTTATGATATCTCGTTTTCTGATTTCTGCTTGTGGCCAGTTTACTATTCTGCAGCTGTATTGGACCACTTGTACTGCCAGTTGGTTTATGGCTATGATTTTGTTCCTTGGGGAAAGGTATGTTTTCAGGATCAGCCTCGTTCTCTGCAGGTATTATTTGGTAATTGTTTTGCGCATTTTTATGACATAGGTGGCCCTCTTCTACTCCAAGGTATTTGTGTGATACCTCATTGTCTCGCTCCTGTGTTGTTGTATTTGTCGATTTATTATGTTGTCTGTTTTTGTTGGTCTATCTTCCATGAATATGCATTTGGCACACTTATCTAGACCAAATTCCCTTTGGATGTCATTAGAGTATGTTCGGTTAGGTATGGGAGGAAGTGTCTGAGCAGCACGTCGCTGCATCCACTTTCTTTCGGTACTCCAGGGGCTTCTGTCTGGCCATTCCCCAGGCAGATGTCTGGCACATTCCCATCTCCTTGAGATGCAGTTCAACCTGCTGCAACCATGAGGCACATGGGCGTCCCGTTGGCCTTCTATACAGGTAACAAATCTCATTTGAGTGTCTCTCAGCAGCCGCTTGTTGGACACAAAGTCTGACCAGCGATAGCCAAGGATTCTCTGAAGAGAACTGATACCAAAGGAGTTGAGTCTTCATCTCAGATCCTTGGTCAGTGTCCAAGTTTCACATCCGTAGAGCAACACTGGAATCGCCAAGGACTTGAAGACTCGGACCTTCATCCTCTTGCATAGGTACCAACAATGTCACACCCCATGATCCAGAGAATCCATGACTCCCCCAGCTTGACCCAGATGTCTATTGACCTCTGGCTCACAGCCAGCAGAGACATGAATATCACTGCCATGGAAATGTGAATCTCTCCGTGACCTCAACATCCTCACCACAAATAGGTACAGACAAGAGAGCAGCATCCAATATGTCTTTGAAAGCCTGGATCTTTGTTTTGACCCAGGATACCCATAATCTCAGCAGCTCCAACGACTCTTTCAGCACCTGGAAGGCCCCTGTAAGGATATCCAGTCTCCGCAATGATGACTGCATAATCTGTGTGAAAATTTTGACATTTCCAAACGATGCACTGCAGCTTGATCTCCAACATCCTCCCAAGAATCCAGTCCATATGAGGGCTGAAAAGTGTGGGGACCAGTGCATGTTCCTGTGAAACTCCAGTAACAACTGGAAATAGGTCAGAGATGGAACCATCACACATGAAAGCTCTCAGTACCAGAGTATAGTCTATAAATCCGATTGATCAATTTTGATGCACCCCACGAAGACCGAGAATCCTCTAAAGGAGAGGGCATCCCAATTCACTGAATCAAACACTTTGCAGAGATCAAAATAGGCTGCAAGCATCCCCTGCTGAAACTCTCCCCTGCATTTGGTAAGGACCCAAAGAGCATGGACATGGTCAATCATAACCTCTTTGGTGTAAAGCCAGACTGCTCTAAAGGCCCAGTCACACCTTGACGTTTTTAGCCAGCAATGGCAACGTATCAAAATGTATGTTAAAACGTGAGCATGGAATGGTCAATCATAACCTCTTTGGTGTAAAGCCAGACTGCTCTAAAGGCCCAGTCACACCTTGATGTTTTAGCCAGCAATGGCAACGTATCAAAATGTATGTAAAACCTGGCTTACGCTGAACTTTTTGGTGTTTTTTTTCAAGATTCGGACGTATTCATAACGAGTTGGTCGTATCCATAACATATTAGTAACGGACACAGAACGTTTCGTTATCTTATAGATAACTTGTACCAACGAATGCTTAGCCTGTTGTCGGCGTTCACAACCTATTCCCAACGATAGTCTAACATGCATAGCGTGCTGCAAGTATCGCCGACGATCACGTGGCGTAGCCTATTAAAAGGCTGCCGCGCAATGATTCAAATCATAACCGCCGGAGAAATGGAAGTGTCAACATCGCAGTCACACCTTGGCGATCTTGACAGCGTATGCCGACCTCTGAAAAATGCGTCTAAAACGCTGCGCGCACGTCGAATACGGTATGGGAAGTTTGGTTATACGTGAATAGAACGCTAAAGTACGCTATCATACGTCGTAGTAATGGAGTACGTCTTGTACTTTTAAACGTGTTAAACATTTTACGACGTACTTGCCGCATGCCTCACACATTCCGCATGCGATGGGAATAAGTTGTACGCACGATATGCGATCGTTGCACACGTCGACAAAAGTTACTTGTAAAGTTACTCAGAAGTCGAAACACGTCAATGTAATGGTTAGCGTCAGTGTTAACCACCTTCTCACTGTTTTTTTTTTGTTTTTTTTTTCGGTATGACGGTGATGTTGTACACTTCGATTTCTGTGCGGCTTATAATATAATATATTAATAGGCTGCCGCTCAACGATTAAAATCATAACCGCACTAGAAATCGATATGTCAACAATGACCGTCATAACGAAGAAATTAAAAAAAAAAAAACCAGGGAGTTGGAACGCTGACGCTAACCATACATTGACGTGTTTCGACTTATTGAGTACCTACAAGTAACGCTGTGTCGACGTGTGTTAACGATCGCGTAACGTGCCTACAACACGTTACTCATAGGTAGAAATAAGTTTCGGGTACGCTAAACATTACCTCGACGTGTTTCGACTTATGATGATTAACTTACAATTAACGTGTGTCAACGATCGCATAACGTGCCTACAACTTATGGCCAGCGTAGCGGAACTTGTAAGTCATTACGCTGGCATAAGTCGTAAAATTTCAAGAATGCTATAATTTGAGGACAACCGCAAAGTACAACGATGAAAGGCAGCGTACTACGGCGTATGGCAGTGTTTTTCAGCGTGCTCTCAATGTTTCCAAAACTTACCCACAACGTATTCGACGTGTGCCAGCGTTTTAGACAAACTTTTCAAAAATCGGCATAAGTTGGCTAAAACGTCAAGGTGTGACTGGGCCTTAAGCGATGGTGGTCAAGCAGATGGTGGCAAACCCAATCAAGAATTATCCGAGCAAAGACCTTGCCCAGCACTGAGTGTCTCGTCATCCTTCGGTAGTTCTTGCAATCCTGGCGATCACCCTTCCCTTTCCAAAGAAGGACAACAAGGCCCCTCTTCCTGTCACTTGGGATTATGCATGTGCTCCAAACAGAGCACTGAACTACATGCAACGATGCAAGTGCAGCATTTCCACCAGTCTTGAGAAATTCAACATGGATGCCACAGGAGCTTTGCCCCCTTTCAACTGGTTCACCGCAGTCTGTTTTTCCATAAAAGGAGGCGATTCACAGTTTATTGGAGGGTCAGCAAGAGGGATAGTTGCCCTACCCCGGCAGCTAAGCTGCTATACGACCACCACCCTCAAAAAAAATTAATATACTGATCATTTTATTTTCTGATCCAGATTTAAATATGTTTGTACATTAAATTTGTACGGAACAAGGTGACGGAGATATCAACCTGCTTACTCCCATGTCCGCTTAATTTTCTCTAACAGTCTTCTTCTCCTTTTCAAAAAGTTGAAGAGAGAGGAGAGGATACCAAGAAGTTTCTATTTTTCTTTCTTATTTTAAAAAATATTATAAAGAGGATTTTTTTATATTTTTGTTACTAGAAAAAGGAAGAAAAGGAATTCATACCGGCATCATGCATAAACAGCTGCAAACTTGTCTGGGCAGTGTTTCCTCTTGATCACGACATATGAGGGAAGCTTTCCGCAGTCTGTGGTACAACCGAGCATGACGGTGAATTGGTCCTTCTCATGACCAGTAGTGTTGATTGTCGCATTGCGCTCCACCTTCACTGTGGGAGGGGTGGGGGGGGGGTCTGGTCAGCATTCCCAATCCTGCTGAGGGGATATTCATGCTCTTGGCGAAGCTTGATGTAGGACTGGAAGCGCCTCGTCTTATCAGCCATATGATTGAGTAGATGTGAGGAGATGTGTGTGCGGCATCAAACCAACACTTGATGGCATGCCATGAGCCTGTAGGCTCACGACGGGTTAGCCGTGAAGTCCCCAATGTCATCCTCCTTAACTAAGCTCCTCGCCTTCAGCCTGAGAACAAGTGTTGAGATTGGTGTAACCCTCTGCTCTCTTTTCCCGGACCCAAGTGACGAGATGCTCCTCGAGCTGAGGCCACTTCGCTGACTTTCCCCTCAGCTTCTTCTTCTTCCTTGGCATCTTTACCGTTGCCTTACTTGTTCTCCAGTGCCAGATGACGGACTCGTCCATGCTGAATCGCTTCCCAGCTTCCCGGTTCCCAAACTCTTCTGCAGGCGGAGAGTCAACGCTGTGGTGAATGAGCGCCTTGACGTCTAGATAGAATGGATGAATGGATACATTACGTAATCTGGTGAAGTAAGCCGAAGCACTCGCGAAGCACAAAGCGGCCCTTCTTCAGGGTCACGTTACCACTCCCAGCCTGTTGTCGGATTTACTTAAGTTTGCGCACCAGCTTATTTAAGGTGGGTGCTCCGTTATTAGACTCCAGCTGTTGTGAATAGTTCTTCTTTTGATGTGAGACCAGGTGTTCTTCTTCTTCTTTTGTGTCTAATGGCATTTTCAGAGCCGCGAGGCTCTATATACGCCACACACCTAAACTCCAGGCATCTCCGGACTTTTCTGAGCGTGACTTTAATTTCCGCACACGGTTAATAAAACACTGTACAAACTCTTAACTTGAACCAATTTTCAAGATTTAAACGGCGGAATTGAGCTTAACAGCAGTTCCAACTGAAAAAAAAGTGTTTTCATTCAGAATATCTATCTATAATTCCAGCAGTGTGTGTGTGTGTGGTGTGTGTGTGTGTGTTGTGTGTGGTGTGTTTGTGACCGCTGTTTCTCGACAACTACTGGTCCGATCTAATTGAAACTTGCCAGGTATATTGCTGGGGACCTGAGGATGTGCCTTTTCAAGTTTGATATTAATCGGACAAGTGCTTCCAAGTTATGGCCATTTATTTACCAAACCAATGACAAGACACGTTATTGCGTGGGCGTGGCCGATGGGGAAGGGAAGCTCAGTCGCGTTCCCATTACGGGTTACAACGTACGGGCTTCCGGAGAGTGATGACTTCGTGTATTCTAATAATTTCTCGATTTCTTATGCGCATTTATAGAAAAACACAATGCCCCAAGTTATGATCGTTTTCATATTAGACGGTGCATAAATTTCGGTAACATCAGAGTGCTGGTATGCTCCAAACCAGGAAGTAATTTTTTTTCTCTCTCTTCTCTCTCTTTTTGTTTTTCCTTGCCACGACATTGCGAAAAGTAAAATACGTTGGTGCTAATTGAATAATTGGCCATTAAAACCTAAATTGCGAATAATCGTAACTGTGATATGCGAACTTCCGGGCCACGCACGTACGGGCACGCGAGAGCGAAGAAACGGCCTGTGTGGTTGTTTCTTGCTCGCGGTTGGAATATTTATTTATTCTTTTTTTATTTATTTATTATTATTTTTTTTACGGGCACGTACTAGTAATTCAAATTCAGCATTGATCGTTTTTAAGACTTTTTTTCTGTACCCATGTATTAACCGCACCCCCAATTTTAACCTTTTTTGCCGATTAAAAACAGTGTGGTTATGCACTGGGAATTTTTGTTTTTCACTCCGTTTATATTATTTATTTTTATTTTTTCTTGTTTGTCCGTGCGATGTCTCAGCCATTCTTTGAGCTAGGAAGCTGAAATTTGGGCACAATGGTGAACAAGTGCTTTGGCAAAAATGTTATTTTTTTTTGTTTAATTGATTGATTACTTCATTATTATCGATTTTATTAATTACTTATTTCGTTCGCATCTGGGCAGTATCTCGGGCACCTTTTCAGCTATGAAGCTGATATTTGGACAGGGCAGTGATCAAGTGATTTGCCTATAAATTGTATTTTTACAGCGCGTGAGCTGATACAATTGCACCGAGTTTGAAATGTCCCGGTGTTTACCACGTCTACCACGTCTCCGGTGTCCCCCCCCCCCCACATGCCTCAAGACAGCCAATGACGGCCGTCCAGTAGATGCAGTGCGTAACCTAGACGGAAATAGCGAGAATTGACGGAAATACCCGAGTATTTCAATGGAAATTTGTGAAACTAATGTGTTACATATGTGAAAACCATTTAATTTATTGCTTGACGGGAAAAAACCAAGAAACGCGCCCCTCTCATGTACGAAAGACGTCATTTCCGCCCACCATCGCATTTCGCGCCGAAAGACGTCATTTCCGCCACCATCGCATTTCGCGCCGATCGCCGAATGCTGAAAGCTAAGTTCTTCTTATGCTATCATCTCTTTGCGGCCTCCTGCCACGCTGTATCGAACGATTTCATTCCTTCTGTTTATATATATATATATAATTGTTGCGAATTCGCGTGCGGACGGCCACGTAACTCGGATCGCGGCACGTCGCCCACCGACGGACAATTCAGTCGTGACCCTCCGGGAACTATCGCCCGGAGCCAGTCACGGGTGGGCCTTTCGACCTCACCACAATCGTGCCAATCGGCCACCCGCGTAGGATAGGGTTGTTGCCAAACTCGACCTACCTAAGTACCCACGCGGATGGTAAACCGGGCGATCGTACCTCGCCGCAGGTCGACTCCGGACACGAGCCGCTTGGGCGGCCCGTTCCGTACTATCGGGATAACCGAGCGGTGTTATCGTCGACCTCGACGGTTCAGATTATTTACCGGGCGTTTTGCACCCACTACGAACCCTTTACGTGAAGCAGGATGGAGGGTCAATGAAGAAAAGACGAAGCGAAACGGGAAAACAGTTCACACAATGCCATTTATTCCGCGGCACACGGAGCACACATATAGCACGTATTTACAGCCACAATTAGCAAATGCACATATATCAATTAAAAGACAAAAACAATAATGCAAGCAACGCAGAGCTACGACCGACTAAACGCGAACACTCGGCACACTTATACAGTTTCTACCTTACAAGACACGGCGCCACAACACGCATTCCACCTAAGCAAAGAAAGACCCCTCAAAGGCAAGGGAGTCAGACTGGGCCCGTGGGCCTAATGCGCGTGAACCTGGATGAGCGGCCAGGTCCACGAGACCGAAGGGTCCTACCCGTGCCCTCGTGGCGAGCCGCAAAATGTCCTGCACGGCGGTTTCGTGGGCACCTGCTGGTGTAAAGTGGGAACGGGGCCCCCTTGTCGCACTCTCTCAGCGCGGGGGAAAGGGGGAATTGTTGATGCTCTGGGGAGGGAGTATGGCTGGCTTGCTCGAGTCCCGCGACGCGCGACTCAACGCGACCTCGTCGCCGACCTCCTCGTCCCGGACCCGAGCCTCCAGGTCCTCCTCAGCCGATCTCCCTCCGCAGCCGTTCGCCCCGTAGCCGTTGCCCCACTTCTTGCTTCGAGCTCCGTCTCCCGACTCTGCCCCACCGATACTGCCCACTCGACTCACTCCGCTCGTCTTTTTATCGGCTTCAGGAACCCACCATATGCAAATTCTCGGATCCAAACGACCTCAGGGGCGGAGCCACGCTCGCCGATTGGACGGAGAAAAAGGGGCGTGAGTCTTTCTTGATCCTCAAATTTGCATATGCCGATTTTCGTCAGGCGCGTCTGGAGGCGGGGCCAAGCCGCCCCGCGCTTCCTAATTGGATGGATCAGATGTGGGCGTGTAGCATTCCTGATCCGAATTCTCCTCGAAAACCCGCCATCTGCACTCGCGCTCGCGCGTATCGCTGAAGATAGCCCGACGCTCGGTGCCCACAGGTGGTGCGGGAATGGCCGTAGGAGAAGGTGGTGGAGGTTTTTCGGCGGTGTCCGATGGCCATGGAGCTGCTTGAATGGCGGTGATGTGAGGTTTGCGGTAGCGAGTGGTGAAGGTAGGTTGTGGCTGCTGGCGTTGTTGTTGTTGTTGTAGTGGTTGGTTCAAAACAAAGGTAGAACAGAAAAACGCCTAACTCAAAGGATCGCAGCCCGAATGAATCACATTAATTCCCTCTATACAACGGGTTTGGGCTAACACACATGTACTTAAGAAATATATCTCACCTACGGGACTTTATGGTGTAATGCGAATTTCCACAGCCGTAACAATATATATATATATATATATATATATATATATATATATATATATATGTGCTTATCACAATAATAACAAGATTTTTACATTCAAATATTAAGTACGCTTTTTAATTGTTTTTCAACTGAAAAAGCATAAATTGCATATTTTAACTTTAGTGTACTCATTTTGCTTCACCACACGCGCTGTATTGAAGGATTTGTTAGGACCCTAACAAATCGATAAGTAGTTCATTTTTTGATTAATTGCTTAATTTTCAAAATGTTAGATTCAGATGAAACGGTGGTGGTTTTGGTATTTTATTGGCCAATTGATGAAGAAATGTATTTTATTATTATTATTTATTTATTTATTTTACTCGCACAATTAATTATTGTACACCGCTTCGTCCCAATTCTGTCTCCCTGTCCTGCATGATGGCATCGCCGTGCGCCGCAGGAGGGCAGGCAGTATCTTGTGTTGGAGGACATGTTGTTTGTTTATTTGGCATGGGGGCAGTGTAGTTTGAATGTCGCTATACTTGTTTTTAATTTTGCTGGGTGTCCATATCCATACACCCTCCTCACCAGGAAACCTGGTGGGGGAGACCGGTTAGTCGCCAACAACCCGATCATGAAACAGGTTATTACAAGTTTACATGGTAACTGTGTAGCAAGTCAGATTTGATCCAGTAAAGATAGGCCAAGATTTAATCTGGTAAAGACAGGCCATTGCAGTTCCACAAAGAATGCTGGAAAGGCTTGTATTTGTTTCCACTGCACAAGGTGTTTCACCGTAGCACAGCTCTGCATAGTTCTGAGTACGACCTCAAACTTTTCTTGTCCTTGACTGGAAATACAAGGTTCTTTTGAGTTGCAAAAGGATTTTATACGAACTTAGGTTTTCCTTAACAGCCTTGTTAAATGCACAGCTCAAATATTTATCTTTTGTGGGGTTTATAAAATGTTTTATAACTTTGAACCTCAGTTTATTGCAATTATGTCATATGGAAGAGAGTTGAAGAATAATGGTGATAATATTTTATAGACAATGATGGGACTGATGTAATATAATATTTTTCTATACTCCTGCTATTGCTAGCAATGCTTGCTTAGAAACCAGCAAATAATCCCCTGGCTGTTTGGAATGTGAACGCCAGAGGCTTAGGAAACAAAAAGAGCCAAAAGTGGCCGCATCAAGATTTTTTTTCTCTCCTCTCCTGTGCCTGCTCGAGTGTTTGTTAAAGTAAACACTTTCAGGCCTACTGCAGGAGCAGTCTTCAGAAGAGCACAGCCTGCCAAGCAAACGGAAAAGCTGAAGTTGATTCATGACTTTCTTTTCTGACCTTTTCCAAGGCATAGTTTGTGAGGTTCTTTTAGGTCGCAAAGGATTTAAACAGTTGTTTTTGTCCGGTTTGCAAATTAGTAACATGGGCATCTATTTTCAAAGCATTTTATTTGCTATTCTGACATCTCATTAGTGGTTGCACTAGTTTCACCACTGACTTCAGTCACCACCCGTTGTACACCAAGCACTGCAAGGCATTACACTTTGCCTGAGAGTGTGTTTACCTGCCTCAGCCATCAAAGCATGCAGAGTATTTTGAGAAGTGATTCTTCTGAAACCAATGCAAGCAATAAATTGTAAAATGAATGAGAATGGTTTACTCTTTTTAAAAAATTGTTATTTTATTTTTTATTTCACCAGAGTTTTACTCATCATGTTGTGAACAGACCTCTCCTTGCCCATTATATATTTGGCAAGCGAGAACAAAAGCTTATGTGGAGATCAACAGTAAAAGGATAAAATGTTACTGGGTGCTATAATTTTAGGGACTTTAGTCATAAAAATGAAGATTAGCTGATTCTTATTCCACTTCCATTTGTGCCACTTAACAAATGCTATACCTTGGACCCTCAGTATACTTTTCAAATGATGCTCTTTAATACATTGTTGGTTTCCCTTCCATGAGCGTCGCTGTCAAATATGCTGTGGTCGTGATTTTTCTCACAAGGTAAAATTGTGTGACATCTGATTGTTCTTGTGTTGATTTAGTGTAAAATTAAGTGTTTGACGATGCATCAGGATATTCCAAGGTGAACTGAATGTAATGTGTTGAAACCAAGACGTACTTAACTGTTGCTTGTTGCCCCCTGCCCCCTCCCCCACTGCCCCACGTTTAAAAAAAATTTTTTGGTGTGTGGTTATATTTTTGAGGAATATTGGACAGAAAAGGACGCATAGGGTGGACATGGTGGATGGAGAAGAAACTCAGGAAGGAAGAGGAGGAAATTTACAAGCGAGATGGCTTGGTTGGGGGGGGGGTGGGGGGAGGCTAGCAAGGGCAGAAAATTCATGCTTTTGGATTGGGGATGCTCTGGTATGGGGTTAGTGAACATGTTGGGCAGAATAAGATTGAAGATAATTGGAAGGTGCTTCCATAGATGGGGGAAAAGAGGGAGCAAATGAATGGAGGTGAGCAGTAATCCTGGATTTTGGGAGTTTCATCAGAAGGATGTTGGTGGTGGACAAGTGCAAAAAACCTTGGTTAGGTCGGGGGGGGGCGTACAAAGTAAGGAAAGAGCAAAGGGTGCATGACCATAAAGGAGACTGGAAGACAGAGCGATCACTGACCTGTCCACTATAGGGAAGTGACTCGCTTCAGCACAAGAAATGATAATGATCTTGAAGGCCTTCATGTCTGTGGCATCAAGCTGAGTAAGGTGTGATTGTAGAGAGCTGGCCCAAGGGGGTGAGCAGTAATCAAGCTGAAGATGAAGGCCTTGTGTTGGACAGGAGTTCAGGTGTGCCAAGGAAGGACTTTTTGCAATGGAGGATGCCCAGTTGGAAAATGGCTTTGGAGAACAACTTTGCAATGTGCTTCATTCAAGAAAGATCATGGCTGATGGTGAGAACTAGGAGTTTGAGTGACTGAATTTCCTCAAGAGGATTGTTAAGAAAGTAGATTGGAGGGTTTGCCATACAATCCTTTCAGAGAGATAGAGAATGAGAGTGTGTGAGATTTGTTTTGATTGAACGACAAATCACCTGGTTGGTGACAGGCATCCAATGAAAGTGTTTGACCACCTTGTTATTTTGTCAAGGTTTGAACAGAGGGAAGAGGCTACTGCCTGTCTATCTGAATGATGAGTGATGTCATGGCAGAGGGTGGAGTTATCAGCAAATAAATAAAGGGGATTTTCCAGAGTCAGAGAGATCATTGATCAAGATCGGGAATAGGACTGGGCCCATAACACTGCCTTTGGGAATTTCAGCTTTAACGGGGAGAGGCGATTGAGAGCCACATGTTGACGCCGAGAGTAGAGGAAGTGAGTAAGCCATGTGTGGAGATGGCCTTAGTTTCCATTGGCAGTTAGTTTGGGGAGCAAGGTAGGATGCTAGACTGTATCGAAAGCACAAGATATGTCTTGAGAGATGGCCCTGATCTCATATCTGACATTGGGAGCCTCCATCCATTGTTGGGTAAGCAGAATCAGCATGCCCAAGGTAGAGTGACCTGGTCTGAATCCAAATTGGTGATCTGAGGTGAAGCTGTTGAGAAAAGGAAGGATTCCATGACTTTGCTGATTGGAAGGAAGCTGATAGATCTGTCCTTGAGGGTATCAGTTTTTGCACCTTTGATGTAATGCAGTGATTGCTGATTTCTAATTAGATGGAAGATTACTTCAGGCAAATTATAGGGTTAAAAGCGCAGAGAGAGGATGTGCAAGAGAGCAGAGCAGGGTTTTAAGGATACGTGAGCCGATTCCGCCCAGTCCAGTTGCAGAATCAGTCGAGAGTTGCTAGAAACTTCTCCACCTTCACAGTTCTAGGATCTGGATCTTGATCAGTTCTCGGTGTCGCACACCCAACCTGTCCACCAAGTTTTGCCCAAATCCATCCCTAGCTCTTTGAGATATTTTTGCTCACAAACAAACTGGTGAATACATAACTTCCGTTCACCTTCGGTAGTGATATAAAGACACAGAGTCCAGGAGCAGTTGGCTTCAGAGAGCAAGGGGTTGGGAACACAAGATTTGGAAGCAAACACAGAATTGAGGCATTCGGCCTTCTCACAAGCAGAGTCTGCTGTGGTGCCATTTGAAGGGATAGAAGGGGAGCATATATTTGACCGACTTAGCAAGGCACCACCAGGTTTTAAAGGAGGGAGATGAGTTTGAAAGTTGAATTTTGAGGTTCGACAGATGTTGATTTCCGGCTCTCCTGAGTGTGTACAATGCTGTTGAGAGTTGATACAGACAGATGTTGATTTGTGGGCTTTGTGGAATCCGCTGAGATTGCCTTCGGTTAGGTTTGCTTTCCACGAAGAGAAGGCAAGTTGTTCAGAGCAATTGCCTCACCACAAGATTCACTGTACCATGGGTGGGAAGAAGGGTAGGTTATCTGAAGATTAAATGGAATGAATCCATGCACAAGAGAGATCAAGTTTCTGTGGAAGAATTCCTAGGCTGAGATCATATCAGGAGCAGTAGATACAAGAGACTAGTTCTAAAAAGAAATGGCTGCTTGCAATCCCTGTAAATCTGCCAGACCCGCTGTTACTGAGATGGCTCTCTGAGAACAGCCAGATACATTACATGGCCAAAAGTATGTGGACACCTGCTCGTCCAACATCTCATTCCTAAATCATGGGCATTAATGTGGAGTTGGACCCCCTTTGCTGCTATAACAACCTCCACTCTTCTGGGAAGGCTTTCCACTAAATTTTGGAATATTGCTGCAGGGATTTGCTTCCATTCAGCCACAAGAGCATTAGTGAGGTCAGGCACTGATGTTGGGTGATTAGGTCTGGCTCGCAGTCGGCATTTCATTTAATCCCAAAGGTGTTCGATGGGGTTGAGGTCAGGGCTTGTGCAGGCCAGTCAAGTTCTTCCATACCGATCTCGACAAACCATTCCTGTATGGACCTCGCTTCGTGCCTGGGGGCATTGTTATGCTGAAACAGGAAAGGGTCTTCCCCAAGCTGTTGCCACAAAGTTGGAAGCACAGAATCGTCTAGAATGTCATTGTATGCTGTAGCGTTAAGATTCCCCTTCACTGGAACTATGGAGCCTTGCCAGAACCATGAAAAACAGCCCCAGACCAATATTCCTCCTCCACCAAACTTTGCAGTTGGCACTTTGCATTCGCGCAGGTAGCGTTTTCCTGGCATCCGCCAAACTCAGATTTGTCCATCGGACTGTGGTGGAGCGTGATTCATCACTCCAGAGAACGTGTTTCCACTGCTCCAGAGTCCAATGGCGGTGAGCTTTACACCATTCCAGCCAACGCTTGGCATTGCGCATGGTGATCTTCGGCTTGTGTGCAGCTGCTCGGCCATGGAAACCCATTTAACGAAGTGTTCGACGAACAGTGTTTGTACTGATGTTGCTTCCAGAGTCAGTTTGGAACTCAGTAGTGAGTGGTGCAACAGTCAACAGACGATTTTTCCATGCTATGCACTTCAGCACTCTGTGGTCCCGTTCTGTGAGCTTCTGTGGCTTACCACTTCGTGGCTGAGCTGTTGTTGCTCTGAGACATTTCCACTTCACAATAATATAACTTGCAGTTGACCGGGGCAGCTCTAGCAGGGCA
>CM068960.1:93647686-93658132 GCA_035128595.1 Eptatretus atami
CAGTTTTTTGATATGTTATAGTAGACAGTATGAACTTTCATTTTCATGCCAGGTCAAGGTCACGAGGTCTTCAAGGTCAAGGACAAGGTCAATGTCAGGTCAACAAATAATCCACCCTTAACTTAACTAGATCGACGAACCGATGCTGGATTTGCATTCTATGGCCAATTACCTTTCCAACGACACCAAAATAATCGAGATAGGGCAAGGGGTTGCTGAGATATGAGATTTGAATTTTGGTGGAAACGCGACATTCGTCGAAAAGGTCAAAAGTTCTCAAGGTCATATCTCGTCAACCCCTAGTCCGATTTAGCTAAAATTTTGTATGTGAACATAGACTATCATATGTAACATACATGCCAAAAAATTAGCCAAATCTGAGGGGGTCGGGTTACAACCCTTGGGTGAACTGAGGTAGAATGACCCCATTATGATGTCCTTAAAAACAGCAAGTTTCCTGTTTGGAATGATTTTCAATTTTGGTTGATTGCCAGGCAAGGAGACAGACTAAAAATATTATCTCACGCGTCTGCGCATGTGCGATCGGGTCAAATTCACAGACAAACTACAGTAAAACGAAAGACTGGTCTTCCGATTCGTGATCAAACTATAACATTTGATTTAAATAAGTTGTTCCTTGATCATAAAGTGATACGGCGGGCGGTCGGAGAGGCAGGAACCAATTGCTTAACCCCGTTTTTCGCTTTGCATGCGCGGGGTAACATCTGCCCCGAGTGAGAGAGCACAGACCTCGAGAACTGTGTTTGTCATTTCTGCACCAAGGATGTGCTCTGTTCCCCAATTTTTTTCCCCCCTTTAAAATTTTTTATAAAGTTTCGTCTTGTGGAAGAGCTAGATCACAATTATCAGGGTTGACAGACACTTGGAGGATGGGTATAGGGAAGAATGATATTAAAGGGATGGGGAGGAAAACACAGTATTGTGGTGAAGAAGCTGGATTCGAGCTCAAACACAGTAAGGAGAGGCAGGGAAAACTTTGGGTGGAACAGATATTAAATTAAAACGGGTGAGATGGAGAGTAGAAACACAATAACCTGAAAAGTTTGGGATGTGCTCGGGCAAGGTTAATGAGGGTCGAGAACATGACTGGATTGACTGCATCACAGGCTTCTCCAGACTGAGTAAAAGCAAGAGTAACAGAGCAGAATTTGAGAACATGGCTGCTGATGCCATTTGGTTTGTTCTTTGTCCATCTGTATGTAGATCGACTTTAATATCACACTCCCGCTGTGTTAAAGGTGTCGCCCTGACTTTAAACTTGCATTAAACATGCTGTGCTTCATTATTTATAGTGTTGGAATGCATAAATACTCCTTTCTATAATTTTATGTCCACCTTCTGTGAAAAGATTATAGCTTCATTGGCTTGTCTGTGTTGTCTTTTCTCTAGATCTTGCCGTTCAGCAAATGAAAACTAATAGTCAAGATGCAACAAATTACTTTTTTTGTTCACTAGCAGCTGTATAAATGGGCCTCTAATGTGAAGTGGTTTAGATTCCAGCACTGAAGGCAGCAGGCAGGCATTGTCACTGCACCACCCAAATGAGATTCAGAGATTGCATACGACCAGGCCACGGGAGTTGGCGTGCAGCCTTTTTTTTCTGAAGGGAGTCACAGTAAGACTGCAGTTGAGTGGTTGAATGTGAACAATAGTTCAACCTCTTGAAGCCCAAACCATATCCAACCTGGTTGTACTGAGATGAGGCCTGGTTGGTGCTGCAACACATGTGGCCTACCTGCTGTGTGGTAGCCCAAGTTGGCACAACAAACGATGCCATTATATTGGCACCAGGAGCGGCTTGTGGCTTTGTTCATTAGAGAAATTATGCTGCCTTACTTCCCACCTCCACCCTTCTCCCCATTGTCAGGGGCATTACGTCTTTGCAGGATAGTGCAGAGGCGTGGATGATAAGATGGGAACCTATCTGCCAGCTTAATCATGTGGGGGGTAGGGAGGGGGCGTTAAAGATCCCACAGTGTCTTTTGGCGAAGCGATGGCAAGTTATCACTGGCATCCAAATGAAATTCCTGCCCTAACCTACAGGTGTAACTGCATTAGCTACTTGGCCAAGCTACATTGCAATGATACGAACGAGCAGCCAAATGCTGTGTAACGGAGAATGAGTTTAAACTTGTTCCCAGTGGAAGAAATAATTTACATTGAAATGGGGGCTTCCATGCTAAATTTCACGTGTGTTTATGACTTCACAAGTGTACCTTTTGCTGCATGCTTTACTTCCTTCCACTGAGAAATAGAGAAACGGTAAATCTTTTCTGATTATAATTGTCGTAAAAGATTTTAGATTTTTGTGGTTAATTACCTCCTCGACCAAAGGTAGATGGAGGTTATATTTTCACCCATCTGTTTGGGAGCAGGATATCTCAAAAAGTTAAACACTGATTCGGACGAAATTTCGTGGACAGGTTGGGTGTGTGACAAGGCCAAACTGATTCGATTTTGGTGAAGATCCAGATACGAGAATATTTTTTTAAGCGATTCTTCACCATTGAAAGGTGGGGCCAAAGTTGTGGATGGATTATGATAAAACTTGGTGGATGAGTTGGGGAGGTGACAAGAACAAGCCATTTCAATTTTGGTTCAGGTCCGGATCCAGATCAAGCCTTTCGGTGGAATATAAAATGCAAACTGTTCAACCTCGTGGAGGTGTGCGCTTTACTGAGTGCCGTTCTAGTTACGTCCGCCCACCAAAGCTGGACGGAGGTTATGTTTTCAGTTCTGTCTGTCTGTCTCTGTGTGTTGTTTGTTTACGTGCAGGATATCTCAAAAAGTTATGGATGGATTTGGATGAAATTTGTGGGTAGGTTGGGAGTGTGACAAGGACAAATTGATTAGATTTTGGTGAAAATCCAGATACTAGAATTTTTAAAAATGTGATTCTTCACTATTGAGTGATCGGGCTAAAGTAGATATATAGCACGATATCTCAAAAAGTTACAAACGGATTCGGACGAAACTTGGTGGATGTGTTTGTTAGGTGACGAGAACAAGCCAATTCATTTTTAGTTCAGGTCTGAATCCAGATCCGGCCTATCAGTGGGATACAAAACGTAAACTAATCAGCCTGTCGGAGGTATGTGCTCTACCAAGCGCCCTTCTCATTATTTTATGGATTTGATGTTTGTTTTTTAATCATTAAAGCTTGCTTGTGTAATCATCCCATTTTGAAGTGCTTGTAATTATTTTTTTTGGAAATACGTGAATAATCGTTGAAGTAATATATATTTAATGCCTCCGCTGCCATAATGTTTTTGGGACCATTCGTGCACGATGATTTTGCTATTGCGATAACTTGTGAATTGATAAAGGGATTTTGACCAAACTTGACAAAAGTATGGGCAGTAATATGAAGATTAACTGATTCAATTTTAGATTGAACAGGTCAAACGTTGTGTGCCCTTTGAAACTCATTTTCCAGATCATAACTCGAGAATGCCTGGTGTTGGCTTAATGGTTATTGTGGTGGGCTTGGGATCCTGAGTTCAAATCCCACTCAGCTGTTGAATTAATACCAGGTGAGTTGACTCTGCCTGTCATCCTTCCGAGGTTGGCAAAAATGAGAGCCAGCATGCTGGTATCCTGTGTCGGAGTGGCGACCCGTCCAGGATTTTGCCCAATAGCCAAAGAGACTGTTTCGGCAGCACCAACGCTCCACACAGAGTATGATCCCAATGGATGGATGGATGGATAACTGGAGTTGGAATCGTTTGATATTGTCTCTCTTCTACTTTTGTCTTTTCTCTCACGCTCTCTCATGGGACCTTTAATTTTTCATGTGACCTCTAATTGAGATCAAGCATAATAGTGGTTGACATCTCACGTGGACAGAGGCATATCCATTGATGCATTCGCTTCAAATTCTATTTTCCAGTTGTAAATGCGCTGGTTTTCTTTAAAAAAAAATTTACGTGCATGGTAAACTTATTGAGCTTACATAAAGTAGTTTTTTTTTGGACACAATTGCATGGGTTCTCTGTTCGGCAGTGCTTGTGATTAAACCACAGTGAGGTCATTTGTACCATTGGGATTATGGCACATAATTCCTTCGGTATCGTCAGTTAGACCTCGAAGACCACGATGAGGCTGGCTCATGCCACCAGCTCAGATCGCCCATTGGCCAAAACATGAATGAACCATTCTGAACTATATTGGATGCCATGGAACACCACCTGAAGGGCACAGTTAAAACGACTATAATCAACTATTGAAATCAACATACAGTACTATACTGCCTGATGTCTGTCAATATTTGGTACAAGTGCTTGTGACAGTGACAGCCAATAAGGAATTCAATACATGGTAATGAATAGCTATCCCTGCTTATATCCTTATTGTCCCAACACATTTGATAATTATAGTGTACAAATGATAACCTATGTTTGCTAAGACTGTAGTTTTTAAAAAAAAAATTCCCACTTGTGTCACCATTCAGGTTAGACTATGTTATTCTTTAATATGATATTTCCTGTCTGAAACTGATTTGGGCCATCAGTTGTTTTTGAGACCAAACTGCAAGCAATTTTTATTTTTCATCTGAAGCTGACTGACATATTTCAGCAAGTGACTTCCCTGAATTTTGCAATTTGAAATTTATTTTGCTGGTAAAATTATAATTGCAAACTCTGAATCCTTAGAATTTTAGCAAGTAGGGGTAGCTTGTTTCTTCTTCTTCTTGTTCTTGTTGTTCTTCTTCTTGTTCTTGTTGTTCTTGTTCTTCTTCTTCTTGTTGTTTCTTGTTTGTTCTTCTTTCTTTCTTTCTTGTTTTCTTGTTCTTTCTTGTTCTTGTTGTTTCTTCTTTTCTTGTTCTTCTTTCTTGTTTTCTTCTTGTTTTCTTCTTCTGTTTCTTCTCTGTTCTTCTTCTTGTTCTTCTTCTTGTTCTTCTTCTTGTTCTTCTTCTTGTTCTTTTCTTTGTTCTTCTTCTTGTTCTTCTTTCTTGTTCTTCTTCTTGTTCTTCTTCTTGTTCTTCTTCTTGTTCTTTCTTCTTGTTCTTCTTCTTCTTCTTCTTGTTCTTCTTTTTGTCTTCTTCTTCTTCTTCTTTCTTCTTGTTCTTCTTGTTCTTCTTGTTCTTGTTCTTCTCTGTTCTTCTTGTTCTTGTTTGTTGTTCTTGTTCTTGTTGTTTCTTGTTCTTGTTGTTCTTTTTGTTCTTGTTCTTCTTCTTGTTCTTCTTCTTCTTCTTCTTCTTCTTGTGTCTTTTTTTTCGAACCTGTTCTTCAGAGGCAACGTTGTACTTTCAAGTGTGTGTGCCTGTAGAGCACTATGTTGATATGAGTTCAAGTTTATCATTGTCGTCATACCGAGGACATTGTTTAGTCTTGCTAGACATAGTACTAGTTTTAAATAATTTGATGAGGAAGCACACTTGGCTTGGTATAACTGATGAAATGTCAACAGCAATGAACTGTGTATATGTGCAAGGATTGGTATTTTTATCCAAACGCATTTTGAAAATAACGGGGGATGTTGTAATGGGCTCTGTATGTCTGTGTGTCTGTCTGTCTTTCATGCTATCTCCTACTAAATGGTTGTGCAGAAATTCACCAAGCTTGGTGGTTATGATCGCCACCTGGTAAGAAGGTATCATTCGGAAGAAGGCGAGAGCAGTACAATTTTTACCCCTCCCCCTATTCCCCCCCCCCACTCCAACCCGGTGGCAGGGTCAAAGGGTCAAATACCAAAAATTAATGTAATTAAAGGGTAGATTTTAAAGTTTTATTTATTATTTATTATTTTTTCACCATTGGAGGACATGAGCTATGTGATGGTTTTTTTTTTTTATTTGACCCCTGGTTCATGCCCCAGGGATTGGGGACTTGAAGTCAAATGGGGAAGAAATTTAAACTTAAAAACAATTGATATTGGGTCATTCCTGGTGGAACTTTTTAACATCTTTCAACTTTGCCTGAGGTGGGAAGTGTAGGGATTTGCAATGGGGCGCCATCGTCTTCGCTCTCGTTACATTTGCGATGACAACTGTTGTACATGTCTCCGCTGTGCAGCTCTTAATTCTGTTTTCTTTCTTTTCTTTTTTTACTTCTGAATTTCAAGTTTGCTTGTGTTTTCTGACTTGAGCCGTCTGACGTGCCTCTTTGTTTCATCCTCTCGCCCATGTTTTTATTGTTCCGGTCGGTCTTCATGGCTGTGTGTGCGTTGTAAAAGTTAAACATTGACATTATCATCCACCTTGAAGACGGTATTATTTAGTTAGATGGGTCATTAGATTGTAATCTGCCAAAATCCATTTTCATATGCATCGTGACAATTGAACATCAGGGTGCAAAGGGCATTTTGGTATTGTAAGATGGTGGTCATATTTAATGACTTGTGTAGTTTGGCTATGATAGATGAAGTGATATCGTCATACCTTTTCTTTGAGGCAGCATCAGTTATCAAGTTTGAGGAAACAGCTGTAGCGGATCCACTATGAGCAGTGCCATTCTGCAGCTGTGGAGCGGCGCGTGTCGAAGCTTTTCCTCCATCTCCCCCTCCTTCCCCTCTACACCCCTTTGCACGTGACCACCCTGCCACAATTCCAACAGTGCACATGCATGGATAAGGCAGATGTTGCAGTGGAGTACAACTTTTGTGCCTTGACATTTAACGGATATGGGAATGCACAATTTATCCTTCTTCTAGGGAATAAAATAACTCTTAAAATTTTTGGCTGTTGTGTTTGGATTTGTTTTAATGGAAATACGAGGATGTTTGGGTTGGGTGCTTTTGATTGTATTTGTTTTATGTCACAATCTCATTTTGTAAAAAAAACATGATGATTGGTGTTTTCTGCTCATGGAAATTACAAGTGACTCACGAGCATTTTCTGACCATGATTTGGTCTGTCTTTGTCGATGCAGTATGCAGTGCAAGCCTGAGTATCAGCAGGTACCAATTCCTCAAGTGAAAACTACACGCATTGATGTGGTACAGAGAATGGGATTTGAACATGTTATAAGAGTATGATCAACAGATATTTTGATGCCCTCAACCTCAAAAAATATAATCAAACTAACAAGACTGTTCCTGTGAGGTTAATGGCTTTTGGAAGCATGCATTAAATGGCATATTCGTTATGGTGCTCAATAGTCAGGCCGTATGGGAGCTTTTGAAAAGAAAGTTAACAGTTCTGGCAGTAATTGACTGGATCAAGCAGTCTGTCTGCCATAAAACCCTTGACCGCCTTTTTTTGCCCCACCCCCATTGCTCTGCCTGATTGGCTGCAGCACACACACTGGCTCCATTCACTGAGCTCTGCCAGCCCCTTCCTGCTTGGGATTGCGGGCGGGCGCAAAAGGCTATGTTTTCCAACCCATCCTATCCCATCACGGCTTGGCCTGGCGTGCGCACATAAGCCGGGACATTCTTCCCAGGGCCGACCGAAAGCGTTGGTGGAGCACTCACCGAGCAGCAAGGGGCAAGAAAGGGGCTCTCACGGGCGATTCACTGTGGACCTTTCTTTGATTCCAGTGGAAGGACATCATGGTAACATATTTTCTTCGAGTCGATATTTGATGGTCATTTAATTTTATTCCATAAAAAGGTTTCACAAACTTTCATTTTCGCAGTTACAGTGCGCACGTTATAACTTTGTTCCAAACCCTTTTAAGCGCTTGTCTGATACTCTGCTAACGAACGGCGAGTAGGTAGAAAAACTCATTCTAATTCCATGGTTAAATATTCCTCCCATGAACTTGTATCTTTGGTGAAAGCTTGGGTGAGTGCGGTTATCCCTTTTAGAGCAGTAGCGTGCATTGACCCAGAAATGCTGAGTAACTTGAAATCGATGTTTTGACAATGTTTGACAGAACCTTGCAGCGTCTGTTCAAGATTTCCCACGGTCCTCTTTGGAAAACTGTTACCCCATGCTGTGCACTGCCCTCACTGTGTTTGCTGTCATAAGGTGTTGCTCGTTTAAGGGCAGTGATTTCTGCCCAACTGATGTCACTGTTGCCCTTCATGTAAATTCCCCCATTTCACTTTGTCACTTTGTTATCATAGTTGGCTGGAGTTCTATGCAAGCAACCTTGCTGCCACAATCTATCGAGTAGATTTGATTTGATCTGGGCAGGAGAGCGAGTTATGTCATCTGGTTTGTGTTTAAATCCTCGTGGATATTTCCCAAGTTTTTTTTTTATGTGATGTTTCAGTCACCCTTTTCTTTCTTATTGCATTCTACATTCCACAACCTGACATTACAAACTATTATTACAATAAAGTTGTCTGAGTTATTGAGCGAGTTCTAAATGGATCCTCATTTCATGGTTAAACTCCTGAAAAACAAACATCGTTTGATGACATAAATACAGTTGAGAGGGTTCCTTTTCTTGAGCAATGGTGAATTTAGGTTTGTCCACTGGGGTGGATATTTAGGTCATGGAGTTCAATGTTTAGTTTGATGATCTGGCTACCTAAATGTAATTGCAATTTTTGTTTTCTGAGCTAGAGTATAATTTTGCCTCTGGAATCTAAATTATTGTTTAGTGATTGTGTTTTGTCAAATTGCCCATCTACACAATCTGCTCACCCAAGTTTTAAAATGATATTGTACTCGTAATCCCTGTGTTCTTACATGGGGACATCTGACTTGATCCAGGTGTCATTGGTTGGAAAATGTGAATCCATGCTCGAAGGGAATTCAGGGGGAACCATCCTTTTAAAACAAGTTGACTTTGCAACAAGTTTTGAATGATTAAAATCGTTCGAAGTTTGTTCGCCATAATGTTGCACCAGAAACTTTTCCAGGAACATTTTGGAAATGATGTTCAGTATTTTTGAACTTGTCAGTTTAGGCTATGTTTGATTTCCTTAACATTTTATTCATACATCTCGACCTCACTCGCCCCCCCCCCCATATATAATCACAGTAATCAGGGCTAATCGGTAAGCATTGTGAACTTCAGTCAATATTCTGTTGCTGTATGCATTCAGGTTTAAGCAAAGCTTTTTCTGATACCTTTTTGTCCATGATACATCTATGAATGTTCTCTCTCTCTCTCTCTCTCTCTCTCTCTCTCTCTCTCTCTCTCTCTCTCTTTTTCTCTCTCTCTCTCTCTCTCTTTTTCTCTCTCTTTTTCTCTCTCTTTTTCTCTCTCTTTTTCTCTCTCTTTTTCCTATTTCACAAACATTTTCAGCTTTTATTCAAATGTACTTTTCAACCAATTTGTTGGCTTTATCGCACATCATTTGTTATCTGCTGATGAGTATGTATTTGATATGTATTTTTGATTGACTCTAAAATGCATGCTCTCTCCATCATTCCCTTTTGTAACATTATTTGGTTATGGTGTGACAAACAAGTGCAAACAGTAGATGTGTATGTGGCTACATATTTATGCTGATCAATGAAGGATTGAAGCTTCCTTGCTATAATTCCCTGACCGGTGTTTGTGGGGTTGTTTGTCGGGTGACTCTTCCTTCAGTTCTGGCCCAATTCCATCCAGACTTACTACTGAGGATCAGCATAACCCCAGTTAATGTATAAGGGTATTTTTTTTTTATCTTTGCCAGTGGTCTTAAGGGGAAGGAGATGCAAATTATCGATGTAAATGGGTATCGTGTCACGCCGCCTCCAGGTGGGGGAGGGTATTACAAGTCCCCATCGTTTACAGTACAGTATTCCCGTCTCTACGTTGTCCAGTGTCGTGAGGTGTTTTGGATTGTAAGCAGTCGGTATGTTTTTGCTTCATGCACATAACCCGGGTTATTTATTTTCCTGTACAGAGCTGTCACTTGCCTATACACCGCCCAAATAAAGGTATGCGTCAGAAGAATGTGTTGCATGCTTGGAACAAGAACACCCATAGAGCGGGTACTCTCTCTCGGCTAGTTATTGTCATAACAGTCTTTGAGTCACAATTTTTTTGTTTTTGAGGTAGACTTAAACCTAGCATGATGCGATTTAGGTGAGAGTTCATAAAATTGATCTGTTCTCTGTCCTACCTTGCTTATTCTTAGAATTGTTTGGTTTATTTGCCATTACTTTTCAAGTTGTAAATATGAATATACAAATAAGGACAGTTCTCGTGTTATCAAAAAGTGGAGTGATGTTTATCAACTGATAAGGCATTGTTGACTTCATTGTCATGGCCAATATCTAGAAAGTATACCTTGGAAGTACATAAGAGCTGCTACTGCACTATAATAATAATTATACACGTCTTAGAGTCATTTTGAGATTTTGTTTGGCTCGTGCTGCAATTACCTTGGGGTGGTAAAAGAACGAAAGAAAATGACATTAAAATGAGGGCTGTGCACTGCCTAATGCTCCAGATTTTGCAGTTTTGTTCTTTCTAGCAGAGCCATTGAAGTTGTTGGCAACTTTTAAATGCAATATGGTCTACCATCACAAAGGCCTTGTTTGTAAACAGCTGAGAGCAATGTGTGTGTTGGTATATTGTTGCAATATTTTCAGGG
>CM068960.1:93674070-93696560 GCA_035128595.1 Eptatretus atami
ACTCGCGTGTTGCTCTAAAATCTTGTGTCCGAAACCCATACGCTTTCTGTACTCACCTTACAAGTCGCAACCCAACTGTCCCTGGTCTCTGTCATTTCTTCTGACGAAGTGGAGAGCTTGCTTCAAAACCTTGACTCAGATTCTGCAACCGGTCCAAAAGCGGCGTCCCCACATGTCCAAAAACCTGCTACTCTGCTCTTGTCACCCTCTGCTCTGTTTCCATTAAACCCTCTCATCTGCTCAAGTCATCTGCCATCTGCTTTGGAAATCAGTAAACATTACTGCCCGCATTAAAAATGGTTTGGCAAAATCAGATCCCTGACAACCAACAGACTAATCAGCCTTCTCCCAATCGACAGCTAAGGTTATGGAATCAATTCATCGCTTCAGACATAAATCCTCCCTTCTCCCAATAGCCTGATTTCCGATCGTCAATTTGGTTCAGACCAGCGTCACTCTACCCTGATATGCTGACTTCTGTCTCCCACACAATGGATGGGGGTCCTCAATGCTGGACATGAAATTAGGAGCCACTATCCCAAGACATATCGCGTGCTTTTGACACGTACTGGCCACCCTGCCCTGCTCAACAAACTCTCTTCAATGCATCCGGAATGGGCCATCTCCACTTATTGGCACGCAGACTTCCTCCTCCTGTCGCAGTTCAACGTGTGGCCCTAATGGAGTTCTTCATCCCCTCTTCCTGTCCAGGCTGGAGTTTCCTCCAAGGCAGCGTTCTGAGTCCTTTCTTTTTCTGGTTTTCATCAATGACTTTTCCGACTTCTCTTGTGAAATCCTCCTTTATCTCTATTGCCTGATGACTCCACCTCTGCCGCACCTTCTGTCATCCCTCGACCGCAAGCAGCAGTTCTTCGCTGCACGCTGGCATAATCTCGGATAAAATCATCATATACGGTGGTCCAACACCTGGAACATGGTCTTTCAATTCGGACAAAATCTCACACTCTACACTTGTCTTCCGAAATGACCATTGCGAAACCCACCCCCCCCCATCTACTGTTCTCAAACAAATCCTCTTGAGGGAAAAGAATGGTCCTTTTTTCTTTTTTTAAGCAGGATAGCTTTTTGGTCTCACTATCTGCCCATGATCTTTCCTGGAAAGCCACATTTCCACCTGGCCTCCAAAGCCAGTCGCCGACTGGGAAATTCCTCCATCGTGCAAAGTCCTTCCTCGGCCCACCTGATGCTCCTGACCACTATCCAAAGCTTTCCGTCCCCGCAGCCTGGATGGAAGTACTGCTCTCCCCTCGGCTGGTTGACTCCTGCCCTCCACCGTTCTCGGCAGCTTCACGCTGTGGAAACCAAGGCATTCAGTAGATATTGTCGAATCTCCCGCGATTGAGGCTGAGTCTATGGCGGAACTACTCACTCTCTCACTGCAGGCAGGTGCTTAGTAGTCTTTCTGCTGTTCTACCGTTGTCTCCTTCTCTGCGGCCGCCCCCCGGCCTACTCGTCGTCTACGATATGTCCTCCCGACATATTTACGCAGGGGCGCTCAGGTCCGCACACCCCGCCCCCACCCCACATTCTTGGTAAAACAAACACAAACAATACACGACCTCACGGCTGAGCTCACCTTCACTCTTTCATTCTTTTCCCCGCTTTGGAATAACTCCCTCACTCTGTTCAATCCGCAATTCTTCCCTCACAGGCCTTTCCACCAATGAAACAGCTGTTCACCAACCACTCTATATCGTCCCCCATCCAAATCCTCGATTCGTTTTCTATCCCTTTCATCCACCCCATAAACCCACCTCCTTCAAATTCCTGCTTCCTTCCTGAAGGTCCTGTGATATCCATTCTTGTATACGCCCATGTTCCCACCCCACCCCCCCTCCCCACATCTCCTAATGTCTCTGTTCCCCACTGTTTTGTCCTTCCCACTCGCTTCTGTCTCATGCCCCCCCCCTCGCTGTGTGTTGTGTGCTAGCTCTCATACGAGCTCGACAAGGCTATACAAAAAAACCTCAAAAGTTGTTTCATGTGGAAACTTTAGGTCTTGATAATGTATGCCAAAACAAGGATGTGTCACATCTGTGTGAAGGCGAGGAGCCACATCCATTCAACAGTTACATAAGGGCCTTGCACGAGTACAGAGTGATTAATCATCATCATCATCAGGTCGGCTTCAAATTCTACCTTGGTCCTCTTCATCAAGCTTGCTGATTGCCTACATGTTTGAAATTTGCCAAAGGTATGTACACTTTCATGTTATTCTTGTAGGAGGATACAGCTCTCTCTAAGCAACTCCATTCGACAGTTATATGCAATCAATTTCCATCACTGTCTCATGGGCAGGTGGGGCATCCCCCAGTCAATAAGCCAAAGTCCACATCCTTCTTCCAACCATGACCTACATGCTCCTTTTCCAGACCAGCACATTGATAATTATTCCTTCTTGCAGTGGTTTTCGTGAAGACGGCACCAACGGAGGAAGCTGCCAAGATAGACCTCCCCTCTTCTTTGCACAGAACAGGTGAATTGCAATTCATTGACATTCTCAGTAACTATCCCTTGCGCTGTATAGACTGGCATGTAAGTGATTAAATGCTTGAAAAGACCTGTGTGTTGAGGACTTCCCAGGTTGTTGCCTCAGCATTTCATTGTGTTCCTTGTTTTGTTGCTGATCAAAACCTCTTAAGTGCTGAAACCGTTTCTCTCTTCAACCGGTATCATCGCCCTGTAAACGCATGCAGTACACAAAAGCCCTGCACATTTTTCCAGGCCCAGCGTGTTGGCAAACTTTCTTTCATCAACGTATTCAGAGCGTTTTTTGTTCCACCCTTTCATGTTAAAGTTGAGCATGGTTTTTTGAGCAGTCGCAGAGTGAGCATGAGCAAGTGAGCAAAAAGTGATCTTATGATGAAAAGCCATCCAATAATGAAGATATCCCTTATCTTCAGACACAATCACAGTGCCAGTAAAGCCAGACCCAGGCACGTGCTTCGCATTGAAGGAAGAGTCTGTGCTGCCTTTCTTTGGCTCCATTTGGGAGAGCGACAACATTGCTGACTGACTCCACCGTTAGTCTCCTGCAAGTCTCTCCCATGCAACAAAGAACTGTTCCCAAGACAGTCTGCTTCTCCTGTTCATCTTTCACTCCATTCATTCACAAGACATTCAATCAGTGGGTTTTTGTTCTCTGGGCTTCAGAGAAGAAATTCTCCACTGCATACTCTATGTCCAGGGTGTAAGGGTCCTGAAGAGTATCCACTCTGAGAATCCTCGTTGACTCTCTCTGCATTATTTTATAGACTCGTCATCGATAAGACATCAAATTACCATGTGCAATGCACCCACTGGCTGTATGACTTCTCGCACAAGTTGCTGAAAGGATGGCTTTGGAGAGCGATCTCACAAAAAAGGACATGTGTGTGTTGGTTGGATCCACCATTAGTTATCTGTACCAGTGCCATCCCATCTAGTGTATACAAGCTGAGTTTTGTGGTATAGATTGTACTGGTTGATGAGTTTTTTTTTTGAGCCGTTTAGCAGAGCTGCCTTGCTTGTCTTCCTCGTGGTTCCTTCTGGATTAGCCCAAGTCCCATGGGTGGGTCCAAGGCGATGGGAGAGCCCACATACCTTTCATGTGCAGCTTTCTTGTTTGGCCAATCAGTGATCATTTTTTGCAAAAAGGTTTTCTATCTGCCTTCAGTTATCACCTGGCGTCCCTTTGTTTGATATGTCTTGTCTTCACCTTCATGTCACTCATGTAGTTCTTTAACTTTGCTTCTGTAAGGGTTCAAAGGAATCCCTTGTTGGCCTCTTTTCCCAACCTTTCTTCCCAGAACGATTTGATAGGCAGTGCTGCCCTTCTTCTTAGCCTCCAGTAGATCTGTTGCTATGCTCTCTGATGCAGCTATGCTAGTTGAGATAACTGGTTAGATCTGAGGGGAGACGAATGGGTTTGTCAGTTGGAATCAAGCTGTTTCCACCATTGCCACCATGTCTTTGCTCCATCTCTGTGATCCTTGATTGACCTTAGATCCAGGAGGTGCCTGAAGGATGAGCTACCAGTTACCATTGCCGTCCTGCAGTAATCAGAGGAATGAGCTCCTGTATCCGCAATAAGATAATTCTGCTATCGCCCAGGCTTCACACTGAAACTTTGATTCCTCTTGGGTGTGGGTGTCTTTGTTCACTGTTTCTTCTATAGTTTTGATCCACAGCGGATCCTGACAAATGGATTCTCTTGAGCCATGTTGGACGTTGGCGAAAGGATGATTTCTGGTTTATGCTGAAATGACTGCCAATATATAAAAACACTGGATTGCGAAGCTGCTCTCAGTGAAGGTCTCCTGGCATATGATCTTTGAACACTCGTGATCATCTCTGTTATCTCGGGGCTAATTCTTTGGAATCCATCCTCCATCAAACTCCTTCCATGCAAGCCCGTTGCAGAGCCTCATATAGTAGTTTGTGGATCTAAGCTCACGGTTGTTCTTCGACCACCAAGCACAACTTAAACAGAACCTTTCAGCGATCACTCCTCATTCTATGGAAAGATCTCTTATTGCCGCTCCTGAAAGCGCATTTCCTATCACCTAAGTAGTGTGCACACTGTGTGAAATATGCCTAACCTGGTGACCTAATTGCATTGAAATGTAGCCTTAAACCAACCCCTGAATACATGTAGACATGGCCATAGCATTTGGAGTGGTTATTTCGTCAAAACATGCTAACTAATTCAAAGCAGTCCAACTTCATTACAATTTTGCATGTTTTTAGCAGAAAAAAAAAGGTCAATTTAAAAATGCGTCAAAAACCGTTCTGACCACAGCTTAAAAGAATAATAAAGTCCACTTTGTTAGACTGTAATCGACCTTGGGTACTACTTGTCTTCCACTGGAACCCATTTAGCGTTTAAAAAAGCAGTCCCATGGTAAATGTGCCAGTGAGTTTTAGGCTGGGGGTCAAATTTCGTGACCTTTTGACCTCTCGGACCTACATAACGGCGTATAGCATATAACAGATACCACGTATAGAGGATCAGATTACCAACATTTTTGGGCTGTCAATGTCACGTATGTGACCATTAGCTTGCCAAAGTTCATTTCAACTATATATTTCCCCTCACCCCAAAATCTGGTCCCTCAGATGGACTTCGGGTGTCCGTCTTCTAAGAGGTAATCACTACCACGAAGCCTGTGAGTCCGGATTGCTTTCAAAGATGTTTTTTTCCCATCTATGATATAAGGACTCTTCAAAAATTCATCGTGAGAATATGCCACCCAGGTGGGGTACCAATATCTGGTTCATAGCTCATCGGACTATCAGGCACCTTCACTGCAGCTGGGAGATCCAGTTTGCTTTTCTGCCTGGTTAATCTTTCATCGGTCAAGAGTTTGCACGCCTGCCATTCTAATCATATAGCGACCATACATACATACCGTTTGTGTTTTTGTTCTTGCACGATTGACACTGTTGTTGCAAAGGCAAGGATTGGGTTTGTCAGCATTAGCGTTCTTAATTTCCCCTCCTTGCTTGTAATCAACCAGGCTTTTGTAGCCAAGATACCGTTTGAGGTTGGGCCCAAATAAGTCTTTTCTGTCATCACCCCAAAGCGACGGTTGCTGTGAAAGCCCACTTTGTGGAACTCCGGCGCCTTTCCTCGTTGTGGTTGCTAGGGTGGGCATAAATTCCGAGTTGCATAAAGAACCTTCAGCAGATGGCTTTTCACGCTAGCTTACGACACACTTGCCCGTGCCAATAAAAATGAGTGTTCCTTTGGAGGAAACATCCTCAACATTTTGGATTCTCTTTATGAAATGGTCTCTGACTGGTATTTCTTGTTCTCGCAACCAAAATATTCTTGGCTTTGGTTCATGCTCAATGTAATTGCCCTTTAGTTGTATGGTTTAGGTGTGGGCAGTCGTGTTATTATTATTGTTTTGATTGGAGTGTTTTTCATTTGAACAAATGAGATTGATAAATGTGTAATTTATTGGTGATGGACTGTGCAAAGGACCGTGTCTTAGATAATACCCCTGAATGTATGGACATCATCAAGCACAGCGCAGTACAAGTAATGACGTATCTGGTACATTGTTCTCGGACTGTGAAAAAGGAAAAAAACTCAATATTGAGAGAACACCGTGTGATTATTGCATGTGTTGCATTCAAAAGAACATATACAGGGATGGAGATTAAGACAGACAGAAGCTAATTGCACTCGGTTAGAGCCACCATACCTTTTGCCAGGTTGAAACAGTTTACGTTTTGTATCCCGCTGATGGGCCAGATTGCAAGTGAGACCTCAACCAAAACTGAATCGGGCTTTGTTCGTTGTGCACCGACGACTCACTCATCCACCAAGTTTTTGTCATTAAATCTGGTCCATAACTTTTGTGAGATATCCTGCCCCACAACAGACAGGGTGTGAAAAACATAACCTTCCGTCCACCTCGAGTCGGTGGAGGTAAATTATGTGAGCATGCACTCTGCAGCCAAAGAATATTCAAACGAAAAAGCTATTCACCTAAGCCCCTTTCATTCACAGTTCCTCATTAGACGTGAATTGAAACTCTTCCCACTCGCCTTTTCTGGGTTTAATTTTGTTTGTGATTTTTTTAATCTACCACCATAACTTTTATATGTGTAGCGTGTGCTTTTTAAAGTTTGTACAATATATTGCAGTGTTTAGATGAACGCTCACTGTGGTTGTTCTGCCCGCTTTTTGAGCCGTGACCTTGTCTGTGACTCAGTGACGATTCACTTCAAAAAGTTAGCTCCTGAAGGCCCATTGAATACCTCAGCATAGCAGTCTGGTGGCAGCCTAACTTGCGCATTTGTATGAATTCAGATTCTTCCCTCCTTGATATTGTTCTTCTTTTTGCTTCAAAGAGCCTGTTTGGCAACCACAGGTCTCAGCGCCTGGAGGTTTTCATATGTTAACAATTACTGTAATTGTGTTCCTTTACAGGTGCTGCATTCAAGAGAATAAAGAATTTTGTTTGGCTTGTTGATATTTGGAGCAGTGATTTCGTAAAAGTGCCCATGATAAAGTGTGGTTGGCTTCACGCCCGACCCAATTTTGAGTATTTTTTCATTAAAGCTGAAGAAACATTCCACTCTGCAGGTTGAAATATTTTGTTTAAATTTGTATTGATCACAGTTTCAGTAATTGAGGCACTCAGTTTGTTTTCAATTGAATTTGAATGTTGCTAAATTTGATATTTTCTTGTTTCAGCAAGACTATGTATGTAGCTCTGCAGTGACGGAGAATTGTTCTTTGCCCAATGGAGACGATGATCCTGAAAGTACAAATTACCATGGAAGAGAAATGCAAGAGGTTGGTATGAAAATGTCAGTGGTGGGTTGCACAAGGATCTTTGGAAAAGAATGAAGTATTATGGTGGCGACTGATGCGGAGTGGAAGGATTTGCAGCTACATTTGGTACGATTGCACTCAGATGTGCGGGCACGTGGTTGTTGACATATCACCCTTGGGCGGGATGTCCTCGTTATAGCAGACCTAACAATTGTCAAGCACTTTAACTCTGCTCCTGCTTCTTTCTTCACGGCTTGTGGAGATGCATAAGCGCAGCTCGCTGGGTTGACAACCCCTGCTTACTTGAACTGCAAGTATTTTTTTTTTTTTTTTTTTTTTTTTTTTTTTTTTTTTTGTTTTTTTATTTTTTTTTTTTTTTTTTTTTTTTTTTTTTTTTTTTTTTTTTTTTTTTTTTTTTTTTTTTTTTTTTTTTTTTTTTATTTTTTTTTTTTTTTTTTTTTTTTTTTTTTTTTTTTTTTTTTTTTTGTTTTTTTTTTTTCTTTTTTTTTTTTTATTTTTTTTTTTTTATTTTTTTTTTTTTTTTTTTTTTTTTTTTTTTTTTATTTTTTTTTTTTTTTGTAACCGTGCCGGGGTTGGAGGAAATAACCTTTCTGAACATCGGAGCGAAATCGGTGAGAAAGAGAAATAGCTTTCCTCTTCAGTGTGGTTAAAGAGACCAATTCAACTCGTGTTATGATGTTTGATCCAGGGTTTGTTCCAGTTCTCAAACACGCCCATTGAAGGGTTGATGTCCTTGCAAGCAACATATTGTCGTTGGTATGCTTGTATTGTTGGATGTTATCACTTACTCCATGAATCGTGACACCAACAAGGAGCATAGTGTGGCTGGCCTCGTATGTTCTTTTTGATGAAATGAATATAGTGCTGGCACTGGCTCTGTTTCCTCCACACAGTTGACTGTGGTTTGAACAAGCTTGAAATAATGTCTCATTGTCATTGTTGTTCATTAACAGCTTGAAAACATTGCCAAAGCCAATTCTTTTTGCCACTTAATGTGAAAAAGCAATGCGTTTTACCAGTCGGGTTTTCATGTTGGTTTTAAAATTTTTGAGTACGTATCTTCTTTCGGTCTTTGACTTTCTGTAAAAGCAGAGGTAGTGAGTATGCTTCGCATGATAGCACCGTGCAAAACATCGGCCTTTGAAGCCATAGTTTGTAACTTGTTGTTAACTCTCTTAGCTTCCAAATGCATAGGTTTAAATGAGATTAAACTGAAAGTAGGAAACTTGCCACGGCTTGCATTCCAATGTCATCGAAGTTTCAGTTATGTAGATTTGTTTCTTGAAATACGATAAAATTCCATGGAATCGAAGTGCACTCAGGTTCAACTTTGCAAGGTTGACTTTTTTTTTTGTATATTAAATTCTAGCTTGTGGACGAGCGACCTAGAACATAGAATTGGATCAGGATGTTAAACCCAACAAAAGTAACAGTACAAGAGGGGGGACACCAACAGCAGGAATGAGCGACAACATTGAAGGGAGGACTTGACAATTAGTTGTAGGAGAAGAACGAGGCTAGGGGATGACACACGGACGGTGCGACCAAAATGGATACAGAAGCAAAAGTCTAAGGAAGGAAAACTGGGAAATTGGGGAAAGAGGTGGGTTTGGGAGGCGGTTGACGAGAGTAGAAAAGATCATGATTTTAGGATGGGCAGACTGGGATTGTGGCTGAAGTGTTCTTGAAGACCTGTAGGGAGGAATGTATATGACTAGAGAATGTGTGAAGTTGGTTCCACAGCTGTGGAACAAAAAAAAGAAAAGAGGAACGAATGAGTGGATGGTGAGCATTCACCCTGGATTATTGAGAGTTTCACTAGAATGGATTTTCTAGTGGAACGTGTGCCACCCTGCTCTGTGAATGCCTTTCTCAGAATATATTGTCAGGAAATGAGATGTGATGACTGTTGATTAAAAATCTCGACATTACTTCATCATGTGAGTTGAGACTTCACGCGAGAGATAATTTCTATTGTTGCATGTCTCCTTGCTATAAGGACCAAACGTGGATTGTCACCGAAACTCCAAAATTGACATTGAACAGTTCTTGGGCCTAATAATAGAGTTCAAAATCTGGTTACTCTGGTTTAAAGCTCAACACTCACCTAAAGTGGCCAACCCAAGGCCAGCAGATGGCACGTCTTAGCCTTACTCCTGGTTGCATGTTATGTACTCCGCTCCCGAAGCTCTAATAAGACTGAAAAAAGGGTACTCCCAAGAATGGCGGGAGTCGTCCACGTGGTAGTGGGCGTTCATTATGCATGGCTTGTTGTCAAAAAGCCATTCTTCAATTAGTATTTGGAAGTTTAATGTTTCTTCGAAAGTCTTTATTTATTTTATTTTTTCATTTTCGATTTCCTGGTAAATCCGTTAGTCTATGTATATTTGAACGGTGAGGAGTTAAACAGCTGGACGAGTGTTGTGTTCAGCTCCAGAGTGCTGAATCGTGTGTGCTTTTGCCAATTGTGTACAAAAATGAATGGTCATTTCTAAATTCGTGGCAGGCAGATGTGATACCTGTTGATATAACATTTGACAAGGCATGATTTTTGTTTCATGAGTGGACTCATTAACTCGCGAGGGATTCAAACTTTGAGCTTTATTCACAAGTTGAATGTTGAGAGGAACGATTTATCATTGGTCTAGCGATTATTAAGACGGTTGTTGTTTTTTGTTGTTGTTTTTTTTCTTTCTGGGTTGATGCAAGCACACCATTTGTCCTAAATGGCTGCTATACGTGCCTCTTCACGCGAAAGTGTTCATAAGTTGCGTCTGGGTCGAAGTGCGAAGATCTATGAACGTTCAATTATAGTTATAGTTATGCCAGTCATAAACATGCCTTTCATGAAAGCCCTGGATGTTGAATTGGGCTATGCCTATGGTATTTCGCTGCTGGCCCGAAACAGTTAGAGCGGCGACAGCTGAGGCAGGGGAGGACTGGAAGAAATCATTATCGCAACTTCCTTAGTCTGCTGGACGATCTCGTTCTGTGTTCATTAATCTTTCTGTAACTGCAGAGGACATTGGCTACTTGGCAGAACAGAATAAATAAACTTGTTGGTTGGATTAATTAAGTGTACATGGGGATACTCCTTTACCCATCCCTGGGTGGGGTCTTTTGTTTGCCTTTCTTTTGTTTTTTTTTGTACATGCTAAAGTAGCTTTTTGAAGCTTCATTCTTCTGTGACTCAAAATTGACTTGAACGTTGTGGAAAAGAATGTTTAAATGATGCCCATCAAGAAACCATTACAAAGGCACTTTGCAAATCAACCGATATGGCTAGCATTATTTTTAAAAGCTTCATGGAAGCATGAGCAACTTCAATGATACTTCTCAAAGAAGAATGAGGAAAACATTCAACAAGCTGCACATGTCCATCTATCTATTCACAGCAGGGATTGAAAAGTTTGTTTATTGATTCGATTGTGCTGCAAGATTTGTTTGCTAGGTAAACTGACTGACTTTGTAATTATGCTCATGAGAGCCTACCAATTTAGAACCGTGGTCGATAATTATTGTTACCCCTGTCTTGAGATTTATTTTTTTCTGGATGTTTCGGTATTGAAAAAATCCTTTTCAATTTACTGATGTATTTCATTTTTTTAGTGAATAAATGTTAACTGTATGTATTTTTGTTCATCTTGTTTGCAGGACTGGTGGTTACTGGATGCCTCGGTCAGGTCAGTGCTGTCATGCTTACCCCACTCATTTTGAGCTGACAGCACCATCAGTCCTGAGCCAGTGTAGCTTGTGGGAACGAGACTTTCTGCCGACGGCCCTGCAGTACCTTGTAGCCCTCATCCCAGCCAAGCATCTGCTGCGTTTAACACAGTTTTCCAACATTGCAACAAAACCCAAATTTCTTTTTGGTAAACCTTTGCTGCAAATAATACTCGTTGAAAGGTGTCTATTTGGGACAATGTAAACGCTGTGCAGTGGTCGCACCCAACTGTCCCTGGTCTCTGTCATTTTCTTCTGACGAAGTGGAGAGCTTGCTGTCAAACCTTGACTCAGATTCTGCAACCGGTCCAAACGGCGTCAGCCCACATGTCCTAAAAACCTGCTACTCTGCTCTTGCTCACCCTCTGTCTGTTCCATTAACCCTCTCATTTGCTCAAGGTCATCTGCCATCTGCTTGGAAATCAGTAAACATTACTGCCCTGCATAAAAGCATTAAAAATGGTTTGGCAAAATCAGATCCCTGACAACCAACAGACTAATCAGCCTTCTCCCAATCGACAGCTAAGGTTATGGAATCCAATCATCACTCAGACATAAAATCCTTACTCTTCTCCAATGCCTGATTTCCGATCTCATTTGGTTTTCAGACCAGCGTCACTCTACCCTGACTATGCTGCTTCGCTCTGCCCACACAATAGAAGAGGTCCTCAATGCTGGACATGAAATTAGAGCCACTATCCCTAGACATATGCGTGCTTAATTGACACGTCTCGGCCACCCTGCCCTGCTCAACAAAACTCCTTCAATGCATCCCGAAGGGCCATCGTCCACTTATGGCTCGCAGACTTTCTCTCTCCTGTCGCAGTTCAACGTGTGGCCCTAAATGGAGTTCTTCATCCCCCTCTTCCTGTCCCAGGCTGGAGTTTCCTCCAAGGCAGCGTTCTGGGTCCTTTCTTTTTCGTGGTTTTTCATCAATGACTTTTCCGACCCTTCTCTGTGAAAATCCTCCTTTATCTCTATTGCTGAATGACTCCACCTCTGCCGCACCTTCTGTCATCCCTCCGACCGGCAAGCAGCAGCTTCTTCGCTGGCAGCTGGCATAATTCTGCCGGATAAAAATCACATATAGCGGTGGTCCAACACCTGGAACATGTCTTTCAATTCGGACAAAATTCTCACACTCTCACTTGTCTTCCGAAATGACCATTTGGAAACCCCCCCCCCCCATCTACTGTTCTCAACAAATCCTCTGAAGCGGAAAGAATGGGTTTCCCTTTTCTTTTTTTTTAGAAAAGGCAGGGAGAGCTTCTGGGTCTCACATATCTGCCATGATCTTTCCTGGGAAGCCACATTTCAACCTGGCCTCCAAACCAGGTCGCCGACTAGGGAATTCCATCCATTCGTGCAAAGTCCCCTTCCTCGGCCCACCTTGATGCTCCTGACCACTATCCAAAGCTTTCGTCCACGCAGCCCTGGATGAGAAAAGTACTGCTCTCCCCTCGGGCTGGTTGACTCCTGCCTCCACCGTTTCTCGCAGCTTCACGCTGTGGAAAACCAAGGCATTCAGTAGATATTGTCATCTCCCGCGATTGAGGCTGAGTCTATGGCAGGACCTCTCACTTCTCTCACTGACAGGAAGGTCTAGTAGTCTTCTGTGTTCTACCTTGGTCTCCTTCCGTCTCGGCCCACCCCCGCCCCTACTCAGTCTCTCGATATGTCCTCCCACATATTTACGCAGGGGGCTCAAGGTCCACCCCGCCCCACCCCCCTCTGGTAAAACAAACAAAACAATACAGACTCACTGCTGCTCACCTTCACTCTTTTCATTCTTTTTCCCCGCCTTGGAATAACTCCCTCACTCTGTCAATACCGCATTTCCCTCAACAGGCCTTCCAATGGAAACAGCTGTTTCACCAACCACCTATATTCGTCCCCCATCCAAATCCTCCGATCTTTTCTATCCCCTTTCATCCACCCCAAAACCACCTCCTTCAAATCCCTCTTCCATTCCTGAAGGGTCCCTGTGATATCCATTCTTGTATACGGGCCATGTTCCCCACCCCACTCCCCTTTCCCCACATCTCCTTAATGTCTCTGTTCCCCACTGTTTTGTCCTCCCACTCGCGTTCTGTCTCATGCCCCCCCCGCTGACGCTGTGTGTTGTGTGCTAGCTCTCATACGAGCACTCGACAAGGTATACAAAAAAACCTCAAAAGTTGTTTATGTGGAAAACTGTTAGGTCTTGATAATGTATGCCCAAAACAAGGATTTCACATCTTTGAAGGCGAGGAGCAACTCCATTCAACAGTTACATAGGGGCCTTGATCACGAGTTACAGAGTGATAATCATCATCATCATCAGGTCGGCTTCAAGATTCTACCTTGGTGCCTCTTCGATCAAGGCTTGCTGATTGCTACATGTTTGAAATTTGCCAAAAGGTATGTACACTTTCATGTTATTCTTGGTAGGAGGTACAGCTCTCTCTAAGCAACTCCATTCGACAGTTATATGCAATCAATTCCATCACTGTCTCATGGCAGGTGGGGGCATCCCCCAGTCAATAAGCCAAAGTCCACATCATTCTTCCACCATGGACCTAACATGCTCCTTTTCCAGACCAGCACATTGATAATTATTCCTTCTTGCAGTGGTTTTGCAGTGAAGACGGCACCAAGGAGGAAGCTGCCAAGATCAGACTCCCCTCTTCTTTGCACAGAACAGGTTGAATGCAATTCATTGACATTCTCAAACTTCCTTGCGCTGTATAGGACTGGATGTAAGTGATTAAATGCTTGAAAAGCACCTGTGGTGAGGACTTCCCAGGTTGTTGCCTCAGCATTTATATGTGTTCCTGTTGTTGCTGATCAAAACCTCTCTAAGTGCTGAAACCTTTTCTCTCTCAACCGGTATCATCGCCTGTAAACGCATGCAGTCACAAAAAGCCCTGCACATTTTTCCAGGCCCAGCGTTTGGCAACTTTCTTGTCATCAACGTATTCAGAGCGTTGTTTTGTTCCACCCTTTTCATGTTAAAGTGAGCATGGTTTTTGAGCAGTCGCAGCAGTGAGCATGAGCAAGTGAGCAGAAAAGTGAGCTATGATGAAAATGCATCCAATAATGAAGATATCCTTATCTTCAGACACAATCACAAGTGCAGTAAAGCCAGGACCCAAGGCACGTGCTTCGCATGAAGGAAGAGTCTGTGTCTGCCTTTCTTTGGCTCCATTTAGGAGAGCGACAACATTGCTGACTGACTCCACCGTTAGTCTCCTGCAAGTCTCTTCCCATGCAACAAAGAACTGTTTCCCAGACAGTCTGCCTTTCTCTGTTCATCTTCATCCATTCATTTCACAAGGACATTCAATCAGGTGGGTTTTGTTCTCTGGGCTTCAGAGAATAAATTCTCCACTGCTGTACTCTATGTCCAGGTGTAAGGGTCCTGAATGATATCCACTCTGAGAATCCTCTGTTGACTCTCTCTGCATTATTTTATAGACTCGTCTCGAAAGACATCAAATACCATGTGCAATGCACCCACTGGCTGTCATGACCTTCTCGCACAAGTGCTGAAAGGATGGGCTTTGGCGAGCGACCTCAACAAAAAAGGACATGTGGGTTGTTGGAATCCACCATTAGTTCTCTGTACCAGTGCCATCCCATCTATGTATACAAGCTGAGTTTTCTGGTATAGATTGTTACTGGTTGATGAGTTTTTTTTTTGAAGCCGTTTAGCAGAGCTGCCTTGCTTGTCTTCCTCTGGTTTCCTTCTGGATTAGCCAAGTCCCATGGTGTGGGTCCAAGGCGATGGAGAGCCACATCCTTTCATGTGCAGCTTTCTGTTTGGCCAATCACGGATCATTTTTTGCAAAAAGGTTTCTATCTGCCTTCAGTTATCCACCTGGCGTCCCTTTGTTTTGATATGTCCGTCTTCACCTTCATAGTCACTCATGTGTTTTTCTTTAAGCTTCTGCTTCTGCTAAGGGTTCAAAGGAATCCCTTGTTGGCCTCTTTTCCCAACTTTCTTCCCAGAACGATTTGATAGGCAGTGCTGCCCTTCTTCTTAGCCTCCAGTAGATCTGTTGCTATGCTCTCTGATGCAGCATGCTAGTTGAGAAAACTGGTGAATCTGAGGGGAGACGAATGGGTTTGTCAGTTGGAATTCAAGCTGTTTCCACCATGCCACCATGTCTTGCTCCATCTCTGTGATCCTTGATTGACCTTAGATCCAGGAGGTGCCTGAAGGATGAGCTTACCAGTTACCATTGCGTCCTGCAGTAATCAGAGGAATGAGCTCCTGTATCCGCATAAGATAATGTCTGCTTGATCGCCCAGGCTTCACACTGAAACCCTTTGATTTCCTCTTGGGTGTGGGTGTCTTTGTTCACTGTTTCTTCTATAGTTTGATCCACAGCGGATCCTGACAAATGGATTCTCTTGAGCCATGTTGGACGTTGGCGAAGATGATTTCTGGTTATGCTGGAAATGATCTGCCAATGATATAAAAACACTGGATTGCGAAGGCTCTCAGTGAAGGTCTCCTGGCATATGTTCTTGTGAAACACTCGTTGATCATCTCTGTATCTCGGGGCTAATTCCTTTGGAATCCATCCATCCATAAACTCCTTCCATGCAAGCCCGTTGCGAGCCTCATATAGTAGTTTGTGGAATCTAAGCTCACGGTTGTTCTTCGACCACCAAGCACACTTAAACTAGACCTTCAGCGATCACTCCTCATTCTATGGAAAAGATCTCTTATTGCCGCTCCTGAAAGCGCATTTCCTATCACTCTAAGTAGTGTGCACCACTGTGTGAAATATGCCTAACCTGTGACCTAATTTGCCATTTGAAATGTAGCCTTAAACCAACCCCTGATACATGTAGACATGCCATAGCATTTGGAGTGGTTATTGTCAAAACATGCTAACTAATTTCAAAGCAGTCCACTTCATACAATTTGCATGTTTTTAGCAGAAAAAAAAAGGTCAATTTAAAAATGCGTCAAAAACCGTTTCTGACCACAGCCTTAAAAGAATAATTAAAGTCCCACTATTGTTAGACTTGTAATCGACCTTGGGTACTACTTGTCTTCCACTGTGAACCCATTTAGCGTTTAAAAAAGAGTCCCATTGGTAAGATGTGCCAGTGAGTTTTTAGGCCGGGGTCAAATTTCTGACCTTTTTGACCTCTTGGGACCTACATAACGGGATTAGCATATAAACAGATACCAACGTATAGAGGATCAGATACCAACATTTTTGGGCTTCAATGTCACGTATGTGACCATTAGCTTGCAAAGTTATTTCAATAGTATATTTCCCCTCACCCCAAAATCTGGTCCCTCAGATGGACTTCGGGTGTCCGTTCTTCTAAGAGGTGATCACTACCACGAAGCTGTGAGTCCCGGATTGCTTTCAAAGATGTTCTTTTCCATCATGATTATAGGACTCTTCAAAAATTCATCGTGAGAATATTGCCACCCAAGGTGGGGTACCAATATCTGGTCATAGCTCATCTGGACTATCAGGCACCTTCTACTGCAGCTGGGAGATCCAGTTTGGCTTTTCTGCTCTGGTTAATCTTTCATTCGGTCAAGAGTGTTGCACGCCTGCCATTCTAATCTCATATAGCGACCATACATACATACCTTTTGTTTTTGTTTCTTGCCGATTGACACTGTTGTTGCAAAGGCAAGGATTGGGGTTTGTTACAGCATTAGCAGTTCTTATTTCCCTCCTTGCTTGTAATCAAACCAGGCTTTTGATAGCTCAAGATACCGTTCTGAGTTGGGCCCAATAAGTCTTTCTCTGTCATCACCCCAAAGCGACGTGCTTGCTTGTGAAAGCCACTTTTGGAACTCCGACGGCCTTTTCCTCGTTGTGGTTGCTGGTGTGGGCATATAATATTCCGAGTTGCATAAAGAACTTCGCAGATGGCTTTCACGCTGCTTACGACCACTTGCCCGTGCAATAAAGAATGAGTGTCTCCTTTGGAGGAAACTCCTCACATTTTGGATTCTCATGTTATGAAAGGTCTTGACTGGTATTTCTTGTTCTCGCAACCAAAATATTCTTGGCTTTGGTTCATGCTCAATGATTAGCCTTTAGTTGTATGGTTTTAGTGTGGGCAGTGTGGTTATATTATTGTTTTGAATGAGTGTTTTTCATTGAACAAATGAGATTGATAAATGTGCTAATTTATTGGTGATGGACTTGCAAAGGACCGTGTCTATAGATAATTACCCCTGAAATGTATTGACATATCAGCACAGCGCAGTACAAGTATGACGTATCTGGTACATTGTTCTCGGACTGTGAAAAAGGAAAAAAACTCAAGTATTGAAGAGAACACCCGTGTTGATATTGCATGTGTTGCATTCAAAAGAACATATACAGGGATGGAGATTAAGGACAGACAAGAAGCTGAATTGCACTCGGTAGAGCCACCATACCTTTGCCAGGTTGAAACAGTTTACGTTTTGTATCCGCTGATGGGCCAGATCTGCAAGTGAACCTCAACCAAAACTGAATCGGCTTTGTTCGTTGTCACCGACGACTCACTCATCCACCAAGTTTTTGTCATGTAATCTGTCCATAACTTTGTGAGATATCCTGCCCACAACAGACAGGGTGTGAAAAAAACTAACCTCCGTCCACCTCAGTCGGTTGGAGGTAAATATGTGACGCATTGCACTCTGCAGCCAAGAGATATTCATAACGAAAAAGCTTATTCACCTAGCCCCTTTCATTCACATTCCTCATTAGAGTGAATTGAAACTCTTCCCACTCGCCTTTTCTGGGTTTTAATTTTTGTTGTGATTTTTTTAATCTACCACCATAACTTTTTTGTGTGCGTGTGCTTTTTAAGTTTGTACAATATTTGCAGTGTTAGATGAAACGCTCACTGTGGTTGTTCTGCCCGTTTTTTGATGCCGTGACCTGTCTGTGACTCAGTGACGATTTCACTTTCAAAAGAGTTGCTCCTTGAAGGCCCATGAATGACCTCAGCATAGCAGTCTGTGGCAGCCTAACTTGGCATTGTGTGTATGAATTCAGATTCTTCCCTCCTTGATATTGTTTCTTCTTTTTGCTTCAAAAAGAGCCTGTTGGCCAACCACAAGGTATCAGCAGCCTGGAGGTTTTACATATGTAACAATTACTGTAATTGTGTTCTTTTACAGGTGCTGCATTCAGAGAATAAAGAATTTTGTTTGGCCTTGTTTGATATTTGGAGCAGTGATTTCGTAAAAGTGCATGATAAAGTGGGTTGGCTTCACGCCGACCCAATTTAGTATCTTTTCATTAAAGGCTGAAGAAACATTCCACTCTGCAGGTTGAATATTTTGTTATAAATTTGTTTGATCACCAGTTTCAGTAATGAGGCATCAGTTTGTTTTTCACATTGAACTTTGAATGTTGCTAAATTTGTATTTTCTTGTTTCAGCCAAGACTATGTATGTATGCTCTGCCAGTGACGAGAATTGTCTTTGCTCCAATGGAGACGATGATCCTGAAAGTACCAAATTACCATGGAAGAGAAATGCTAGAGGTTGGTATGAAAATGTCAGTGTGGGCTTGCACAAGGATCTTGGAAAGAATGAAGTATTATGGTGGCGACTGATGCGGAGTGGAAGGATTTGCAGCTACATTTTGGTACGATTGCACTCAGATGTGCGGGCACGTGGGTTGTGACATATCACCTGGCGGCGGGATGTCCTCGTATAGCAGTATCCTAACAATTGTCAAGCACTTAACTCTGCTCCGTGCTTTTTCTTCACGGCTTGGGAGCATGCATAAGCGCCAGCTCGGCTGGGTTACAACCCTGCTACCTTGAACTGCATTTTTTTTTTTTTTTTTTTTTTTTTTTTTTTTTTTTTTTTATATTTTTTTTTTTTTTTTTTTTTTGTTTTTTTTTTTATTTTTTTTTTTTTTTTTTTTTTTTTTTTTTTTTTTTTTTTTTTTTTTTTTTATTTTTTTTTTTTCTTTTTTTTTTTTTTTTTTTTTTTGTTTTTTTTTTTTTTTTTTTTTTTTTTATTTTTTTTTTTTTATTTTTTTTTTTTTTTTTTTTTTTTTTTTTTTTTTTTTTTTTATTTTTTTTTTTTGTAACCGTGCCGGGGTTGGAGGAAATAACCTTTCTGAACATCGGAGGCGAATCGGTGAGAAAGAGAAATAGCTTTCCTCTTCAGTGTGGTTAAAGAGACCATTCAACTCGTGTTATGATGTTTGATCCAGGGTTTGTTCCAGTTCTCAAACACGCCCATTGAAGGTGATGTCCTTGCAAGCAACATATTGTCGTTGGTAGCTTGTATTGTTGGATTATCACTTACTCCATGAATCGTGACACCAACAAGGCAGCATAGTGTGGCTGGCCTCGTATGTTCTTTTTGATGAAATGAATATAGTGCGGCACTGCTCTGTTTCCTCCACACAGTTGACTGTTGTTTGAACAAGCTTTGAAATAAGTCTCATTGTCATTGTTGTTCATTAACAGCTTTGAAAACATTGCCAAAGCAATTCTTTTTGCCACTTAATGTGAAAAAGCAATGCGTTTTACCAGTCGGGTTTTCATGTTGTTTTAAATATTTTGAGTACGTATCTTCCTTTCGGTCTTGACTTTCTGTAAAACAGAGGTAGATGAGGTATGCTCGCATGATAGCACCCGTGCAAAAACATCCGCCTTTGAAGCCATAGTTTGTAACATTTGTTGTTTAACTCTCGTTTAGCTTCAAATGCCATAGGTTTAAATGAGATTAAACTGAAAGTAGGAAAACTTGCCACGGCTTGCATCCAATGTCTATCGAAGTTTCCAGTTATGTAGATTTGTTCTTGAAATACGATAAAATTCCATGAGAATCGAAGTGCACTCAGGTTCAACTTTGCAAAGTGTTGACTTTTTTTTTGTATATTAAATGTCTAGCTGTGGGAGGACCTAGAACATAGAATTGGGAATCAGGATGTAACCCAACAAAAGTAACAGTACAAAGAGGGGGGACACCAACAGCAGGAATGAGCGACAACATTTGAAGGGAGGACTTGACAATTAGGTTGTAGGGAAAACGATGGCTAGGTGGATGACACACGGATGGTGCGACCCAAAATGGATACAGAAGCAAAAGTCTAAGGAAGGAAAACTGGGAAATTGGGAAAGAGGTGGTTGGAAGGCGGTTGACGAGATAGAAAAGATCTGATTTTAGATGGGCATGATCTGGGATTGTGGTGACAGTTGTCTTGAAGACCTGTAGGGAGGAATGATATGAAGAGAATTGTGAAGTTGGTTCCACAGCTGTGCGAACAAAAAAAAAGAAAAGAGAACGAATGAGTTGGAGTGAGCATTTCCACCCTGGATTTTAGAGTTTCACTAGAATGGATTTTCTAGTGAACGTGTGCCACCCTGCTCATGAATGCCTTTCTCAGAATATATTGTCAGGAAGAGTGAGATGTGATGGACTGTCTGATCTAGAAAATCTTCGACATTACTTTCATCATGTGAGTGAGAACTATCAACGGAGAGATAATTTCTATTGTGCATGTCTCCTTGCTATAATGGACCAAACGTGGATTGTCACCGAAACTCCAAAATTGACATTGAACCAGTTCTTGGGACCTAATAATAGAGTTCAAAATCTGGTTACTCTGTTAAGCTTCAACACTCACCTAAAGGGCCAACCCAAGGCCAGCAGATGCGCACGTCTTAGCCTTACTCCTGGTTGCATTATGTACTCCGCCCCGAGCTCTAATAACTGAAAAAGGGACTCCCAAGATGGCAGGGAGTCGTCCAGCTGAGTAGTGGCGTTCATTATAGATGGCTTGTTGGTCAAAAAGCATTCTTCAATTTAGTATTTGTGAAGTTTAAGTGTTTCTTCGAAAATCTTTATATATTATTTTAATTTTTTCATTTTCGATTCCTGGTAAATCAGTTAGGTCTATGTGATAGATTGAACGGATGAGGAGTTAACACGTGGAAGGTTTGTTCAGCTCCGAGAGGATGCTGAATCGTGTGTGCTTTTGCAATTGTTGATCAAAAATGAATGGTCATTTCTAAATTTCTGGCAAGGCAGATGTGATACCTGTTGATATAACATTTGACAAGGCATGATTTTTGTTTCATGAGTGACTCATTAACTCGCAGGGATCAACTTGAGCTTTATTCACCAAGTGAATGTGAGAGGAACGATATTATCATTGTCTAGCGATTATTAAGAGGTTGTTGTTTTTTGTGTTGTTTTTTTTCTTTCTGGGTGATGCAAGCACACCATTTGTCCTAAATGCCTGCTATACGTGCCTCTTCGACGCGAAAGATTTCAATAGTTGCGTTCTGGGTCGAAGTGCGAAGATGCTATGAACGTTCAGTTATAGTTATAGATTATGCCAGTCATAAACAGCCTATTCATGAAGGCCACTGGAGTGGTTGAATTGGGCTATGAGGCATCGTATTGTCGCTGCTGGCCCGAAACAGTTAGAGCGGCGACAGCTGAGGCAGGTGAGGGACTGGAAGAAATCATTTATCGCAACTTCCTTAGTCTGCTGGACGATCTCGTTCTGTGTCATTAAATCTTTCTGTAACTGCAGAGGACATTGTACTTGGCAGAAACAGAATAAATAACTTGTTGGTTGATTAATTCAAGTTGTACTCATGGCGGATACTCCTTACTCCATCCCTGGGTGGGTCTTTTGTTTTGCCTTTCTTTTGTTTTTTTTTGTAATGCTTAAAGTAGCTTTTGAAGCTCATTCTTCTGTGACTCAAAATTGACTTGAACGTTGTGGAAAAGAATGTTTAAATGATGCCATCAAGAAACCATTACACAAGGCACTTTGCAAATCAACCGAATGGCTAGCATTATTTTAAAAGCTTTCATGGCAAGATGAGCAACTTCAATGATACTCTTCTCAAAGAAGAATGAGGAAAACATTCACAAAGCTGCACATGTCCATCTATCTATTCACAGCAGGGATTGAAAGTTTGTTTATTGATTCGAATTGTGCTGCAAGATTTGTTTGTAGTAAACTGACTTGGACTTTGTTAATTTGCTCATGAGATGCCTACCAATTTAGAACCGTGGTCGATAATTATTGTTACCCCTGGTCTTGAGATTATTTTTTTCTTGAGTTGGTATTGAAAAAAAATCCTTTCATTTACTGATGTATTTCATTTATTTTAGTGAATAAATGTACATGCTATGTATTTTTGTTCATCTTGTTTGAGGACTGGTGGTATACTGGATGCCTCGGTGTTCAGTCAGTGCTGTCATGCCTTACCCCACTCATTTTGAGCTGACAGCACCCACAGTCCTGAGGCCAGTGTTAGCTGTGTTGGGAACGAGACTTTCTGCCGACGGCCCTGCAGTACCTTGTAGCCCTCATCCCAGCCAAGCATCTGCTGCGTTTAACACAGTTTTCCAACATTGCAACAAAACCCAAATTTCTTTTTGGTAAACCTTTGCTGCAAATAATACTCGTTGAAAGGTGTCTATTTGGGACAATGTAAACGCTGTGCAGTG
>CM068960.1:93704219-93731923 GCA_035128595.1 Eptatretus atami
TGGCACGCAGACTTCCTCTCTGTCGCAGCAACGTGTGGCCCTAAATGGAGTTCTTCATCCCCCTCTTCCTGTCCCAGGCTGGAGTTTCCTCCAGGGCAGCGTTCTGGAGTCCTTTCTTTTTCGTGGTTTTTCATCAATGACTTTTCCGACTCTCTTGGAAAATCCTCTTTATCTCTTTGCTGATGACTCCACCTCTGCCGCACCTTCTGTCATCCCTCAGACCGGCAAGCAGCAGTTTCTTCGCTCACTGCAGATTCTGGATAAAATCACAAACTGTCCAACACCTGGAACATGTCCTTTCAATTCGGACAAATCTCACACTCTCACTTGTCTTCGAAATGACCATTTGGAACCCACCCCCCCCCATCTACTGTTCTCAAACAATCCTCTAAGGGGGGAAGAAGGGTTCCCTTTTTTCTTTTTTTCGAAGGCAGTAGCTTTCTGTGATACTCACTATCTGCCCATGATCTTTCCTGGAAAGCCACATTCACCTGGCCTCCAAAACCAGTCGACCGACTAGGGAATTCCATCATTCGTGCAAAGTCCTTCCTCGGCCCACCTGAGCTCCTGACCACTTATCCAAAGCTTTCCGTCCGCAGCCTGATGAGAAAGTACTGTCTCCCCTCGGGCTGGTGCTCCTGCCCTCCACCTTCTCGGAAGCTTCACGCTGTGGAAACCAAGGCATTCAGTTAATATTGTCAATCTCCCGCGATTGAGGCTGAGTCTATGGCAGCGAACCTCTCACTTCTCTCACTGCAGGAGGTGCTTGTAGTCTTTCTGCTTCTCTACCGTGGTGCTCCTCTCCGTCTGGGCCGCACCCCCGGCCCTACTCATCGTCTCGATATGTCCTCCCGCATATTTACGCATGGGGCGCTCAAGGTTCGCCAACCCCCCCCACACCCCACTTCTTGGTAAAATAAACAAAACTAATACAGACACGCTGAGCTCACCTTCACTCTTTTCATTCTTTTTCCCCGCTCTTGGAATAAACTCCCTCACTCTGTTCAATACACGCACTTCCCTCACAGGCCTCTCCAAGAAACAGCTGTTCACCAACCACCTCATATCGTCCCCCATCCAAATCCTCGATTCGTTTTCTATCCTTTCATCCACCCCCAAACCACCTCCTTCAAATCCCTCTTTCCTTCCTTGAAGGTCCCTGTGATATCCATCTTGTATACGCCATGTTCCCACCCCACCTCCCCTTCCCCACATCTCCTAATGTTCTCTGTTCCCCACTGTTTTGTCCTCCCACTCGCGCTTCTGTCTCATGCCCCCCCTCCTGGCGCTGTGTGTTGTGTGCTAAGCTCTCATACGAGCACTCGGACAAGGCTATACAAAAAAAAACCTCAAAAAGTTGTTTCATGTGGAAACTTTAGGTCTTGATAATGATGCCAAAACAAGGATGTGTCACATCTTGAAGGGAGGAGCCACTCCATTCAACAGTTACATAGGGCCTTGTCACGAGTTACAGAGTGATTAATCATCATCATCATCAGGTCGGCTTCAAATTCTACCTTGGTGCCTCTTCGATCAAGCTTGCTGATTGCTACATGTTTGAAATTTGCCAAAGGTATGTACACTTCATGTTATTCTGTAGGACGATACAGCTCTCTCTAAGCACTCCAATTCGACAGTTATATGCAATCAATTCCATCACTGTCTCATGGGCAGGTGGGGGCATCCCCCAGTCAATAAGCCAAAGTCCACATCCATTCTTCCAACCATGACCTAACATGCTCCTTTTCCAGACCAGCACATTGATAATTATCCTTCTTGCAGTGGTTTTCGTGAAGAGGCACCAACGGAGGAAGCTGCCAAGATCAAACATCCCCTTTCTTTGCACAGAACAGGTTGAATGCAATTCATTGACATTCTCAGTAACTAGTCCCTTGCGCTGTATAGGACTGGCATGTAAGTGATTAAATGCTTGAAAAGACCCTGTGTGTTGAGGACTTCCCAGGTTGTTGCCTCAGCATTTAATGTGTTCCTGTTTGTGTTGCTGTCAATAACCTCTTAAGTGCTGAAACCTTTTCCTCTCTCAACGGTATCATCGCCCTGTAAACGCATGCGTAACACAAAAGCCCTGCACCATTTTTCCAGGCCCAGCGTTTGGCAAACTTTCTTGTCATCAACGTATTCAGAGCGTTTTTGTTCCACCCTTCATGTTAAAGTGAGCATGGTTTTTTGAGCAGTCGGACAGTGAGCATGAGCAAGTGAGCAGAAAATGTGATGCTATGATGAAAATGCCATGCCAATAATGAAGATATCCCTTATCTTCAGACACAATCACAAGATGCAGTAAAGCCAGGACCCAGGCACAGTGCTTCGCATGAGGAAGAGTCTGTGCTGCCTTTCTTTGGCTCCATTTAGAGAGCGACAACATTGCTGACTGCTCCACCGTTTAGTCTCCTGCAAGTCTCTCCCATGCAACAAAGAACTGTTCCCAGACAGTCTGCTTCTCCTGTTCATCTTCACCTCCATTTCATTTCACAAGGACCATTCATCAGGTGGGTTTTTGTTCTCTGGGCTCAGAGGAATAAATTCTTCCACTGCTATACTCTATGTCCAGGTGTAAGGGTCCTGAAGATATCCCACTCTGAGAATCCTCGTTGGACTCTCTCTGCATTATTTTATAGACTCGTCTCGAAGACATCAAATACCATGGCAATGCACCCACTGGCTGTCTGCTTCTCGCCAAGGTTGCTGAAAGGATGGGCTTTGGAGAGCGACCTTCAACAAAAAAGGACAGTGTGGTTTTGGATCCACCATTAGTTCACCTGTTACCAGTGCCATCCCATCTGATTATACAAGCTGAGTTTTCTGGTATAGATTTGTTACTGGTTGATGAGTTTTTTTGAAGCCGTTTAGCAAGCTGCCTTGCTTGTCTTCCTCGTGGTTCCTTCTGGATTAGCCCAAAGTCCATGGGTGGGTCCAAGGCGATGGGAGAGCCCACATACCTTCTCATGTGCAGTTTCTGTTTGGCCAATTCACGTGATCATTTTTTGCAAAAAGGTTTTCTATCTGCTTCAGTTATCCACTGGCGTCCCTTTGTTTGGAATATGTTCCTTCTTCACCTTCATGTCACTCATGTAGTTTCTTTAAGCTTCTGCTTCTGCTAAGGGTTCAAAGAATCCCTTGTTGGCCTCTTTTTCCCAACTTTCTTCCCAGAACGATTTATAGGCAGTGCTGCCCTTCTTCTTAGCCTCCAGTAGATCTGTTGCTATGTCTTGATGCAGCAATGCTAGTTGAGAAACTGGTGTAATCTGAGGGGAGACGAATGGGTTTGTCAGTTGGAATTCAAGCTGTTTCCACCATGCCACCATGTCTTGCTCCATCTCTGTGATCCTTATTGACCTTAGATCAGGAGGTGCCTGAAGGATGAGTACCAGTTACCATTGCCGTCCTGCAGTAATCAGAGGATGACGGCTCCTGGTATTCCGCAATAAGATAATGTCTGCTTGATCGCTGCCAGGCTTCACACTGAAACCCTTTGATTTCCTCTTGGGTGTGGGTGTCTTTGTTCACTGTTTCTTCTATAGTTTTGATCCACAGGGATCCTGACAAATGGATTCTCTTGAGCCATGTTGACGTTGGCGAAGGATGATTCTGGTTTATGCTGAAATGACTGCCAATGATATAAAAACACTGGATTGCGAAGCGCTCTCAGTGAAGGTCTCCTGGCATATGTTCTTGTGAAACACTCGTGATCATCTCTGTTATCTCGGGGCTAATTCTTTGGAATCCATCCTCCATCAAACTCCTTTCCATGCAAGCCGTTGCAAGCCTCATAAGTAGTTTGTGGAATCTAACTGCACGGTTGTTCTTCGACCACCAAGCACACTAAACTAGAACTTCAGCGATCAACTCCTCATTCTATGGAAAAGTCTCTTATTGCCGCATCCTGAAAGCGCATTTCCTATCACCTAAGTAGTGTGCACCACTGTGTGAAATATGCCTAACCTGGTGACCTAAATTTGCCATTGAAATGTAGCCTTAAACAACCCCTGAATACATGTAGGACATGCCATTTAGCATTTGGAGTGCGTTATTTGTCAAAACATGCTAACTTAATTTCAAAGAGTCCAACTTCATACAATTTGGCATGTTTTTAGCAGAAAAAAAAAGGTCAAATTTAAAAAAATGCGTCAAAAACCGTTCTGTACCACAGCTTAAAAGAATAATAAAGTCCCACATTGTTAGACTTGTAATCGACTTGGAGTACTACTTGTCTTCCATGTGAACCATTTAGCGTTTAAAAAAGCAGTTCCCATATGGTAGTATGTGCCAGTGAGTTTTAGGCCTGGGGGTCAAATTTCTGACCTTTTGGACCTCTCGTGACCTACATAACGGCGTCATTAGCATATAAACAGATACCAGACGTATAGAGGATCAGATACCAACATTTTTGGGCTGTCAATGTCACTATGTGACCATGCTTGCAAAGTTCATTCAATAGTATATTTCCCCTACCCCAAAATCTGGCCCCAGATGGATCGGGTGTCCGTTCTTTAAGAGGTAGATCACTACCACGAAGCTGTGAGTCCGGATTGCTTTCAAAGATGTTGTTTTCCCATCTATGATTAAGGACTTCAAAAATTCCATCGTGAGAATTTGCCACCCAAGGTGGGTACCCAATATCTGGTCTAGCTCATCGGACTATTCAGCACTTCTACTGCAGCTGGGAGATTCCAGTTTGGCTTTTCTGCCTGTTAATCTTCATCGGTCAAAGAGTTTGCTACGCCTGCCATTCTAAATCTAATATCGACCATTACATACATACCTTTGTGTTTTTGTTCTTGCCGATTGACACTGTTGTGTGCAAAGGCAAGGATTGGGTTTTGTTTCAGCCATTAGCAGTTCTTAATTTCCCCTCCTTGCTTGTAATCAAACCATGCCTTTTGATAGCCAAGATACCGTCTGAGGTTGGGCCCAAATAAGTCTTTTCTGTCATCACCCCAAAGCACGGCTTGCTTGAAAGCCACTTTGTGGACTCCGACCCTCTTTCCTCGTTGTGGTTGCTAGGTGGGCATATATATTCCGAGTTGCATAAAGAACTCTCAGATGGCTTTCACGCTAGCTTACGACACACTTGCCGTGCAATAAAAAAGTGTCTCCTTTGGAGGAAATTCCTCACATTTTGGATTCTCATTTATGAAAGGTCTTGATCTGGTATTTGCTTGTTCTCGCAACCAAAATATTCTTGGCTTTGGTTCATGCTCATGTATTAGCCTTTAGTTGTATGGTTTTAGGATGTGGCAGGTGTTTATATTATTTGTATGATGAGTGTTTTTCATTCTGAACAAATGAGATGATTAAATGTGCTAAATTTATTTGGTGATGGACTGTGCAAAGGACCGTGTCTCTTAGATAATTACCCCTGAAATGTATGACATATCAGCACAGCCAGTACAAGTAATGACGTATCTGGACATGTTCTCCGACTGTGAAAAAGCGAAAAAAACTCAATATTGAGAGAACACCCGTGTTGATATTGCATGTGTTGCATTCAAAAGAACATATACAGGGATGGAGATTAAGGACAGACAGAAGCTAATTGCACTCGGTTAGAGCCACCATACCTTTTGCCAGTTGAACAGTTTACGTTTTGTATCCCGCTGATGGGCCAGATCTGCAAGTGAGACCTCAACCAAAACTGAATCGGCTTGTTCTTGTCACCGACGACTTCACTCATCCACCAAGTTTTTGTCATAATCGTCCATAACTTTTTGAGATATCCTGCCCACAACAGACAGGGTGAAAACTAACCTCCGTCCACCTCAGTCGGTTGGAGGTAAATTATGTGATCGCATTGCACTCTGCAGCCAAAGAATATTCATAACGAAAAAGCTATTCACCTAAGCCCCTTTCATTCACAGTTCTCATTAGACGTGAATTGAAAACTCTTCCACTCGCCTTTTCTGGGGTTTTAAGTTTTGTTTTGATTTTTTTAATCTACCACCATAACTTTTTTGTGTGGGTCGTGGTGCTTTTTAAAGTTTGTACAATATATTGCAGTGTTTAGATGAACGCTCACTGTGGTTGTTCTGCCCGTTTTTGAGCCGTGACCTGTTGTGGACATCAGTGACGATTCACTTCAAAAAGTTAGCTCTTGAAGGCCAGTGAATACCTCAGATAGCAGTCTGGTGGCCAGCCTAAACTTGCGCCATTGTGTTATGAATTCAGATTCTTCCCTTCCTTTGATATTGTTTTCTTTTTGCTTCAAAAAGAGCCTGTTTGGCAACACAGGTCCAGCAGCCTGGAGGTTTTACATATGTAACAATTACTTGTAATTGTGTTCTTTACAGGTGCTGCATTCAAGAGAATAAAGATATTTTGTTGGGCCTTGTTGAATATTTGGAGGCAGTGATTATCGTAAAAGTGCCCATGATAAAGTTGGTTGGCTTCCACGCCGACCAATTTAGTATTCTTTTCATTAAAGCTGAAGAAAACATTCCACTCTGCAGGTTGAAATATTTTGTTTAAATTTGTATTGATCACAGTTTCAGTAATGAGGCACCAGTTTGTTTTTCAATTGAACTTTGAATGTTGCTAAATTTGTAGTTTCTTGTTTCAGCAAGACTATGTATGTATGCTTCTGCCAGTGACGGAGAATTGTCTTTGCCCAATGGAGACGATGATCCTGAAAGTACAAATTACCATGGAAGAGAAATGCTAGAGTTGGAATGAAAATGTCAGTGTGGGCTTGCACAAGGATCTTTGGAAAGAATGAAGTATTATGGTGAGCGACTTGATGCGGAGTGAAGGATTTGCAGCTACTTTTGGTACGATTGCACTCATGTGTGCGGGCACGTGGTGTTGACATATCACCTGGCGGCGGGATGTCCTCGTCTATAGCAGTCCTAACAATTGTCAAGCACTATAACTCTGCTCCGTGCTCTTTTCTTCACGGCTTTGGAGATGCATAAGCGCAGCTCGGCTGGTTAACAACCCCTGCTACTTGAACTGCAGTTTTTTTTTTTTTTTTTTTTTTTTTTTTTTTTTTTTTTATTTTTTTTTTTTTTTTTTTTGTTTTTTTTTTTTTGATTTTTTTTTTTTTTTTTTTTTTTTTTTTTTTTTTTTTTTTTTTTTATTTTTTTTTTTTTTTTTTTTTTTTTTTTTTTTTTGTTTTTTTTTTTTTTTTTTCTTTTTTTTTTTATTTTTTTTTTTTATTTTTTTTTTTTTTTTTTTTTTTTTTTTTTTTTTATTTTTTTTTTTTTGTAACCGTGCCGGGGTTGGAGGAAATAACCTTTCTGAACATCGGAGGCGTAATCGGTGAGAAAGAAATAGCTTTCCTCTTCAGTTGTGGTTAAAGAGACCATTCAACTCGTGTTATGATTGTTTGATCCAGGGTTTTTCCACGTTCTCAAACACGCCCATTGAAGGTTGATGTCCTTGCAAGCAACATATTGTCGTTGGTATGCTTGTATTGTTGGATTTATCACTTACTCCATGAATCGTGACACCACAAGGAGCATTAGTGTTGGCTGGCCTCGTATGTTCTTTTTGATGAAATGAATATAGTGCGGCACTGCTCTGTTTCCTCCACACAGTTGACTGTGGTTTGAACAGCTTTGAAATAAGTCATTGTCATTGTTGTTCATTTAACAGCTTTGAAAACCATTGCCAAAGCAATTCTTTTTGCCACTTAATGTGAAAAGCAATGCGTTTTACCAGTCGGGTTTTCAGTTGTTTTAAAATATTTTGAGGTACGTATCTCCTTTCGGTACTTGACTTTCTGTAAAAGCAGAGGTAGATGAGGTATGCTCGCATGATAGCCACCGTGGCAAAAACATCGGCCTGTGAAGCCATAGTTTGTAACATTGTTGTTTAACTCTCGTTTTGCTTCCAAATGCATAGGTTTTAAATGAGATTAAACTGAAAGTAGGAAAACTTGCCACGGCTTGCAATTCCAATGTCTATCAGAAGTTTCCAGTATGTAGATTTGTTTTTGAATGACGATAAAAACTTCCATGAGAATCGAGTGCACTCAGGTTCAACTTTGCAAGTGTTGACTTTTTTTTTTGTATATTAAATGTCTAGCTGTGGCGAGCGACCTAGAACATAGAATGGGAATCAGGATGTAAACCCAACAAAAGTAACAGTAGCAAGAGAGGGGGGACACCAACAGCAGGAATGAAGCGACAACATTGAAGGGAGACTTGACAATTAAGGTTAGTAGGAGAAGAACGAGGTCTAGGGGGATGACACACGGATGGTGGACCCAAAATGGATACAGAGCAAAAGTCTAAGGAAGGAAAACTGGGAAATTGGGAAGAGGTGGTTTGGGAAGGCGGTGACGAGAGTAGAAAAGATCATGATTTAGATGGGCATGACTGGGATTGTGGTGAAGTTGTCTTGAAGACCTGTAGGAGGAATGAATATGACAGAGAATGTGGAAGTTGGTTCCACAGCTGTTGGAACAAAAAAAAGAAAAGAGGAACGAATGAGTTGGATGGTGAGCATTCACCCTGGATTTTTAGAGTTTCACTAGAATGGATTTTCTAGTGGAACGTGTGCACCCTGCTCTTGAATGCCTTCTCAGAATATATTGTCACCGGAAAGTGAGATGTGATGACTGTCTGATCTAAAATCTTCGAATTACTTTCATCATGTGAGTGAGAACTATCACGGAGAGATAATTTCTTTGTTGCATGTCTCCTTGCTATAAGGACCAAACGTGGATTGTCACCGAAACTCCAAAATTGACATTGAACAGTTCTTGGGACCTAATAATAGAGTTCAAAATCTGGTTACTCTGGTTTAAGCTCAACACTCACCTAAAGTGGCCAACCCAAGGCCAGCAGATGCGCACGTACTTAGCCTTACTCTGGTTGCATTATGTACTCCCGCCCCGAAAGCTCTAATAAGCTGAAAAAAGGAAGTACTCCCAAGATGGCAGGGAGTCGTCCACGTAGTGGCTTCATTATGCATGGCTTGTTGGTCAAAAAAGCATTCTTCAATTTAGTATTTGTGAAGGTTTATGTTTCTTCGAAAATCTTTATATTTAATTTTAATTTTTCATTTTCGATTCCTGCGTAAATTCGTTAGTCTATGTATAGTTGAACTGGATGAGGAGTTTAACACTGGACGAGTGTGTGTTCAGCTCCGAGTGTGAATCGTGTGTGCTTTTGCAATTGTGTATCAAAAATGAATGGTCATTTTCTAAATTTCGTGGCAGCGAGTGTGATACCTGTTGATATACATTTGACAAGGCATGATTTTTGTTTCATGATGGACTCATTAACTCGCAGGGATCAAACTTTGAGCTTTATTCACAAGTGAATGTTGAGAAGGAACGATATTATCATTGTCTAGCGATTATAAGAGGTTGTTGTTTTTTGTTGTTGTTCTTTTTTCTTTCTGGGTTGATGCAAGCACACCATTTTGTCCTAAATGGCTGCTATACGTGCCTCTTCACGCGAGAAAGATGTTCAATAGTTGCGTCTGGGTCGAAGTGCGAAGATGCTATGAACGTTCAGTTATAGTTTATAGACTTTGCAGTCATAAACATGCCTTTCATGAAGGCCACTGGAGTTTGAATTGGGCTATGAGCTATCGTATTGTCGCTGTGCCCGAAACAGTTAGAGCGGGCGACAGCTGAGGCAGGGGGAGCGGACTGGAAGAATCATTATCGCAACTTCCTTAGTCTGCTGGACGATCTCGTTCTGTGTTCATTAAATCTTTCTGTAACTGCAGAGGACATTGACTACTTGGCAGAACAGAATAAATAACTTGTTGGTTGGATTAATTAAGTTGTATCATGGCGGATACTCCTTTACCCATCCCGGGTGGTCTTTTGTTTTGCCTTTCTTTTGTTTTTTTTGTAATGCTTAAAGAGCTTTTGAAGCTCATTCTTCTGTGACTCAAAATTGACTTGAACGTTCGTGGAAAAGAATGTTTAAATGATGCCATCCAAGAAAACCACTTACAAGGCACTTTGCAAATCAACCGATATCGCTAGCATTATTTTTAAAAGGCTTCATGGAAGATGAGCAACTTCAATGATATCTTCTCAAAGAAGAATGAGGAAAACATTCACAAAGCTGCACATGTCCATCTATCTATTCACAGCAGGGATTGAAAGTTTGTTTATTGATTCGAATTTGTGCTGCAAGATTTGTTTGTAGTAAACTGACTGGACTTTGTTAATTTGCTCATGAGAGCCTACCAATTTAGAACCGTGGTCGATAATTATTGTCTACCCCTGTCTTTGAGATTTATTTTTTTCTTGGATGTTCGGTATTGAAAAAAAATCCTTTTCAATTTACTGATGTATTTCATTTATTTTAGTGAATAAATGTACATGCTATGTATTTTTGTTCATCTTGTTTGCAGGACTGGTGGTATCACTGGATGGCCTCGGTGTCAGTCGTGCTGTCATGCCTTTACCCACCATTTTGAGCTGACAGCACCCACAGTCCTGAGCCAGTGTAGCTGTTGGGAACGGAGACTTGCTGCCGACGGCCTGCAAGTACCTTGTAACTCCTCATCCCAGCCAAGCATCTGCTGCGTTTAACACAGTTTTCCAACATTGCAACAAAACCCAAATTTCTTTTTGGTAAACCTTTGCTGCAAATAATACTCGTTGAAAGGTGTCTATTTGGGACAATGTAAACGCTGTGCAGTGTCTGGTTTTCATCAATGATCTTTCCGACTCTCTGGAAAATCCTCTTTATCTCTTTGCTGATGACTCCACCTCTGCCGCACCTTCTGTCATCCCTCAGACCGGCAAGCAGCAGCTTCTTCGCTCACTGCAGATCTGGATAAAATCCACAAAGCTGGTCAGACACCTTGGAATCATGTCTTTCAATTCGGACAAATCTCACACTCTCACTTTGTCTTTCGAAATGACCATTTGAACCCCCCCCCCCCATCTACTTTCTCAACAATCCTCTGGAAGAGAAGTCCTTTCTTTCAAGCTTCTGGTCTCACTATCTGCCATGATCTTTCCTGGGAAAGCCACATTTCCAACCTGGCCTCCAAAGCCAGTCGCCGACTGGAATCCTCCATCGTGCAAAGTCCTTCCTCGGCCCACCTGAGCTCCTGACCACATCCAAAGCTTTCGTCCGCAGCCTGATGGAGTACTGCTCTCCCCTCTGGGCTGGTGCTCCTGCCTCCCACCTTCTCGGCTTCACGCTGTGGAAACCAAGGCATTTCAGAATATTGTCATCTCCCGCGATGAGGCTGAGTCTATGGGCCTCTCACTCTCTCACTGCAGGCAGGTCGGTAGTCTTTCTGTCTTCTACCGTCTCCTCTCGTCTGGCCCCCCCCCCCCTACTCTGTCTACGATATGTCCTCCCCATATTTACGCAGGGCGCTCAGGTCCGCCAAACCCCCCCTTCTGGTAAAACTACCAAAATCACGAATCGCTGCTCACCTTCACTCTTTCATTCTTTTTCCCCGCCTTTGGAATAAACTCCCTCACTCTGTTCAATCCCATCTTCCCTCCAGGCCTTCAAAACAGCTGTTCACACCACCTCATATCGTCCCCATCCAAATCCTCGATCTTTTCTATCCCTTTCATCCACCCCAAACCCACCTCCTTCAATTCCCTGCTTTCCTTCCTGAAGGTCCCTGTGATATCCATCTTGTATACCCCATGTTCCCCACCCCACCCCTCCCCCTTCCCACATCTCCTAATGTCTCTGTTCCCCACTGTTTTGTCCTTCCACTCCTGCTTTCTTGTCTCATGCCCCCCCCTCGCTGTGTGTTGTGTGCTAGCTCTCATACGAGCCTCGACAAGGTATACAAAAAAAACCTCAAAAAGTTGTTTCATGTTGGAAACTTAGGTCTTGATAATGTATGCCAAAACAAGGATGGTCACATCTTTGAAGGGAGGAGCACTCCATTCAACAGTTACATAGGGGCCTGCTACGAGTACAGAGTTGATTAATCATCATCATCATCAGTCGCTTCAAATTCTACCTTGTCCTCTTCATCAACTTGCTGATTGCTACATGTTTGAAATTTGCAAAGGTATGTACACTTCATGTTATTCTGTAGGCAGGTACAGCTCTCCTCTAAGCACTCCATTCGACAGTTATATGCAATCAATTCCATCACTGTCTCATGGGCAGGTGGGGCATCCCCCAGTCAATAACCAAGTCCACATCCTTCTTCCAACCATGACCTACATGCTCCTTTTCCAGACAGCACATTGATAATTATCCTTCTTGCAGTGGTTTTGCAGTGAAGAGGCACAAGGAGGAAGCTGCCAAGATTCAACCTCCCCTTTCTTTGCACAGAACAGGTTGAATGCAATTCATTGACATTCTCAAACTGTCCTTGCGCTGTATAGACTGCATGTAAGTGATTAATGCTTTGAAAAGCTGTGGTGAGACTTCCCAGGTTGTGCCTCAGCATTTCAATGTGTTCCTGTGTTTGTTGCTGATCAATAACCTCTTAAGTGCTGAAACCTTTCCTCTCACGGTATCATCGCCTGTAAACGCATGCAGTCACAAAAGCCCTGCACATTTTTCCAGGCCCAGCGTGTTGGCAACTTTCTTGTCATCAACGTATTCAGAGCGTGTTTTGGTTCCACCCTTCATGTAAAGTGAGCATGGTTTTTGAGCAGTGAGCAGTGAGCATGAGCAGTGAGCAAAAAGTGAGCTATGATGAAAATGCCATGCCAATAATGAAGATATCCTTATCTTCAGACACAATCACAAGTGCAGTAAAGCCAGACCCAGCACAGTGCTTCGCATGAAGGAAGAGTCTGGTGTCTGCCTTTTCTTGGCTCCATTTGAGAGCGACAACATTGCTGACTGACTCCACCGTTAGTCTCCTGCAAGTCTCTCCCATGGCAACAAAGAACTGTTTCCCAGACAGTCTGCTTCTCTGTTCATCTTCACTCCATTCATTCACAAGGAATTCAATCAGGTGGGTTTTGTTCTCTGGGCTCAGGAGGAAATTCTTCCACTGCTGTACTCTATGTCCAGGTGTAAGGGTCCTGAATGATATCCCACTCTGAGATCCTCTGTTGACTCTCTCTGCATTATTTTATAGACTCGTCTCGATAGACATCAAATACCATGTCAATGCACCCACTGGCTGTTGCTTCTCGCAAGGTTGCTGAAAGGATGGCTTTGGAGACTTCAGCAAAAGACATGTGGTTTGAATCCACCATTAGTTTCTGTACCAGTGCCATCCCATCTATTATACAAGCTGAGTTTTCTGGTATAGATTGTACTGGTGATGAGTTTTTTTTGAGCCGTTTAGCCAGAGCTGCCTTGCTTGTCTTCCTCGTGGTTCCTTCTGGATTAGCCAAAGTCCATGGTGTGGGTCCAAGGCGATGGGAGAGCACATCCTTCATGTGCAGCTTTCTTGTTTGGCCAATCAGGATCATTTTTTGCAAAAAGGTTTCTATCTGCCTTCGTTATCACCTGGCGTCCCTTTGTTTGATATGTCTTCTTCACCTTCATGTCACTCATTGTCTTTAATCTTTGCTTCTGTAAGGGTTCAAAGAATCCCTTGTTGGCCTCTTTTCCCAACCTTTCTTCCCAGAACAGTTTATAGGCAGTGCTGCCCTTCTTCTTAGCCTCCAGTAGATCTGTTGCTATGTCTCTAGATGCAGCTATGCTAGTTGAGAAACTGGTGAGATCTGAGGGGAGACGAATGGGTTTGTCCAGTTGGAATCAAGCTTTTCCACCATTGCCACCATGTCTTTCTCATCTCTGTTGATCCTTGATTGACTTAGATCAGGGTGCCTGAAGGATGAGCTACCAGTTACCATTGCGTCCTGCAGTAATCAGAGGAATGAGCTCCTGTATTCCGCAATAAGATAATGTCTGCTGATCGCTCCAGGCTTCACACTGAAACCTTTGATTCCTCTTGGGTGTGGGTGTCTTTGTTCACTGTTTCTTCTATAGTTTGATCCACAGGGATCCTGACAAATGGATTCTCTGAGCCATGTTGACGTTGGCGAAGATGATTCTGGTACTGCTGGAAATGATCTGCCAATGATATAAACACTGGATTGCGAAGTGCTTCAGTGAAGGTCTCCTGGCATATGTCTTGTGAACACTCGTTGATCATCTCTGTATTCTCGGGGCTAATTTCTTTGGAATCCATCCATCCATCAAACTCCTTCCATGCAAGCCGTTGCAGAGCCTCATATAGTAGTTTGTGGAATCTAACTGCACGGTTGTATCTTCGACCACCAAGCACACTTAAAACAGAACCTTCAGCGATCACTCCTCATTCTATGGAAAGATCTCTTATGCACGCATCCTGAAAGCGCTTTCCTATCACACTAAGTAGTGTGCACACTGTGTGAAATATGCCTAACCTGGTGACCTAATTGCATTGAAATGTAGCTTAACCAACCCCTGAATACATGTAGGACATGGCCATTAGCATTTGGAGTGGTTATTTGTCAAAACATGCTAACTAATTTCAAGCAGTCCAACTTCATACAATTTTGCATGTTTTTAGCAGAAAAAAAGGTCAATTTAAAAAATGCGTCAAAACCGTTCTGTACCACAGCTTAAAGAATAATAAAGTCCACTTTGTTAGACTTGTAATCGACTTGGGTACTACTTGTCTTCCATGTGAACCCATTTAGGTTTAAAAAAGAGTCCCATTGGTATGATGTGCAGTGAGTTTTTAGGCGGGGGTCAAATTTCGTGACCTTTTGACCTCTGGTGACCTACATAACGCATTAGCATATAACAGATACCAACGTATAGAGGATCAGATTACCAACATTTTGGGCTGTCATATGTCACTATGTGACCATTGCTTGCAAAGTTATTCAACTATATATTTCCCCTACCCCAAAATCTGGTCCCTCAGATTGGACTCGGGTGTCCGTCTTTAAGAGGTGATCACTACCACGAAGCTGTGAGTCCCGGATTGCTTTCAAAGATGTTTTTTTCCCATCTATGGATATAGGACTTTCAAAAATTCATCGTGAGAATTTGCCACCCCAGGTGGTACCAATATCTGGTCTAGCTCATGGACTATCAGGCCACTTCACTGCAGCTGGAGATCCAGTTTGGCTTTTCTGCTCTGTTAATCTTTCATTCGGTCAAAGAGTTTGCACCCTGCCATTCTAAATCCATATACGACCATACATACATACCGTTTGTGTTTTTGTTTCTTGCGATTGACACTGTTGTTGCAAAGGCAAGGATTGGGTTTGTTCAGCATTAGCGATTCTTATTTCCCCTCCTTGCTTGTAATCAACCATGCCTTTGTAGCTCAAGATACCTCTTGAGGTTGGGCCCAATAAGTCTTTCTGTCATCACCCAAAGCACGGCTTGCTTGTAAAGCCACTTTTGAGCTCCGGCCCTTTTCCTCGTTGTGGTTGCTGGTGGTGCATAATATTCCGAGTTGCATAAAGAACTTACAAGATGGCTTTTCACGCTGCTTACGACCACTTGCCAGTGAATAAAGAGTGGTTCCTTTGGAGGAAATATCCTCACATTTGGATTCTCTGTTATGAAAGGTCTGATCTGGTATTTGCTGTTCTCGCAACCAAAATATTCTTGCTTTGTTTCATGCTCATGAATTTGCCTTTAGTTGTATGGTTTTAGTGTGGCAGTGTGTATATTATTGTGATTGGATGTTTTTCATTGAACAAATGAGATTGATTAAATGATGTAAATTTATTTGGTGATGACTTGCAAAGGACCGTGTCTATAGATAATACCCCTGAAATGTATTGGACATATCAGCACAGGCAGTACAAGTATGACGTATCTGCGACATGTTTCTCGACTGTGAAAAAGGAAAAAAACTCAATATTGAGAGAACACCGTGTGATTATTGCATGTGTTGCATCAAAAGGACATATACAGGGATGGAGATTAAGACAGACAGAAGCTAGAATTGCACTCGGTAGAGCACATACCTTTGCCAGGTTGAACAGTTTACGTTTTGTATCCCGCTGATGGGCCAGATCTGCAATGAGACCTCAACCAAAACTGAATCGGCTTGTTCTTGTCACCGACGACTTCACTCATCCACCAAGTTTTGTCAGAATCTGTCCATAACTTTTTGAGATATCCTGCCCACAAACAGACAGGGGTGAAAAACATAACCTCCGTCCACCTTCAGTGGTGGAGGTAAATATGTGGATGCATGCACTCTGCAGCCAAAGAATATTCATAACGAAAAAGCTATTCACCTAGCCCTTTCTATTCACACTTCCTCATTAGAGTGAATTGAAAACTCTTCCACTCGCCTTTTCTGGGTTTAATTTGTTTTGTTGATTTTTTAATCTACCACCATAACTTTTATGTGTGGTGTGGTGCTTTTTAAAGTTTGTACAATATATTGCAGTGTTTCAGATGAAACGGCTCACTGTGGTGTTCTGCCGCTTTTTTGATGCCGTGACCTGCTGTGGACATCAGTGACGATTCACTTCAAAGAGTTGCTCTGAAGGCCAGTGAATGACCTCAGATTAGCAGTCTGGTGGCAGCCTAACTTGGCCATTGTGTATGAATTCAGATTCTTTCCCTCCTTTGATATGTTTCTTCTTTTTGCTTCAAAAGAGCCTTTTGGCAACACAAGGTCCAACAGCCTGAGGTTTTCATATGTAACAATTACTGTAATTGTGTTCTTTACAGGTGCTGCATTCAAGAGAATAAAGATATTTTGTTTGGCTTGTTGAATATTTGGAGGCAGGATTATCGTTAAAAGTGCATGATAAAGTTGGGTTGGCTTCACGCCCGACCAATTGTTAGTATTCTTTCATTAAAGCTGAAGAAAACATTCCACTCTGAGGTTTGAATATTTTGTTTAAATTTGTTTGATCACAGTTTCAGTAATGAGGCATCAGTTTTGTTTTTCACATTGAACTTTGATGTGCTAATTTGATATTTTCTTGTTTCAGCAAGACTATGTATGTATGCTTCTGCAGTGACGAGAATTGTCTTTGTCCCAATGGAGACGATGATCCTGAAAGTAACAAATACCATGGAAGAGAAATGCTAAGAGGTTGGATGAAAATGTCAGTTGTGGTTGCACAAGGATCCTTGGAAAGAATGAAGTATATGGTGGCGACTGATGCGGAGTGAAGGATTTGCAGCTACTTTTGGTACGATTGCACTCAGTGTGGCGGCACGTGGGTGTGACATTATCACCTTGGGGCGGGATGTCCTCGCTATAGCAGCCTAACAATTGTCAAGCACTTTAACTCTGCTCCGTGCTTCCTTTTCTTCACGGCTTGGAGCATGCATAAGCGCAGCTCGCTGGTTACAACCCCTGCTTACCTTGAACTGCAAGTATTTTTTTGATAACCGTGCCGGGGTTGGAGGAAATAACCTTTCTGAACATCGGAGGTAATCGGTGAGAAAGAGAAATAGCTTTTTCCTCTTCAGTTGTGGTTAAAGATGACCATTCAACTCGTGTTATGATGTTTGATCCAGGGTTTTCCAGTTCTCAAACACGCCCATTGAAGTGATGTCCTTGCAAGCAACATATTGTGTGGTATGCTTGTATTGTTGGATTTATCACTTACTCCATGAATCGTGACACCACAAGGAGCATTAGTGTTGGCTGTGCCTCGTATGGTCTTTTGATGAATGAATATAGTGCGGCACTGCTCTGTTTCCTCCACACAGTTGACTGATTGGTTTGAACAGCTTGAAATAATGTCATTGTCATTGTTGTTCATTAACAGCTGAAAACATTGCCAAAGCAATTCTTTTTGCCACTTAATTGTGAAAAGCAATGGTTTACCAGTCGGGTTTTCAGTTGTTTTAAAATATTTTGAGTACGTATCTCCTTTCGTCTTGACTTTCTGTAAAAGCAGAGGTAGTGAGTATGCTCGCATGATAGCACGTGCAAAACATCGGCCTTGAAAGCCATAGTTTGTAACTTTGTTGTTAACTCTCGTTTTGCTTCCAAATGCATAGGTTTTAAATGAGATTAAACTGAAAGTAGGAAACTTGCCACTGGCTTGCATCCAATGTCATGAAGTTTCAGTATGTAGATTTGTTTTGAATGACGATAAAACTTCCATGGAGAATCGAGGTGCACTCAGGTTCAACTTTGCAAAGGTTGACTTTTTTTTTTGTATATAAATTCTAGGCTTGTGGAGGACCTAGAACATAGAATGGATCAGGATGTAACCCAACAAAAGTAACAGTAGCAAGAGAGGGGGGACACCAACAGCAGGAATGAGGGACAACATTGAAGGGAGACTTGGACAATTAAGGTATGTAGGGAAGAACGATGGCTAGGGGATGACACACGGGGTGGACAAAATGGATACAGAAGCAAAGTCTAAGGAAGGAAAAACTGGGAATTGGGGAAGAGGTGGGTTTGGGAAGGGTTGACGAGAGTAGAAAAGATCATGATTTTAGATGGGGCATGATCTGGGATTGTGGTGAAGTTGTCTTGAAGACCTGTAGGGAGGAATGATATTGAAGAGAATGTGGAAGTTGGTTCCACAGCTGTGGAACAAAAAAAAAGAAAAGAGGAACGAATGAGTGGAGGTGAGCATTCACCCTGGATTTTGAGAGTTTCACTAGAATGGATTTTCTAGTGGAACGTGTGCACCCTGCTCTTGAATGCCTTCTCAGAATATATTGTCAGGAAAGTGAGATGTGATGACTGTGATCTAAAAATCTTCGAATTACTTCATCATGTGAGAGAACTTCTCGGAGAGATATTTCTTTGTGCATGTCTCCTTGCTATAATGGACCAAACGTGGATGTCACCGAAACTCCAAAATTGACATTGAACAGTTCTTGGGCCTAATAATAGAGGTTCAAAATCTGGTTACTCTGGTTTAAAGCTCAACACTCACCTAAAGTGGCCACCCAAGGCCAGCAGATGCGCACGTACTTTAGCCTTACTCTGGTGCATGTATGTACTCCGCCCCGAGCTCTAATAAACTGAAAAAGGTACTCCCAAGATGGCGGGAGTGTCCACTAGTGTGCTTCATTATGATGGCTTGTTGTCAAAAAGCCATTCTTCAATTAGTATTTTTGAAGGTTAAGTTTCTTCGAAATCTTTATTTTATTTTATTTTTTCATTTTCATTCCTGGTAAATGTTAGTCTATGTATAATGTTGAACTGTGTGAGAGTTAAACACTGGAGTGTTGTGTTCAGCTCCGAGGTGAATCGTGTGCTTTTGCCAATTGTGACAAAAATGAATGGTCATTTCTAAATTCTGGCAGGCAGTGTGATACCTGTTGATAATACATTTGACAAGGATGATTTTTGTTTCATGATGGACTCATTAACTCGCAGGGATCAAACTTTTGAGCTTTGATTCACAAGTTGAATGTTGAGAGGAACGATTTATCATTGTCTATGCGATTATCAAGAGGTTGTTGTTTTTTGTTGTTGTTTTTTTTCTTTCTGGGTGATGCAAGCACACCATTTGTCCTAAATGCTGCTATACGTGCCTCTTCACGCAAAAGTTTCAATGTTGCGTCTGGGTCGAAGTGGAAGATGCTATGAACGTTCAATTTATAGTTATAGCTTTGCAGTCATAACATGCCTTTCATGAAGGCCCTGGATGTGAATTGGGCTATGCATGGTATTTCCTGTGCCCGAAACAGTAGAGCGGCGACAGCTGAGGCAGGGGAGGGACTGGAAGAATCATTATCGCAACTTCCTTAGTCTGCTGGACGATCTCGTTCTGTGTTCATTAATCTTTCTGTAACTGCAGAGACATTGGTACTTGGCAGAACAGAATAAATAACTTTTGGTTGGAGTTAATTCAAGTGTACATGGGGATACTCCTTACTCCATTCCTGGGTGGTCTTTTGTTTGCCTTTTCTTTTGTTTTTTTTTTGTAATGCTAAAGTAGCTTTTTGAAGCTCATTCTTCTGTGACTCAAAATTGACTTGAACGTTTGTGGAAAAGAATGTTTAAATGATGCCCATCAAGAAAACCACTTACAAGGCACTTTGCAAATCAACCGAATGGCTAGCATTATTTTAAAAGCTTCATGGAAGATGATGCAACTTCAATGATACCTTCTCAAAGAAGAATGAGGAAAACATTCACAAGCTGCACATGTCCATCTATCTATTCACAGCAGGGATTGAAAGTTTGTTTATTGATTCGATTGTGCTGCAAGATTTGTTTGTAGGTAACTGACTTGACTTTTGTAATTATGCTCATGAGAGCCTACAAATTTAGAACCGTGGTGATAATTATTGTCTACCCCTGTCTTTAGATTATTTTTTTCTGGATGTTTTGGTATTGAAAAAAAATCCTTTCATTTACTGATGTATTTCATTTTATTTTAGTGAATAAATGTACATGTATGTATTTTTGTTCATCTTGTTTGCAGGACTGGGGTTCACTGGATGCCTCGGTGCAGTCAGTGCTGTCATGCCTTTACCCACCATTTGAGCTGACAGCACCCACAGTCCTGAGCCAGGTGTTAGCTGTGTGGGAACGAGACTTTGCTGCCGACGGCCTGCAGTACCTTGTAAGCTTCCTCATCCCAGCCAAGCATCTGCTGCAGTGTGTTCAGCAAGCCGCCTGTGTGAGTGTGTGTGCTTGCTTGTTTACCTTAAATCTCAAACTACATTTTGCCTTTTTGCCTTTTTGCCTCATATCTGTGACCATCAGTTATTTAGAAATAAAAACAGAAACCTAGGTAATGCATGTCAGTGAGTAGTCCATATTTATTGTTCAATGACAGCTATATTCTATTGAAAGATTAATTCTAACAAGTATGCCTTTTTTACAAAATACACAAATACCAACTTTTATTGCCATATAGTTATTGGCCTCACCTGATCCTGAAGGGATGGGAGAGACTATCGTAATCCGCACATAGATACTCTTCAATATTGATAGTTCTTTCTCAGACTTGACTTTATTGATATACCACGGCAATACTGGACAATTCAAAAGAATGAAATTGGAACAAAGTTGTCCAATTTAACCATGGCAATTTAAGGATGCACAGATTCTATGCAGCATCCACAGCCACAGTATATTGTGTATGAGATAACATTCGTAGCATGCTCGACATGCAGCCTTTGTCACCTTTTGAGCTGGTGAGTCGAGCTCGCTGTTCGAAGTGCACTGCAAGGCCAACTGGCTCGACTAGTATGTCTGGATGGTCTTGGGCACAATTTGACAAAGTTGACCAATTTATCCATAATATTTTGTCTCATCCCACCAAAAGTCGATTTTTGTACCTTCATTATGGATTGTGTCCAAGTTAGCCACACCCATTCCAACTTGTGTATTTGTTCACATTTAAATTATTTATGTAGTTCATTGTAAGGCACTTTTTTTGTATACTGTGTCGAGGCTCGTTGAGCTGTAGCGCAGCTATAACACAGAACTGATTAGATCAGGACATAACAAAAAGAACAGCAGAAAGAGATGGAAAGGGGGGGGGGGTCATGCTGGATATATGCAGCTTTGCACAGCAATTAAATATGGGTATACTTTTTGCATTTAAAATATACAGGTATATACTGAATTTTAAGAACGTGTTTTTAATTTTTTAGGGGGTCATACCCACTCGCCTTGATGTGTGGAAGGGGTCAGCGAGACAAATATCCAGAAAGTCTTTGCATTTTTAAATGCTCTGTCCTGTTCTATAATAGATTTCTGCAATTAGATGAGTATAAATCTTACTTTGGGATAAATTGGAAAAAAACAAACAGAAAGCAACATCTAACCAACATCAAGGCTGAAGTTTAAAACTCAATTCCTTCCTCAACACTTACTGGCACCTCGTCAAGTCTGTCTCTGATGTGTGCTCCCTCTCCATCCTTTGCCCAACTTCAAATGACACCGCAGCCAACTCTGCTTGTGAGAGTGCTGCCGAATGCCTTAATACGGTGATTACTTCCAAATCCTGCATACCCAACCCATCGTTCCCCGTACATACCCTACCTTCTCGCCTGACCCATGATATTTATTACCCCCAGTAATCCTTCCTAATCCAATTCTCTTCCTTGCTGGTTTCAGTTTTCCTCCCATTCTCTCCCTATTCCTTTTCCATTCATTATTCCCTTGCTGGTTGTGCCAAAATGTTGCCCCACGACTCGACAGTCAATTTTACCTTGCTATTTCCATTAGCCTATCTCTCTTATAGTCACTGGATAGTATAGTATATAGTATATAGTCTCTTATAGTCCTATAGAAGTCACTGGATTTCTCAACTGAGAGAGTGGAGAAGTTTCTGGTAGCCCCCAACTCCTATTCTGCAACTGGCCCACATCCTAAAAATATACTCTGCCACACTTGCACATCCTTTTTCTGCTCTCACATTCACCACATAATTTGCTCTTGGTCACCTTTCCACTATTTGAAAGTCAGCCAACATCCCTGCAATACACAAACATGGTGTAAAAACAGCTCCTCTGAATTACAGGCTCATTGCTTACTTCTCTGATGATTATTCCTTTCAGTATGCTGGTTATGATGATGATTCTTAAACCAGAACAAAAGAAATCTCACTCACATTTATAATGCAATGACGTGTTGTAAATTAAGTCCGGCTGATGATTACTCCTTCGTCTGTCCAGTGGTTAGTGAAGAAGGAAGGATTTATTGGTGTTGATCTGCTGCAGCTTTAAAATGGCGTTGAATATGGCAAGCAGAAGAAACTCGTTCATTGTAGTCGTGGTTGTTTTAGCCAAACAAACGAAATCCACTTCGCTCAATAGTCTTGGTAATGTCAAAGAAAAATATAATCACTTAAATAATGACGTGTTGAGTGACTCGTGAATAAGGATGAGAAAATGCTTGTAAGTAAAGGATCGTGAGCTTCTAACATGTCCTGATGACGAGCTCTCACTTGCACTGGCCTTCCAGCATCCCCTTGTGGTGATTGGCTCTCTGGAAGGATGCAATTGATTGGCTACTAAAGTTCACGTGTTTGCTTTATGAGAAATATTCGCAAAATAATAAATGAATTAATAATGAGTAAAGCAAAATCATTGAGCCACTACTCCAGCTCCCCCCTCGATCGATGTCCAAAGAGAGACGATCGATAATGATGTAGATGTAGACAGAGATGTCAGCCCTAATTGAATACTTACACAAATCTCTTAGGCCAATGGACATGTCTGCCAGAACGAGTTTTTCTCACGTCTGATGTAGTTTTCTGGCAAAGGGGCTGATGCAGATGTCGATGGGGCTGAACTCGGTGCTTTTGTATGTCGGCTCACAGGAACAGTGGGAGTTGATGTAGCTGGAGTTTGGTCTGCTGTAGCAGTAGGATGAGGGGCATCAGATTCTTTATCCATTAAGGCAGCCTTGAATCTGTCTAAACTGACAGTTTCAGACTTCCCATTAAAATCAAGGATGAAGTATTTGTCCTTCCTCGTAATGACTCGGAAGGGGCCCTGGTAGGGAGGGAGGTTGTAGAGAAACCCTGACAGTGTCGTCGCATAAAAAAACATGGGTACAAGACAAAAGATCTTTGGGCAGATGTGTGGAACTCTGTTGAGCTCTGATGGGGATGTAATGCAACTCACTCATTGGCCTTCGCAGTCTGTCCACATAATTTCTCGGGTCCAAATCGGTGTGAATGTTCGTCTAGGTGTTGCTTGTTGTATCTCTTGCAATATTTCCTGTTAATTCGTTTGTTGTTTGTGCTGTTTGTTTCGTATTGTTCAAGGCCTGACATAGCCTCCCCTTGGATAGAAAGTGTGAAACCTTCAACTCTGCTGTTGGTGTTTACCCCCACCCCACCCCCCCCTCTACCGTTACTTTTGTCCTGTTGCGTTCTGATCCGTTCAGTGTACTAGTCCTCGCTCTTCCATGAGCCTCGACTATATACAAAAAAAAAAACACTTGATTCTGATCTTAAGGGGCTGTCACACCTTGACGATTTAGCCAGCGTATGCCGATTTATGAAAAATTTGTCTAAAACGCTGGCACACGTCGAATACGTTATGGGTACGTTTTGTGTACGTTAGGTGTAGCGTGAAACACTACCATAGGTCGTATTACGCTGGTTTAAAACGTTGTACTTTTGGTTGTCCAAAAAATTTTGCATGCTTGAAATTTTACGACGTACTCGGCGTTTGGCTCACACGTTCCGCTATGCTGGCCATAAGTTGTAGGCACGTATATGTGATCGTTGACACACGTTAATTGTATGTTACTCATAAGTCGAAACACGTAGAGGTAACATTCGCGTACCCGAAACTTATTTCTAACCTATGAGTAACGTTTTGTAAGCACGCTACACGAACGTTGTTCACACTCTCGCAACACGCTACTTGAAAGTTCCTCATACGTCGAAACACATCAAAGTAATGTTTAGGGTACCCGTGACTTATTTATAACCTATGATAACGTGCTTGGGAATTATTACGCGATGCATACGCTAGACTATCGTTGGGCATAGGTTGTGGACGCCTAAAACACGATAAACAATCGTTGGTATAACTTATGTATAAGTTATCGAAGCGTTCTGTGTTCATTACTAGTACATTATGCTTTGTCAAAGTCGTTTTTAATACTTTAAAAAGTAAAACAAAGAAATATTTCATCGTATGATGAAATGAGGAAAAAAAATTAGCCGAAAAGAACATCGACAATGGTGCAAAGTAGTCTCCTATTCGTGGACGATAAGAGGATCCATCACCCCACACCCTCCCCATCACGCTCACCTACTACTACTGACATGGACCTACTACTACTACTACTACTACTACTACTGACATAGACATACTCTACTACTACTACTACTACTGACATAGACATACTACTACTACTACTACTACTACCAATGCTGCTACTACTACTACTACTACTACTATTACTACTGTCACGCACACGAACTACTGCTAATAGTATTAGTACTATGATACTACTGGCATTGACATCTACTCAACATGGAGTCTGGAACAATGATGGGTTCCTCTTGTGAAGCCCATTTGTATATACCAATTCCCTTAATATAATGCTGCCAATAGCCATTATACGGTAGATGTAAGTTAGAAACACGTTCAGTAAGTGCTGTGGTCGTCCGGAAGACGTCAATCTAATTCGTCTACATACGACAATGTGCGTTTGAGATACGTTACACATAGGTTCATAGCATGTTACTCAAAGGTTATAAGCACGTTATACTTAGGTTCAAAGCATGCTACACATAGGTTAAACGCACGTTACTCATAGGTTAATAGCACGCTAGTCATTGGTTCAAGGCAAGTTACAAATAGGTTCAATGCACGTTATTCATAGGTTTCAAGCACGTTAAACATAGGTTCAGAGCACGCTACTCATAGGTTAAAAGGACGTTACCCATTGGTTGAAAATTAGGTTGCGGGTATGTTAAATATTACCTTGACGTGTTTCGACTTATGAGTAACCTACAGTAACGTGTGTCCGTCGTGTGGAAACAATCGCGGAGCGTGCCAGGAACATATGACAACGCATGCGGAACGTGTTAGCCATATGCCGAGTACGTCGTAAAATTTCAGCATGCTTGAAATTTCACGACGTATTACACGTCCCACGTAATATGACAGCGTACTTCATTGTTTTCCAGCCTACTCTTAACGTATACACAACTTACCTATACCGTATTTGACGTGCGCCTAGCGTTTTAGACACATTTTTCATAGGCCGAGCATACACTGGCAAAATCGTCAAGGTGTGACTGCGATGTTGACACTTCAATTCTCAGGCGGTTATGATTTAAATCGGCGTGCGGCAGGTTCTTAACGGGCTATGCCACGAGTTCGTCGGCGATACGTTTAGCCGCTATGCGTAAGTTAAACTATCGTTGGGCATAGGTTGTGAACGCCGACAACAGGCTAAGCATTCGTTGGTAAAAGTTATCAATAACAAAACGAAACGTTCTGTACCCGTTACTAATATGTTATGCATACGACCAACACGTTATGAATACGCCCAAAACTTAAAAAAAAACATCAAAATTTCAGCGTACGCCAACGTTTTACATACATTTTTATACGTTGCCATTGCTGGTTTAAACGTCAAGGTGTGACAGGGCCCTTAAATTGGGTAGATGGTCCCCTGGGAAGGCAATTTATGAGAAACCACGACTCTGTAAAGACCATAATATATAGGCCAACTCTCTGCTTGACATGAACTTGATTTGTGATGCAAGCCCATACACATCATGGGACATCAGCATTCAAAACTCCATGTATTTATGATGAAGAGAAAACAAAATGCGCAATGAAAAAGATGAAGAAAGCAACCAACTGGTCTGACAGGTTATGATGCTCGAACAGGTAGTCACACCTTTTTCTCGGGCTGCCAAATCACGTGAGAGTCCATTGCCACACCTCCAAGTACATGATGGAAATTGAGGCTATCATCAATATCATGTACCTTTATAGCCATTATGTTGTCTTGCTGCTTTCCCATGGGATGGATAAAGATGATCATAAAGAGTAAAATATTGCCACATGACTGCACCTCATGCAAGAACAGGAATGATAAGTGTGGTGATTGTTAAAATCACTTAATTAATGACGTGTTGAGTGACTCATGAATAAGGATGAGAAAATGCTTGGAAGTAAAGACGTGCGAGCTTCTAATGTGTCCTGATGACAAGCTCTCGTTTGCACTCACTGGTCTTCCTTCCATCATCCCCTGTGGTGATTGGCTCTCTGGAAGGATGCATCTGATTGGCTACTAGAGTTCACGTGTTTGCTTTATTTCAAATATTCGCAAAATATATTTTTTTAAATGAATTAATGAGTAAAGAGAAATTAATGAGCCACTGCACTTCCAAATATAAGTCCTGGAATCTATCGTCGTAGTTGACATAAAATCCTTCCTTTTCTCCAACGGCCAGATCTTAGACCATCATTTCAGATTCAAACCGTCACTCTGCCTTGGACATGCTGCTTCTGCTCTTCCAACAATGGTTGGAGGCCGTCAATCTCAGACATGAGATGTGGCCATATGTCAAGCATTTGACAGTCTGGCATCCTGCCTTGCTCTTCAAACACTGTCTGTGGCATGCAAGGCCACCTCCTCTCATGGATCACTGACTTCCTCCACTCTTGTAGTCACCATGTTACTCTCAACAGGATCCTCTCATCTCATCTCCCTGTGGAGGCTGGAGTACCCCCAAGACAGTGTATTGGGCCGACTTGTGTTCCGCATCCTCATCAACAATCTTTGTGATATTTTTTATTTTATTATCTTGCCAAAACGAAGTTTTTGCAAGATATGTTAGTCAGCTTGTATGTTTTTTTTGTGTATTAAAATAAATGCGAATAACGTAACTGCGAATATATCGAACTTCCGGTCACGCACGTACGGGCACGTGAGAGCGAAAGAAATGGCCTGTGTGGTTTATTTATTTATTTTTATTTTATTTTTATTTTTTTTAATTTTTTTTTACGGGCACGTACTAGTATCTAGAAAGCACTCATCGAGGTGTTCAATTTGAGGTACTACACGATATGGTCCTAAAACTTGAAAATTTGACCTTGGGGTCAAATATGTTTGACCTTAGGCGCTAACCATGAAGGTCAAGGGCCAATCGCCACCAAAAATTAATCAGCTGAGCGCCAGACCATGAAACTATATTCCCATGAAGTTTGAAGACGATCCGATCAAAATTACTCAAAAAAAAGGGTTTCGTCGACTCCCCTGATTTGCGACAAAGTGACCTTGACCTTTGACCTTCAAAATGTTGTGCGCTGAAAGGGACCTCTATAGGCCTCTGATATGCGAAGTTACAAAAATTTCCAATGATAACTGTGCTCTGCAGAATTTTTTATACGTGATTACAGACAAACAACCCAAAAAAAAAAACAACA
>CM068960.1:93739090-93749113 GCA_035128595.1 Eptatretus atami
GAAAACTTCACAGCTTGGTCCATGAATTGTGACCCCTTACCAAAATAAAGGTGGATTCTTTGAGCCCACCCTGCGAGGACTCCATTCCACATTCTGAAACTCGCATATGAAGATACCAATCAACAACAACAACAACAACAATAACACACACTTTGAGACCTAGCAGGTCTCTGTTTCACCTCCCGAAACCGACCCACATGTGGAGATGGCAGGCAGCAACAGCAACTTGCATATACACACGTACACACGTACACATACATTGAGACCTGGGAGGGCTCCATGCCACTTTCTGGAACCCATATATGGAGTTAACGAACACACACACACACACACACACACACACACACACACACACACACACACACACACCCGTGCCGTTGTGGTAATACAGTTTATATACAATACACACACACACTCGCAAATGTACACATGCATAAATTCCATAAAAACAACAAACACTAAGATTTACCTTTAAACAGAGTTCTTTGAAAGAGGAATTCAAGTGGGAAATTATGAAAATTCAATTGAAAAATATATCAAGGCACAGAACACAAAATGTCGATCTCTGCTCTCTGCCTTCCCAGATAGCTATAGTGATACCCTCGGCGTGAGCGTGAGCGTCAGCGTGAGCGTGAAAATGTTAGTTTTTGGTGCAAGTTATTTCCTTTCTAATGTTTTTATCTACCACACTATTTTTTACTGATTACAATATACCAATACATATATTGCTTTAAAATTATTTGGATCAGACTTCATTGCAATGCTTTATAAAAAATATTATTAGACTAGTCTTTTAAAAACGATAAATGTATAAACCGGCGAGCATTGGGTGGCTTTGACACCAACTCTCTGGTTATATATGTATCGATGTTGAAGTGAGGGGTGGATTATATTAGGAGATCGCACAAAAAGGAAAACAAAACGATGACCTATAAAAATAAAATTGCACATTTTCAGCGGATGACACACCATCCGAGGCACCCACCGCATGGCACCGCAGGGCCCAACACTGGCGGAAACGTACGTCTCAACGATGCTAGATTGAAAGCGTAAGTACTTTTACAGAAACGAACAACCAAGCAGCTTGGAGAATGCTCGCCAAATGTCTTAAATACTCAAGCAAGCACTCCAACGACACAGTTGATAAATGGCTCGCTTGGCACACGATTAGCAATCACCGAACCGTCATATTAAACATACATCTCCCGGAGACACCCAAAATGTCAAATATATCCGAATTGGACAATGAACACATTTCTAGGAGTTGAAACTGCTTGTAAGTTCAATTCTGGAGCTTAAATGTTGTACAGTAATTCTACTTGGTTTAAAAGATTCTCGCGGTGATCGCATCTGCGGAAATGAAATGAAGCAATGAACACTGCCGTCTCCAGGCGTTTATAAGCATTACAATGTGCCCAGCGATTTGTAGCTATTATGTACAGGCACTCAATAATATGAGTGAGGAAAGTGGGGGGAAAAAAACAACTTTATCATAAAGAAATTGTTGCGGCCTGTTCCAAGTCAAGGCAAGGTTGAGCAGGTCAAGAAAACATTGCTGTCTCAGACCCCAGCAATGTTACCTAGGATACGCCTCCATACCCCATAGAGAGCGGTGACCGAGGATGCGCCTGATAAAGGATATAATTAAATAAGGCATTTAATTATCTTCAAAAGGGGTGTTTTAATTAACCCAAGCACCCAATTTTCACTCTTGCACTTCCTTGGAGTTTTCTTGGTATGTATGCAAAGTTTCAGGCTGATAGGTTTCATGGTTTTGGAGTGATGGAGCGTGCACGCACACGCACACACACACACACACACACACACACACACACACACACACACACACACACACACACACACACACTTATTAGTGCAGATCTATTTATTTTTTATTTCCTCTTTATATCGTATTCTTGTGATGTTTACTTTCCTCATTCCATTCTTCAGTTTAATGTTGCTTTCATATCTTTCAAAATAACAAATTTTCAAAGGCTTCAATAATGCCACATTTGGATGAATTCCAAATTCTGTGGAAACAATTTTTCCAAATGAACTTTTTATTTCTTAACTGAAGAGATCAAACGAAACACTTATAGTTGAAGGAGGTTACACATCAGGATTACCTGCAAAAACATGTACAAATCAAAATTCACTATTTGAAAAAGTATTCAGCCCCTTAGGTTAGTACTTGGTAGAAGCACCTTATGCAGAAATGACTGCTGAGTCTTTTGGGGTATCTTTCTATCAGCTTTGCACAGTGAGGTGGTGAAATATTTGCCCATTCTTCATGTAAAAATTACTCTAGTTCTGCCAAGTTTGATGGAGATCGTCGATGAACCCAATTGAACACTTATGGCGAGATTTAAAGATTGTAGTTAAAGTCATGACTTTGATTGGACCACTCAAGAACATTTATTTTCTACTTATTCAGCCATTCCATTGTGGCTTTAACTTTATGCTTCAAATCATTGTTGTACTGAAATGTGAACCTCCTACCCAGTTTCAGATTCATAGCTGATTCGAGCAGGTTTTTGTCAAGGATTCTCCTGTACTTTGCACCATCCATGTCAAGGATTCTCTATCCTGACAAACCTCCCAATCCCTGTTGATGTAAAGGAGCCCCATAAGATGGTGCTGTCACCACCATGCTTGACACTGGGGATGGTTTTGACTGGGTGATGTGCAGTGTTAAGCTTGTGCCAGACGTAACATTTTGAATGTCGACCAAAAAGTTCAATTTTTGTCTCATCTGACCACAAAACTTTTCTCCGGGCAAAGTAATCGTTGGATTTACAGTGACATCTCAAACCAGTTTCCTGCTTGCCCGGCTGCTGAGTTTGGATGGGCGACTTGATCTGGGTAGAGTCTTGGTGATATGATATGTCTTAATGATGGATTTCTCCATACTCAAAGGGATAATGAGTGACTGAAATCCTCTTATAAACCCTCTCATGAACGGTGCTTCTCCACCACTTTGTCTGACTAATTTGGAAAGCTCCTTGGTCTTCATGTTTTTCTTGTTTGTTGACCAAGTGAGTTGCACCTTAAAACTCCTTAGATAAGTGGGGAGCTTAATTTTTTAGTTAAACCATTGATTACATATAGGTGAAACTTATTACCCTTATTTTGTAACCTTTCAAACAAATAATTTGCTCCTGAAGTGATTTAGGGTTAATTAGGCGAAGGGGTTGAATATTTATGCAACTGAGAATCATCTGATTTTCTCTGTTAATCTTGCATATTTGCATTTTATTTGCATTTTTTGTTAGCTTTTTCACTTTGGAGTAGTTCGTGAAGATGCTATATGTTAAGTTCGATTTGAAAGCATCATTAAATATGCTCAGGTGGCATCAAAATGTGAAAACTTTGGAGGGAGGTGAATACTTTTGCAAACCACTTTAGACATCAAAAAGTAATGAAGCTTTCTACAGCAACATGTTTGCATATTTATGGTTCCATGCATTTAATTTCCTATCCATATTTAATTTATGATGTCAGGAAAGGGTGCATCGTCGAGGGATATAAACCAGCTATGGTGGACGGAGGAGGTAGCAAAGGCAGTTGGTGAAAAGGAGGAGGTTTGGAAGAGGATATAGAAGATCAAGGAAAGGGGGAGGCAGCCAGATGCAGGGTTGCTGCACCTGTGTGGGCAGAAGAAGAAAGCAGCAAGGAGAGCTGTGGATAAGGCGAGGAATGATGTGGAAGACGAGGTGTCCAACAAGTTGGAAGAGGATGGTGGGAGGAAGATTATATATAAAGTTGCTTGTGACAGGGATGAATATGGTAAGGACATGATTGGGGGGGCAGTGATTAACGATGGTGGTGGGAGGCGAGTGACAGAGAGGGGGGCAGTATTGAAGGTGTGGGAAGGATATTTCAAAGAGCTGTTGAGCCGGGAAGGAAGCAACGGTGAGCTGGACCTGCCATATTATGTCGAGTGGAAAGTGGAGTTGGTGGAGATCGTAGAGGAGGAAGTGTGGACGGAATTGAAAAGGATGAAGAAGAGAAGAGTGCCAGGCATTGATGCGGTGTGTTCAGAGATTATAATTGCAGTGGAAGAAGTCGGAGTCAGTTGGATGAAGAGGCTGTTGAATGTACGTATGAGATGGGGTTCAATTCTGGAGTGGAGGACAGAGTTAATTGTGTCAATATGGAAGCGGAAGGGTGATGTTTAAAGAGCAGGTTGCGGGTCACCGAACATGTTCTGAAAATTTATCAATATGATTATATGTGCATTAAATAGTTCAATGCAAACTATTATGGTTGCCTAACTATTGGGAAAATTAATGAAATTTAACTCCGAAGTTGTTATTCTCCGAGGCTGTTGAAAAAACAGCCGTGCCCATATATGGATGGTGACATAACCTTCTCCAAAACAAAGCGGACGCTCACTCGCTCATTGAAGAAGTGTCCAGTTCAGCGGGCCGTTCTTTCGCTTTTTTGAGCTTGCAACTGTCTATATTATCCTTTTTTATTTTGAATATGTAGAACAAAGTTATTTGGATATTTGTACATCATTCCTCGTACGTGTGTCATCATGTTTTGCGAAAATAGCTGGAAAACGGGTAATCGCTCCACCGATTCCCGAAGGAAATCAAACATTCGCCGCAGTTGGATAAGATTTGTACAAACAAAACGGGTGAATTTTCCCCCAAAGAAAACTGGTAAAGAGGACCCTTGGATAGACTTGTCATTTGTGGTGACCATTTCACAGCCGAGGATTACGAAGGAAATGCAATGAGTGAGCTCGGTTTCAAAACAACTGCTCAAGTGAGACTGAAGCGTGACGCTGTGCCCACCATTCAGCTTCTCCCCCTCAGCTGGCTCCTGCTTCATCTTCTCACACTGTGTCACCTACGATTATTCGCAATTTAGTTTTAATGGCCAATTATTCAATTAGCGCCAACGTATTTTGCTTTTCGCAATGTCATCGCAAGGAAAAACACAGAGAAGCGAAGAGAAAAAGAAAGAAAAAAAAGTACGTGCAAAAAAAAAAAAACTTTCAAACAACACACAGTCTGTTCCTTCACTCTCGTAAACGACGACTGGTTTGGGGCATTGTGTTTATCTATAAATGCGCATAAGAAATCGAGAAATTATTAGAATACACTATCCGGAAGTCCATACGTTGTGACACGTAATGGGGAACGCGGCTGAGAATCTCTTCCCCATCGGCCACGCCTATGCAGCAACGTGTCCTTTCATTGGTTGGTAAATAAATGGTCATAACTTGGGAAGCACTTGTCGATTAATATCAAACCTTGAAAAGGCACATCTACACGGCCCCAGCAATATACCTGGCAAGTTTCAATTAGATCGGACCAGTAGTTGTCGAGAAACACGGCGACACACACACACACACACACACACACACACACACACACACACACACACACACACACACACACACACACACACACACACACACACACACACCTGGAATTATAGATAGATATGCCACAACAGTCTCTTGAAAGTTGGGGTTTGTTCTTCCTTCACTTTCGCTGGGATCAAGCTCAGCTGTCAGAAAGACTTCAACGCCAAGGTTACGGTGTATAATATATTTGGGTCCATTATTGATTCATTCTATTTCTGACTCTTGAGTGATAGAGGGTTGGTGGTGGTCGTATGGCAGCTTAGCTGCCGGGGTAGCTATCATTTCTTGAAACGCGACTGTGTCGCTGATGCAGTGCCCCTCTTCCAGTACACACACTGGAACTGTACTCATTCGCGACCTCGGAAGGATGACAGGCTGAGTGAACCCCCTGGTGTATTAATTCAGTGGCCGACGGGGCTTGAACTCAGGACTCTAGGATCCCAAGCCACCACCCTAATCACTGAGCCAACACCAGGCTACTAGAGGATTAAAAAAAATTATATCAAGTCACAGACGATTCAAACTTTACATTATTTTATGCGTTGAACAAGAAAATGAAAATCTACAAACCAATCTCTTTGGTGGAGTCTGTCAGTGTGAACTGCCGGACAGTCAGTCCGCCACTTGTACACGAAATAGGCCGTTTTCTTGCACTTGCAAGTAGCTCAAATTTATGTCTCAGGGCCAGAAACTCCATAGTATAAATTCCCATCATCCTCCGACTCGTCCTCGGCAATATCGGAATGAAAACACTCAATTTCATCGCCGCTGAAATCCCTCTCTGATTCGCATCTCACCATTGTTTACACGCTGTTTCCGAATGTTCACGAAGTTTTCGGAGAACGTGACGTCATAGCATCTTCGGTAACTTCCAGACTGTTTTTCATCACTGACAAAAGTTTTGACTTAAAAGTTAATTTTAGCATATTTTGAGTTTCAAATGTAAGAAAATACATACCCAACAATTATTAATGTGATTACGACCTTCGAATCACGCGGTCACCAGCGACCCAAAACCTGCTCTTTAAGATCTGGGGAAGTACAGGGGCAATACGCTCCCAAGTTGTGTTATGAAGGTGCTGAAGAGGATTCTGGATGCGAGGATGAGGAAGAGAGCGGAGATGGAAATCGGAGAAGAGCAGCAGGGGTTTTGAAAGGGTAGGGGGATGATGGATGGTATGTTTGCGCTGAGACAGCTGGTGGAGAAATGGTTGGAGGGGCAAGGTGAGATGGCATTGGCATTTGTGGATCTGGAGAAGGCCTGCAACACTTTCCCGTGAGAGATGGTGATGGCGACACTGAGATGGATGGGAGTGCCGAAAGCAGAAGTCATGTTGGTGGAAGAGATGTACAAGGGAACGAAGGGAGAGGATGTTTTATGCGGACGATCTGGCTGTTGTGGTGGAGAGTGAGTGGGAGATGCAGGAAGTACTGGGTGAGTGGAAGGAGGCATTTGGGAAGCATGGGATGAATATGAGGATGGAGAAGACCGAGTTGATGTGGGTCGGGCAGCAGATAAAATAAATGAATATCAGGGAAATCGGTTTGAGTATCCGGGAGGAACAGTGACCGGGGATAGTAAGTCCGAGGCAGAATTGCGGAGGAGGACTCAGGTGGGCATGAATGTGTGGAGGGAGTAATGGCAAACAGAAAGATATCAAGACAATTGAAAGGGAAGGTTCTGACGTGTGCAACATCAGGCCTACCTGACGTGTGGCCTATAAAACGGCCTACCTTTACGGTTGTAGACAGTGCCACTGACAGATGGACAACAACAGAGGCTGCAGGTTTGCGAGAACAACTGGGTCAGGGGATTGCGAGAGTGAAGAGGGTGGATAGAAGGAGAATGGATGAACTGAGGGAGGAGATTTGTGTGCAGATGAGCTTGACGGGGAGATTGGTGAAATGCCGGCTGAGATGGGCTGGACACTTTGTGTGGATGGGGGAAGTGCGAATGGCAAAGAGAGCTTATAGGTTGAGAGAGAAAGGTAGGAGGAAAAGAGGGAGACCGTGGTTGAGAATGGAGATTTGCGTGAGGAGGGATATCCATAAGGTAGGGTGAGTTGGCTGGGGACAGTACTATACAATGATATAGTACTGTTTCGCATGATATTTCAAAAATGTATTGGGCTCGATATATTCTCGCAGATCAGGCATTATGTGCCGGAGATATGTGCTCCACCGAGTGTCCTTATAGTTCATAATGTGGTAGCCTGCTCAGCTATGTATGTCTTTTAGGGTAGATCTTGAGGATGGATAAAAATACATTAGATGGGTACACAATCGCCAGCTTTATGACTGAATCTCGACTGTCCATCAGGAAGGCCCACAAACTCAACAAGGACACTTTGAGGTGAATCGTTTTTCAAAGATGAGGGTGAATAAAGCTGCACAAGTTTTGAGTCACTCTGTTGCAGCAGGCATCTACACAGATGCAGCCTTGGGAAAGCTTTCAGCAGAAGCTGTTCGCACAGCAGAGTTTATCGAGACCGTTGAGAGTTTGTTTGACACGTTAACAGCAACCTTTTTTTAGGTACACCAAAAAGATGTCCATTGTTGCATAATTCTAAACATTTCTCTTTCTTCAACATGTGCTTTCCAATTCTTAGAAACTTAAAAGTAATTGGACCCAAGAACATCCATATTCATCAAGGGATAGCATCTTGTCATATTATGCATCACCCAGCTGTGGCAACAGCTTGAAACAACTGCTGACATCATGTATCTGTTCACCTCACATCAAAACCAGGACATTGTGGAGAATCTGTTTTCAACCATTTCGAAGGAAAGGAAATTTTGGGGATAACCCATCATTGAAAGAATTTCAACGCAATTTCAGAATGGTGAAGGTGGCATCTCTAATCAAGCAAATTCATGAATCCTACTGCTCACCAAACTTTTATAAAGTCATCCTCACACTGCAGTTTCTAATGAACAAGAAAGGAACAAATCTATCTCAGCATGTCACACCTACCCAACACATGAGGAAGAATGTTGCGTTTACCAATGTTCAGTTCAACCTTCCTCAACAGAATATGCATTGCTGGGTATTTGTGTCGCAGAATTATGACTGGACATTAATTGATCTTACCATACTAGATTTACAGGGAAGTCCTCCAAAACCATCGATGCTGAATGAGATGACCCTGCACTTCTCTTCACCAACAAGTCATCTGACTCATCAAAGTCAGACTTTGGATCTCTCATGGTCCCATCAGAGAAGTTCCTTACCTTCTCTTCACACCGTGAGAAGGTGTTTGATGCTGAATTTGATGGCGCCGAGATGACATCTGCCTTCTGCTGAATCCAGCCACGTGTAATCTGGATGTCTACAAGGAGTTACAGGTGTGCTGTAAACAAGTGAAGTCGAAATCAGTAGCTACATTTGTGAATGTTCAACTACAGTATGCACTGAAGTTCAAAAACAGACGACTTGGTGAGTTCGCTATGAAGAGAAAGTGCATGAAAGTTCAGAAAGTGGCACACAAATAGAGTTCTGAAATAAGGAGTTGTACCTGAATCTTGTAAAAAGAACTGACAGAAGCATGTTGTCATTGAACATGAAACATCGAGTTTGGTTGCTTTTTCTTTGTTTATTTGTTTCATATTTGGATGTTTAGGATGATCATTATTTGAACCATGTTGATCAAGCCAGTAACCGAAGCAACTTCCATCGTAAAAACATGTCATAACCAATTTTCACATGTCATATAGAGCAGACATCCAGTACACTACCTCCTGAAGATGTTGTGACTATAAGTAAGGGAAATGGACTTAAATATCACTCAGGTGAAATGTAACTCTTGTAGTTGGTTACCAATTATTTTATCTTAACAGGCTTTTTTTTTTAACCTTACGTTACCAATGCTTATTTCATCCTCAGGTCAGGTCAGGTCAGGTATGGGAGCATGCGCCAGAGCAGCACGTCGCTGCGTCCACTTTCCGCCGATATTCCAGGGGCCTCCGTCTGGCCATCCCACAGGCAGATGCCTGGCCCATCCCCATCTCCTTGAGATGCCGATCAATCTGCTGCAACCACGAGTCGGCCCGTTGGCCTCCTCCACTCACGAGACTCCCTCGCTGAGAGAATCTGGTGAGCAGATCAGCGTCAGGGAAACGAGCCACATGTCTACGCAGCCGCAGCTGATGCTCATGGACTATGCAGGTAACAAATCTCATTTGAGTCTCAGCAACCGCTCATTGGACACAAAGTCTGACCGGCGATAGCCAAGGATTCTCCGAAGAGACCTGGTACCAAAGAAATTAAGTCTCCGTCTCAGATCCCTGGTCAGAGTCCAAGTCTCACATCCATAGAGCAAGACTGGAGAAGCACCAAGGACCTGAAGACTCGGACTTTCGTCCTCCCACACAGGTACCAGCAGTGACACACCCCATGATCCAGTGAATCCATGACTCCCCAGGCCTGACCCAGATGTCTGTTGACCTCTGGCTTACAGCCAGCAAAGACATGAATATCACTGCTAAAGTAAGTGAATCTCTCCACGACCTCAACATCCTCACCACAAACAGGCACAGACAGGACAGCAGCATCCAAGATGTCATTGAAAGATGTCAGTTTTGACCCAGGAAACCTGTAATCCCAGCGGCTCCGACTCCTCATTCAGCACCTCGAGGGCCCCCAA
>CM068960.1:93793657-93807612 GCA_035128595.1 Eptatretus atami
CGTGAAATGCTTTATTTTATACTGTTACGCTGTGAAATTTCGCATTACACCATAAAGGGCCCGTAGTGAGATCTCTCCTAAGGTACATGCTGTAGTTAGGCCCAAACCCGGTTGTATAGAGGAATTTATGTGATTCATCCGGGCTGCGACGCTTTGAGTTAAGCCATTTTTTAGGTCATCTCTACCGAGGATGACTAATTAAAGCCGGACCAAATGTTCCGTACGTCCGTACGTCCGTCCGTCCGTACGTCCGTCAAACAAATTTTTTCTTTCCGATCTGATGAAAACTTAGGTATCGTGGGGTAGAGTCGATGAGTGTTGCCACAACGATATAAACTTTTTTGTCCGGGTTCAAAGGTTCAGGGACGATGGTCACGAGGTCACGTAAGTTATTTAAAAAATCGCCATTTTCAAAAACCTATCTAGCTGCCATTCTACAAGATATTCGGCAACTTTTGTTTATTTGATTATTGATAGTAAAAATATATCTGTTATCTAACCGGACAGATTTGGAATTTCCTTCCCGTTGATTGTAAAGTGATCTGGTAAAGATGGCCAAAAACACGCCGATGCATTCGCAAAGAAGGAAGGGAAGGAGAAATGCAAATATAAATAATATGAATAGGCAAAGCCTAGAAGCGAACCGTAGAAATTCTTCTTACATTCCGCTTTGACTTTACATAAAACTTGTTCACAACTGTATACTTGCCAACGATACCGTAGGTACGTGTAAGCGCCGCACAGCTGATGATTTTGACGCGCAAATTTCCGCGTTACTTTCGGCCCCCCTGGATTCGGGATCAGCGAACAAATAATGTAAATCCGATTTAAAAAAATAGTTTTGATGATTGCGGGGAGGATATCTTATTAAAACTAACTTTGGCCGAGGAAAAATAGTTATAAATAAATAAATAAACGATCACTTCGGTCAAAGAATAAGATAATTAAAAGTTCCGGAAAGAGTTTTTCAAAATCACTCCCGTAATTTTAAATACCAAAAATAAACACTTCCTGTCATTGAAAAAATCACCTTCGGAAGTATTAAAAATTAACTTTGGGAAAAAAATAAATTGAATAAATAAAATAAACACTTGCCGCGTCATGATCTCCCGGCATTGCATCATTCCCCCCATGAAAAAAAAAAACCAGAGAACACCAAAACAAAAACGGAAGCAAAATGGTCATAGCCAACGACACGGATTCACAATTGCCAAGGTATTGTGTTGTTTTCGTTGTTTCCTATTCTCATTGCACGCGTTAAAGTAATATCACAAGATAGAGAAATAAAACCCAATCGTGTTTATTACACCGCCACAGCGTTTAACAACAACCGGAAGCAAACGTCTTAAGCTAAACGACACGGATTCCAAATAGCCAGGGGCTATTGTGTTTGTGTTGGTTGTTGTTGTTGTTGTTATTTCCCTATTCTCTCCACGTGCACGCAGTTAAGTATTAAGCTCACTTCGTTCGCCTATAAAAACACTTTTTTAGCCTTTTATATTTATTACATTTTCCGCCGAAGGGCAAAAAAGTTTCAAAACCCGAAATGTAAACGTCGCGGATTTATTTTCAAAATATAATTGCGTGCTGCCTGTTGCGCCAAAATGCCGATCACCTTTAACCAAAACGCAGTTAGTCCGTCATGGCGATACTGAGCAAAAAGTGGCCAGGGGTTCAGATTGACTGTTGGTTTCTGGGGCGAAGGTGATTGTTTTAAGTATGTCGCGGTATAAATTCGAGTGGACTGTATTGGTGATTTAATCACGCAACATCTGACAAGAATAATTCTGGCCGAACGATTGCATTCAATTCAGTGCCATCAGCAGGACTTAATTCACAGGCTCCTCTCGATCGCTGCGATATTCTAACATAATCACCGGCGGACATCCGGGCTGCAGGCTGTTGGGGCGAGGCACGGATCGTGTTCTATACCGGATGAGGGCATTTAAGTGATAAATTATGCTACATTGCTTCTGGGCTTCTGATTATATTTCAATGAGTAATTTCCATAATTAATGAATAATAATTAATGAATCTGGCATACAAAATGTTTTTTTCCATTACCTGACATGTTTACTTTGTGCAGTGTTCACGAAACTTCTGTGGAATTAAAATTAATGAATTGCTTTAGCTCTAACGATTTCAATACCCAATATCTCTTATAAATACTTGACCAATTTTCAATCTGAAAGTTGCCATTATAATCAGGTAAGAATAATCTTACAGGATTATCATAATCTCCCGAGAGCTAAGCCTATTTTTTTTCGTTTTTTTTCTACAACCGGAAGTGAATTGTCCCCCAGAGAGTGGACGACCGCCGAAAACCACATATTGCACTTTTACTGGTGGATTCTGATGTTTCGTTAATCCGGGTTACTAAATGAACATACATATTTATTAATCTATTGTCATTGGAGTATTATCCTAGGTATCTCTTGTGCAACTATTTTTCAATCTTAAAACGGTTAGTTTTGACTGTTTCCCGCGTAACCTTGAACTGAAACATTGAGAACTTGTGGTATTATAGAGATGACCGTCACCCCCACACGGGGGCTTAATTTATTTTTCTGTTCTATCTTTATTTGAAACCAAACACGTCTCAACGCCATCACGAAACAAACACGCCACCGCCACCATCTACCGCTACCCACATCATCGCATCACCGCCACTTCCCAAACGGCACAACCCATCATACCCTCACCACCGAAAACCCTCCACCACCTTCACCTCTTTCCTTCGACGGCCATTTTTCCCGCACCACCTCGTGAACACTGAACGTCGGGCTGTCTCGGCCCGTCGACGGTTTGGTGCCGAACGCACCCGAGCGCAGAGGGAGCGCAAAATGGCGGCCTTTTCCGAGATGGTAAAACTCGGATAAAACGCTTCACGCCCACTTCTCCTCCGTCCAATTAGCCGATCGCGGGGGCGGCTTCCCCGCCTCCAGGCGCTTGTGTGTGAAGTCGTATATGCAAATTCCTAGGATCAAGGGGAGATTTCACGCCCCCGTTTTCCTTCCGACCATATGGGCGAGCGTTTTGGTGGGGCGGGGGGGGGGGGGGCGGGGGGAGGGGCCCCCCTTTTTCCCCCCTCCCCCCGGTCCCCCCCCCCCCCCGTCCCCCGGGCGGCGGGAACAAACAAGCGCGCGGGGCTTCTAAAAATTTTTGTTTTTTTTTTTTTTTTTTTTTTTTTGTTTTTTTCCCCCCATTTTTGGCGGGCGGGCCTGGGCGGGGATCTACCCACTGGCGGCCGGGCCAGGCAATGTTCAGCTCGCACGCGCACCGGGCGCGTTGGCGTGCCGGTGGGCACTCCGGGCGGGGGGTAAGGCGAGGTCCCAAAAAAACTCTTCCTTTTCCCGAATATTTGCATATTAGCTGCTCCTGCCAGCTATAGAAGGCGAGCGCAAGGCGAAATGAAGTCAGTTGGGTTCTTGCAGTCGGCTGAGGAGAGGCATCGAGTGGGTTCTGCATTCGGGCTGAGGAGAGTGTCATAGAGTTGGTTCTGCAGTCGGTCTGAGGAGAGTGTCATCGAGTTGGGTTTTGCAGTCGGCTGAGCGAGAGTGTCATAGAGTTGGGTTCTGCAGTCGGCTGAGGAGAGTGCGGAACTGGGACTGAGAGTGTCAATCGAGTTGGCGTTTCTGCCAGTCAGGCTGAGGAGAGTGGTCATCCAGTTGGGTTCTGGGAGTCGCCGAGAGAGTGTCATCGGGGGAGAGTCGAGCAGGAGAGCGGTGGTGGAACTGCGGGGCAAGGGAGCTCGGGTCCGAGGCAGAAGGACTGCGGTCGGCGACGAGGTCGCGGTGTGGGATCGCTCGTCGGCGGGACCCCAAGCCAGCCAGCCACTCCTCCCCAGGGCATCAACAATCTCCCTTCTCCCCCACGCTGAGATTAAAGTGCAAAAGGGGGCCCCGTTCCCAACCCCACCCCACACGTGGTGCCAACGAAAACCCGACAAAGGAGCACGGAATCGGGGCACAGGCCGCGCGGCACATTTTGCGGCCTCGCCCGCCAACGCGTCACGAGACGCGGGTAGACCCCTCGGTTCTCGCAGACCTTGGTCCGCTCCTCTAGGTCCTGTGCACATTTGGCCTACGGGCCTGTCTGGCCTCCTTTGTCTATGAGGGTGGCTTCTTTCCTTTGCTTTTGTGTAAATGTGTGTTGGCGCCGTCTGTAAAGCTAGAACTGTTTAAGTGTTGCCGTGTGTGGCGTAGTCTGGTATTAAACTCTGCGTTCGTGTTGCTTTTATTGTGTGGCTCTTATGTGCATTTTGACTGTGGCTGGTATTATAAACGTGCTTCTGTGATGTCGCTGTAATAAAATGTGCATTTGTGTATAACTGTTTTTCCGTTTTCGCTTCGTCTTTTCTTTTAATTGAATTCTCCATCCTGCTTCACCGTAAGGGGTTCGTAGTGCGCTAAATTACGCCCGATATTATCGGAACCGTCGGACGGCCGACGGATAACACCGCTCAGTTATCACTGTATGCACGAACGGGACCGCTTAAGCGGTTCGTGGTCCCGGAACAGTCGGCCTGTGGCGTTGGTGCGATCGGCCGGTCGACCATTCGCGCAGGTTACCTTAGGTAGATCTAAATTTCGGCGTAGCAACCCTATCCTGCGTGGCGGGTGGGCAATTGGGCACGATCGTGGTGATGGTTAAAACCCCCACCCGTGACTTAGCCTCCCGGCGTTGTGTTCCGCGAGGGTCACGACTGGAATTTCCGTCTGTGTGTGGCACGTGCCGCCGGTTCGAGTACGTGGCCGTCGCACGCCGCGGGCGCGAATTTCGCAAAATACCATCCGAATATCCTTTCTGTCATTTCCTGAAGGGCAGGAATTTGTTTCTATGCAGAACAGGGAATCGGCACACAATAGGGGCCTATCAAAACTGTTGCTGATTAGGTTGATTTTCAGTACATTTTAATTTTATAATATTGTCTACAAGTTCCTGGGGTTAGTGCTTACTGAACCGCAAATTAGCCTACAGACCATGCACATGTTGTATGAGAGGAAAACATTTATGAGACATTTACAAAGTTTTACCACAGTTAAAGGAATTGCCCTTTTCCCCTACCCTAGTTCAACAAGCGTCCAAAATTGTGAAAATTTACGATAACCCAAATTTCATCACGCTACTGTTGGCATGTTTAGTACCTATGTTTTTACTCGATGCATATTTGTAGCCACTGAAATGGTCCTTGTGGATTGTGCCAAACATTCACACCATTGATCAGTTAGTCTAGTCTTTCATCCACTGTTATCAGCTATCAGAGCTTTTCGAGGTCTACAACCTTCTTCCTCGACAATCAGTGGGTGGTTGCTTTCAGGTTCGCAACTTGCACCCCAAAATTTGTCAGTGGCACTCAGGCTATTAGGCAAGGCACGTGCAGTCTGGCGAAGTTTGCACGGACCGTTCCACACTTGCAGCGAAAGCAGTTGCAACACTGCATCCGGTGCAGAGAACCCTGCATCCACTCGATGGCCAAGCTTTCCCGTCATCATCATGGTCCATCCACAACCCTATTGGGACTTTGGAACATAGGTTGGCCATTGCACGGGACAGCGGCCTCCAAATAGCAGGGACCTTGGTGTTTGCACGGAGAACGTGCAATGGAAACGGCAGCTTTCATATGTGAAGCTGACTGGGACTCTATTCTCTCCCCGTCTTGCACAGAAGAATTTGCATGTCGGGAGTTCGCTTCGTTAAGGTTTTGGTATCGGATGGCACGTACATTGGCAGGTGACTCTTGGAGCTTCTGAAAAGAGCTCTGGTGTGGATACTTCCATGAATGGACCGACGCTGACTGGAAGGGCCTCTTGGTAGGTCTTATCCGACTTCATTTGCTTCAAGGCGCCATCTTTCCCCGCATGCAAAGCACTGACTTGTATCACAACCGTGAGAACATGTGCAGTCCAACAGGGCATTCACAGACACTGTCTCCATCGATCCAGCAAGCTTGTCAATGTCTAGGAACCCGTGTGCGGGTTTGCGTACCCACACTTCTGATTACACGGGGCATGGGAGATTTGATCCTTATTTGAAGGTGCAAGACACAGCCGGAGGACATCTTATCTTTCGGCATGATCACCACAGCCTTGTACCCAGCCTTCTGCTGCATGCAGAGCATGCAGAGTATTCGAGTGTCTGCTTCTCCTGCGTGGGACTTCAGCTCTGCCATTCCTCCCAGTGGGCCTTGTTTTTTTTTCGTTTTTTTTTTATTTTTCCCCCAAAAACGTCATATCTCAGAATTGGTCGTTAAAAATGGTAAAAAATGCAAAATACATACACTATAAGCTGCTCTTCTGAACGGTTATCAACCATATTGAAATAATCATATAGTCCCTACCATATAACTTAGTAAAGCCTAAAGTTTGTTTCCCAGATGGTACCGATATATGCCTGGGCCATGGACTACAGGGTAAAAATGTGTGATGGCTGAAAGTGGCTGAAGGGGTTTTTAAATCAAAACGTCCATATGTGGGCTGGAATGGCATATTGGTCGGGACATTTCGCGATGTCGAAGAGTTGCCATTTCTGGTTTTTTTTTTATTTCTTTATTTTTTGATACACTTAAAGTTATGTCAAAGAAAACTAGTTACGCAATTCTTTAGCCAGCAACTAGTGGGCCGTTGGTCCATTGACCAAATTTTCATTTGGTCTTAACGGCTTGCAGCATAACCCGCCTATTGTACTGTTGAGCATTTGCTTGGCCTTTTTTACCAAGCATAGATGTCCTTGGGCCAGAGGGTGGGGGGGGGGTTGGAGGAGGATTATACGTTCATTATATATAATGCCAATTATACTACTATTGTTACTGTTGAATATCAATTAATTTAATATATGCTTTGTACATTGTTATCATTATTTTTGTTATTTATTTTGTTATAGCGTTCCATGCCGTGGGAAGGACTTTATCGAGCTGCTTTATACACATTTAAAACATGGAATTCTTCCAGGTTATTTTGGAGTTAAATTAAGCTAATCAGCTTGGGAACTTATTGATTATCATCTCCTTGGTTGTATCACACTGCACATCAGGAAATCTTCCAGTATGTCTCACCAAAAAACACGCCCCCCCCCCCCCCCCCCCCCCACACCTTCATCCATTTATAGTTTTATTTTAAGTTCTCTGAAACATAATGCTCAAAACATTATGTTTTAAATTCTTTTCTCAAATAGAAGTGATTTTTATTTTTTGTGAACATCTCAACTTCCAGTTCTTTTTTCTCTTTTTGTGCTTGCTTAACTAGGAGACTCGAACCATTCATCAATTCCTGCCAAGGAGCCGTGAACTTTGTTGCAGAGTTCCTATTGCCACTTTGAAATGCAAGTTCATCTTATTCCTGATGACATAAAGGTTTTTTGTTATTTTCTTCTTCAATTCTCCTTTTGGGCTTCTTTATGTGTACATTTGTTTTGCTTCAGCTGTTCAATCACACGTCTTTTCATGCAGTTTATTTTTTTAAATAACCCAAGATTATGGACCAATATTCTTCAAACCGTAATATGAACCAGATACTGGAAATTGACGCCAGGGACTTGAATGAGTGTTGACCTCTTACACTTTGCATTTCCCGGAGGTGCAGGTTGAAAAAGAGAACACGACGGATGATGCGTCCTCAGTACTGTCCGACCTGGCGTTGGCCATGGCCTGCAGAGAGAAGGTGGTGGCTACTTTTGTCACGACTTAGACGAAGCCAACAGCACACCTCATCTTGATGAATTGCCGGTTATGTGATATATTGTTACGGTTGTGGGGGTAGATGGAGGAATTTAATGGGGAATTTAGCGATTGAATAGAGTTGTTTGGTCCGTGGACACCGTTGTAGAGGCATCCTATGTAATAAAGTCGGGAAAACTAGAGCTTAATGTTACATGTCACCACATTGAGGCGGTGATGTGGTGTTAATTAGCTAGGGAGCTAATAATAAGGCTTCCCAGTTGTAGTTGACCCTTGTTACTTTATCCCTCTGTTTTTATATCTTCAAGATCGGCAATTAAAAGGTGGGATGAAACGCGTCCCTAAAACGACTACAACCAAACGTGCCGGTGGGCCGAGGCCCGCCTTCCCGGGTTTCGTTGCGGAGAAAAGCCACGCGCCCAAGAGGAATAAAACAGTTATTTCGGGGGGTGATAATCAGTAGAGGGACGAGTGGAGTTCAGGGTGCGCGCCACGCACGACGTAGATTGATTTGAGGGAAGGAACGCACGCTCGGTCAGAGGAAACGTAGTTAGGGAGATGGCCTGTTAAGAACAGCAGGCTTACGGCTGGCTTTCTTTTGTAGCAACGAAGAGGGACGCACGATTCTTGAATTTGTGTTGAGGCGATTTGGCTCGCGTGGGTGAAGCAAGACCACTTGGTCTTTGGCTATAGTTGGGGTCATGAGGACAATCTGATGCACGAAGCAAGCTGCAAACTGGGTCTCTGAAACTTTGTTGTAATGTCGTCAGATTGCCTTGCGCTTACATTTGTCCTGCTATGACAGAAAGCGACTTGCACCATTTTGGTGTGCGTCTGCCAGCACCGTGGAAGCGCCTCCGATTCCAAATTCCACAAGAGACCAGGCTCTGGGCGCCAAGCTAAGCTCCAAGAATAAAGAAGGGTCTTCTTTTTTATTTTATTTCCCTTTTGTCTGTAATTCAATTTCCGGCGTGCAGAGGCGCCTTCGACTTAACTTTTATATTACCTCACTTATTATCAATTACCTTCTTTTGATTATTGTCCTTTGTAAAATTTTGTCTATTTTCATTCAATGTGTTCATTATCAAGTATACTGTATCGTGTATTTCGAAGCGCGGGGGTTCGAGTTAACCCCCTCCCCTGGACATCCACTGCTGTGCTAGTGTCCTCCGTCCCTCCGCCATTGTTGCCCTTTTCCCGGCGTTGCATGCATTTCATCTCCATAGAGTTTCGGCTGAAGGCTCCAAGGGGAGAAGTTCGGCTGTCGGTGCTGGCTGGTTTGTTAAACTGGGCCCGGTCACCAACAAATTGCGTGTCGGGGGGTTAACCCTTGCCACCACGCCCCGCGACAATATTCTTTTGGGACTCAACAATTGTTTCCAGGATTACGAAAGATTATTGGAGACATTTTATAAAAGCTTGTGTTTTCAGAGGCACAAACATTAGTGATTATCTTTATTTTTATAACGCTTTAATTTGATTGTTTTTATTTTCGTGTGCTGCTTTAATATTTTGGCATCTCTTGATTTGCTGAACTACCCTCCTAACCCTCACAATTCCCACTTTCCCATTATTTCATTTCGATTCCACTTCTCATTTTTTATTAGCCGCAGTTCGCGGTTCATGGCGAACGCTGGCTTCTAAGAGGCTCCGCGTTGTTCTTCTGTCTTCTTGTTCTTTTCTTGTTCTTCTGTGAAGACAAAACCTTCTTAGACATGGCTCTTGGACACTTTGTCCTTGTTCCACTTGGCAAATGAATGTTTTAAATTGTGCTCTTTCATAGTCTGGAAGGTTGATCTTGGGCCTGTCAACTTGTTTGCCAGAGAGTTGCTCTGTTCTTTGGCACTTTGGATATCCTGTATATACTTGACTGCAGCAGTCATTGTTATGAACCCAGGAAACAGGAATCTGAACATCTCTATTAATAGAACCCAAAGCTTGCACGGACAGAAAAAACTCGTCTCGCCGTCACCACATCCTATAATTGCTGTGAACTTCTAGGCGGACATGCGACCAATGTTTGGGAATCTTTGGCGTCCATAGTAACCACTTGCATTTTGTTGCACAATGGCGGTTTTGTTGATTCCCGTGTACGGTCTTCGTTCGTCTCTACCCAGCTACTGTTATATGTTTACTTGCTCATTCCCGTGCATGTGCACGTATCGCTGAGTCTCTATTATAATACCCCAAGCTTTGCAGCACTAAAAACTTCAGCTCGCCGTCACCGATCCTATTGAAATTGCTGGTGGCACTTAGCGGGACATATGCCACAGATGTTTGGGAAGTCTTGGCGTTCCATATATTACACCTTGCATTTTGCACACAATTTGCGTATTTTTGTCATTCCCCGTACGTTTCTGTCGTCTGCTACCGCTATGTTGTACTGCCTATCCCGTGCTAGTAGTGACGCGGTCTTCAGCTAGTTAGGCCTTTATACAGGAGCACGTGCCTCTATTTGAAAGCTACCTGTAGAATATTTATTGTGTCACAAGCACAATGCTAACTGGTTTACCACTCCTTTCGTAAAGATGAAAAGTGCTTTTGCTCCCACCTTGGTTTGACGACACATATAGTAACAGGAAATCTCTATATTGTATTGATGCCAACACACTGCATTATGAATATGTTGCCAACAACGAAATTTGTATATCCAATTCAGGAGTCCAAGACGTTGCCGCTAGTTAAAACTATCTGCTGTCATGTCCCACTTTAAAATGTTATGTGATAAGATAAAGGGTGCGAGAACCCTTTACTAATCGGCCTTTGGAAGAGAACGGAGAACTAGGTTCTAGGAAATTGGGATTGGCTGATTTTTTAAGAATAGGGTTTGTTATAGATCTACGTACAGTATGGTGATACTTCAAATCCTTTGAAGGTCTACACTAGTAAAGAATAGTCAGCAAATTATGCATTTGTCAAAAATAGTTATTCATCTTGTGCTTGTGGATATATAGACCGGGAGCCCAAGAGGTCAGCCTAAGCTGGAAAGTTAATCAATTTCTAGTATTATGACAATGATGCATGTGCATGTCCATATAAGGGAAATGGACGTCTGCCGGGCCAATTCTAGTGAAGGTGATGGTCAAAGGCCATTAGGAAGGACCCAAAATGGAAGCTAGATGCAACTCTGCGAGGTTAACCTGAGAACCTAGTTGTGAAATGATTCGCATATCCACAAATATACTGTTATGACCACTGCCAGCATTTTCAAGTGGTTGGCGTATGCGCCCTGCCAGATTTACATACGAACCCCAATAATGAGCTAGATCAGCTCGTGAGTTACCTGATGACACCTGCTGAGAAAATGTTCGGATGGATCCCCGAATATCATGTTATGACCATGCCAGACATTTTCAGTGGCACGGGCTGGGGTGTGGGCCCCAGGAAACTCCGAATTGCCCCATCCACCAAAATTGAAGGCTAGATCAAGCATACGTGACGTTAACCCGTTTGAAACATGGAAAAATGTCTCGCATGTATCCAGATATCATGAAGACCACTGCCAGACATTTTTCAGTGTGGGTGTGCCCACCGAAAACCCTGAAATGCCACCCACCCCAAAATTGAGCTCGATCAGTATGATTTAACCTGATGAGGAATTAAACATTGGAGAATAAAATACAATGGAATAACAGCAAACATAACTTTTGAAAGCAAGAATGTTTTATTTCTAGTCATGGGAAAAGAGGATTTCTTGTTATTAGATAACACGTCATTGACTTGGGTGTTTTTTAAGACGCTGAACGTTATGTGTTATTAAATGTAATACACTCCAGAAACTATTATTTCCCTTTTAAGTTCGTGTAAAATTAAAGAAAAGCGGTTTTCCAGAGATTCATAGTTGGATAATAGCGTTACTGCCTGAAACAGGTATGATAATACAGGGGAACATATTATAGAAATTGGTCAATGCCCAAGTAGGGTAGATGATTCTATACAATGTTTTAACATGAAAACAAAACACTCTCATTGATTGTAAGAGAAAAAAAAACAGAATAGAACCTGATGTATTTAAATCTTGGGCAACAACGATGAGCTGTAGGGTTATAAACACAAAGATGAGCTTTTGCTACTAAAACGCATGCCAGAGCTCTTTTGCACGAGTTTGAAATATGAACGTGATTTTTATTTTTTTTAACAGTAATACCAAACGAAAGAAAAGAAATGACAAAGAGCCAGTAGGTAGAGATTGTTTGACATGCTGCGGAACCAGAATTTGATTTCATTTGTTGTACTTATTATTTGTCGTGTGATATCATATTGATGAACATTAAAGTCCTTCGAATAGGCAAAAAAGAAAAATGATGAACCACTTGACATTTCTGTGGCGGAGTATGCCTGGCCAGACCCTGAACCCCCTCCCCAACTTCAAAATATAGATTAGATCTGAGCTCATGATTACCATTCCCGGACATGAAAGTGATGAAAATGTCAGCATAATACGACTGTATAGCCATATGAATGACACAGAAGCAGATGTCAGCCATTCATTCAAACAAATTCAAATTTCTCTTGAGTTGGTTCCTCTCCTATCAGTAATCCCCATCTTTCTTCCCTGATTCTGAGTCTCACTCGATGCTCGCCATCTTGGAATCTTCTCAAATAGATCCCATCAATTACTTTCTCTTCCAACTGCCGACTCGGCTGTCACCTTCGACCCCATGTCCTCTGCGTTGTTACTGCCCAATCGCAAAACAAACTGTCTGGTATGGCTGGCCTGTCCAAAACAGGTTGTCTTCAGGATGTTGTCATATCACCAACCATCCATAATTGGTTGCGGTGACAATACCGTCCCCAGGAGATGCTTGTAACAGCATGTGTCCACAATGCTGTTTACATACTGCGTTCCGTCGAATCTTCCATGTCAAGGGTCCGGCACGAGAGAGGTGGGCCAGCAGCACACAGTCCGATACCGTTTGATGTTTGCTAATGTGGATTCTTCGCTGAATGTCAATGGAAAGGCATGAAAATTAGAGATGTGGTAAGGTATTTAATTTATAATGAGATCATATTCTCAGTTTTCTCCGTGCCTTAATTACCTGATTATCACTTTGCCAGTCATTTGCATCAGTTTGTGTGTATCGTGGCTTCATTGACCATCTCGAGTCTTGGCTTTGTCCATACATGGGCAAGGGACAAACTCTATGCGACATCCGGTATCAACACTACCATCCACCTCACCCATACTGATTGAAGAGGTGACTCGTACAAGCCAGGGATTTGCTTCTCTACGAAGTCGGTGGGTTTTCTTGCTTTTCTGAAATAACAAGTACAAATTCGCAAATTCCAAATGTAACCATTCAACCACTGCTCCAATGATTTTACTTTAATAGAGACATTTTATTGAAACACAAATATCTTGTGCCTACCTGTAAAAGGCCAAGGTGAAGTCACATCCAGTGAAGGCATGGTATCCAGGCAGTGCTCCGGGAAGTCCCGGTTTGTGCTCTTCAAGGACGTCAGCAATGTTGGTCACGTTGATATACCTCCTGCTGTTTCCCATCCCGCATTCCATGATGATGTTGGCCATTGCTTTCCATATCGCAAATATTACGGCAGGGAATGTCATGGTGAGGGCATCTGACACCGATGTCTTAGTGATTCTGATTGGTGTCCTTGGACAGCAACGCAGAGAAGTCCGGTCGATGGCCAACATCATCATGGACTGTGGGATGGGAAACAGCGACTGTGCGCTGCTGCCACCTTCTCGTCGGACCCTTGACATGAAGATTCGACGAACGCAGTATGTAAACAGCATTGGAACATGCCGTGACAGCATCTCCTGGGGACGGTTTTCACCAACCGATTAATGGATGGTCTGTGAATGACAACATCCTGAAGACAACCTGGTTTGAAGGGCCAGCCATACCAGAAAATTTGTTTGCGAATGGCAGTAACAACGCAGAGGACATGGAGGTCGAAGGTGACAGCGAGTCGGAGTTGGAAGAAAGAAGTATTGATGGATTATTGAGAGATTCAGATGGCGAAGCATGGAGTGAAGACTCAGAATCAGAGGAGGAAGATGGGGATTACTGATAGGAGACCACTCTAGAGAATTTGAATTTGTTTGAATGAATGGCTGACATCTGCTTCTGGTCATTCATATGGGCTATACGTACCGTATTATGCTGAACATTTTCAGTCACTTTCATTGGGATTGGTAACTCATGAGCTCAGATCTAGTTCTGTATTTTGGAGTTGGGGAGGGGTTTCCAAGTGTCTGGCAGGCATACTCCACCACAGAAAATGTCAAGTGGTCATTCATTTTTCTTTTTTCTTT
>CM068960.1:93841436-93853009 GCA_035128595.1 Eptatretus atami
ACAATTTCGGGCCTCGCCCTCCAATTTTCCCTCGTGCCCTTGCACGGTTTCGTGTCTGGGACGCGTGGCTCCCTTGGCAGGTACTACCCTCTGCCGATTCTCCAACGATGGCACCCCCGGGCACTAGAACTGTCTCCGAGCCTACCAGCTCCCTAAACACTGGGGAGTGCCCTCCCTGGCGACTCCCCTGAAACACTCTAAGCACAGCCTGTTTCTCCACTGCTTGCCTCTGAGCAGTGTCTCCTCTGCTTTTTATTCCAAATCTTGACAAATTATCACCCTATTGCTCCATAGCTGGCATTGTATCATTGTGCTGTCTTTCAGTTGAAGATGTTCTTTTGTGGATTGTCTGTCAGTATTAAGCCGGTGGATGTCTTTTTGACCAAGAGTATGCGAGTTATCGCCGACAATGTGAGAACATTTCAAGTTCCTAGCCTGATTTGTTGGGGCACTGCAGTTCACTTTATACAGCTCAGACTCGGTAATGGTGTATCCAGGAGAGCCCGCATTCGTAATTGAACCCCTGGTCCAATGTGCCAATCACCAAGAACAGTTCAATGATGCCCCGTTTTGATTGCACTTCCTTTTCACTTCACATTCTGCGTTCCACTTCTTCTTTGTGTTTGTTTTTTCGAAAACTGTTGGACTACAAAGGTTCTTTTTTTTATTTGTTTTTCGATTTAAACTAAAATGCTTGGCCAAGAATAAATGTGGAACCTTTCTCTTGAACAAATTAAAAGACCCAATGAAGTCATTTATGTCAATTGATATCAATCTCGACTAATATAATTTTTGCTCTAATTCTAATCCATTTAATTCTCTGTTTTCTCCATGCTAACCACACCCCTTTGAATTTTCTCCACAGGCTTCTCCACAACATTAAGCCTTCAATTCAATCTGATCACCCTGCTGCTGAGCCACATTTCGTCCAACTCAGATCACGCATTCAGCCGCTTCTCCTCGGCGGCTTCATAAGCTCAGTTGCCACCTGAGAACCAACCAGTCACAACCCAGGCCTCAACTACTTCTTGGGCAACTACCCAGCCATCTTTCGCCCGCTCGTTTCGGTTTACCCAACATTTACACCTAATGGCTGGGTGAACAGACTCCTCTCCTACTCTAACCGGTGCTCACCGCTCTCAACCCTCTCATCCAGGTACACCTGTGGCCTGGTGCTTGAATGAGAGCCGTAAGGGCTGTCTGCTGAAAGTGGTTGCTGCTTTGAAGCAACGAAGCTGAAGAGATGACTCGTTCTGAACTGATGGTGGGTCCATATCCATTACTCAAGGCTACTATCATAATTATTGGATTTACCTTGTTTAAAAAAACAAAAAAAAAACTTACTGCTGGATGCCATGGCATGAGGCTTTCGTATTCTATTCACGATTTGTTGCTCTTTCAAGGTCTCTGCTCATTTTTTAAAACAGAATTAATGTCACTTTTTTGCAGCTGGTTATCACCACACTTGTGCACAGAAATGTTCCATATTATTAAAAATCCAATAGCCATATATTATTATCATGCGATTTATTTATTTATTTTGTCCTAGTGACATTAAGTGCCTGCGATGGCTTTTCCCAAACCCCATCATTTGAATTGCACCAATTGGCGTGGATTAGTACAACCAATTCATTTCTTGGAGACCATTCTTTAGTTTATCTTATATACGGACCATTCTTGTTCTACCATATCTCATAATTGTTCTGATGTTGTTGAGGATGGAGATTGATGGCAGGTTTTTTTTTGTTTTTTTTTAAACAAAGTTTAGTTTTTAAATGTTTATACAGTCTTGGTACCATAATTTCTTTTCTGCTTTGAGGCTTAATTGGCAAGAATTTTTTTTGTGACATCATAAAACAATAAAGTATGGCTGGCAGGTGGCCTAGAAGGTAAGCCTACACCTTGCCACGAAGCTGTGTAGCCTTGGTTTGAGGTCTTGGCCCATCCATAAACTTCTCATCCTTTGTTTCGCAAGCAGGTTGATTTCATCAATGTGTGCATTGCTGTCCCTTGGATGGACAGTAAACGTGAGTCCCGTCTGCCAGGCATCCATCGGTGGACATTTAGATCCACGGTTCCTTCTCGAAGAGGAAGCTATCTGCGAGTGCTATTGCTTGGCACCCTATTTAAAATGACAATATTGCTGCTCTTACCTAGTCAAGTCAGGCCTGGCCAGCTGGTTCGTGAAGACTTGGACTAAGGTTCCCATGGCCACCTCAAAGAGCCGTTGGAACTATTGTGGCCGTTAAAGAAGATAGAACAATAATGTATTTGGGCAAATGCTCTTTTGCATAAACCCAACATGTTTATCTATCGGTTGATGCCACATAGTATTGACTGATACCAAAAATCAGTCAATGGCTGGCGTCAAGGTTCTAAATTTTTTTTTTTTAAATGACCCACTTGTGGAACAAGCCGTCACCTGCTCCTGTGGTTTGGCAGGGATGTGCCCCAGGTAGCTCAGATGACAGAGCACTGGTGCAGTTCACCAGAGGGCTTGGATTCGATCCCCGGTCCTGGGATGTTAATTTTCCCACTATACTTATAAAATGATTGATCCCGGTGACGAAAGCCTCAACCAAACCTGAGAAGAGAGAGATGAGGAGGAGAGACGATGAGAGAGAGAGAGACGAGAGATAGAGACGAGACTGAGAGAGAGACGAGAGAGAGAGAGACAAAAAAAAAAAGAAAAAAAAAGAGCTCTCCCCCTTCCCCTCCCCTTCTCTCTCCCCCATCGGTCTTGGACACAATTTTTGCTTGACGGTTTTTGTCTGCAAAACAACTTTGCACACTATTCGTGTAGCTTTTGAAAGCCTCTGAATAGAACCTGTTTGATTTTGTAAGAGTCTGCAGAGAAAGCGATTGCTTAATTTGATATCTGGCACATGAACCCTCACATAAGATTGGAGCATTGCAATTTGTGAGCACAAAGAGAGATTTTCCTGCCATATTAATGTAAGGGGATGTCTTGTGATGTTTTCGTCTTTGACCTGTACCGTGGCCTTGTAGTCTTTGTCAATGTATTAAATGTGATTGGAAGATCCAAAGTTCTAATTTGTTTGTAAATGTAAAGTTAGTAAATGAAGTGTTGAGTTGAAAAATAAATTAAATCGATTTAACAGGATACATGCAAGCAAGAGGGGAAACTTGCAATTCGAGGTTCAAACTTGAGAATGACTAGATTGATGGCATTGAATGTTGTTCACTCTTTATTGGGGTGATGAGGTAGAGGATGGTGTAGTGCGCGATAAGATCCGATTCGGGTTTTGTGATCAATAACCGGATGCTAGTTTGGTTAGGAAAACTGGCACAAGGCATCACAGTGTGTGCTTTGGCATTGTTCGTGAGGCAAAACCCACTTGTTTGTATGTAAAACTTGTTTTGGTGACACTGATGGATTTGCCAAAGCATTTAGCATTTCAAAATATCGCGTGGAACCACTTCATTCTAACAGACGGGACTTTGAACTATTTTACTGTGCGCTTCATCCTCTGTGTTTAAGAGCATGGATAGCATCCTGCTAGCTTTTTTGATCTTTGATGATTGTTTGGAAAACAAACTGATTGTACAAAGAAAGCGAGAGCGCTACATACCCATATGAGGAGTCGTTAAAAAAGTTGTACGACGAAGATGCGTAGTCCCAAAAAACAGGTCAAAAAATGCAAACGCAATTGTATTAATACTGATATAATAATCCATTATACATGTCTTCTGATGATTTCTTCTTCTTGCGTTATGGCAGCTGGCTGCCGGGAAGTAGCAATTTGTTTTGGGTTGCGACCTTGCCGCTCGCTGATGCTGTGCCCCTTTACCCAGTACACTGGTAATCATTTCGCCGAACCTTCGGAAGGACTGACAGCATGAGTCAACCCACCTGGCGTAATTTTTATGCGGCCAAACGGGGCTCGAACCCAGGGATCCTAAGATCCCAAGTCAGCCACCCGAACTGCTAAGCCAACACCAGGCTTCTGATGATAAAACGACGGTAGATGTTGAGGTTGGATGGTATTGAAACATATTGTTCATAATTAACATTTTAAATGCCCCTCATTAGGGTTTATTTATTTCATCATGATTATCCACACATCACGAACACTCACAACACCGCCATGTATGGGACAATCGGTCATTTGATGTCGCAAATAAAAATCCAGTTTAGCCTTTTCTTCCTTTTCCATCGCACCTTGTAAGTCCACTGCTTGAACTTGGCATCCGTACCTGCCTATTATACCTGCAGACATCAAAATTATACTTGACGTGTTAAAATTTTGGGAAATTGGTGTTTTTGTGACCCTGTTTTACGTTCAGCCTCATGGAGTTGTGCAGCTTGACGGTGCATTTGTGGAATCATTGGAGAGCCCACAGGTTCTGCGTTGAATTTCCTGAGCGAGGAAAAGAAGCAGACAAAATTGCAGATTGGCCTGTGTGTACGCGTTAACCGTGCAGTAAAATGCTTCACGGGAACAAAGCTAGTTTTGTTCCCATTCAAACGTGTACAAGATCAGGTGACTCCAGGTGGACGTACACAGTCAACAGGTTGGAATTTCCAATTCGTTGATTAATATCCAACAGTGGTCCTGTCAGTTTTAAGATGCACGCTTTCCGTTGAGCCTTCGCAAAATATTCTATGCGTGCAGTGAGAGTGGGTATCATTTGTTGTCTTCCATTTCACCTCTCATTTTCACACTTTATCTTCACACATTGTGAGCATTGTAGTTGTATTTGTTGACATGACTCTTACGCATTCGTTTTTTAATCCTAAACAAAAAGTTTAAAGATCAGGATTAAGAAGGCTTGCGTAGCAAACCCCATTCACCAGGATGTTTAAATGTTATTCATTTCTTGCGTATAGCAGCTTGGCTGGCCAGGTAGCTATCATTTATTTTGTTTGGGCCATGATTTGATGCCGCTGATGCTGGCCCTCTACAGTACATGATACTATTTTTTGCCGACCTCTGAAGGATGATAGGCTGAGTCAGCCCCACTTTTGGTGTTAATTCGGTGGCCACGGAGCTTGAATCGGACCCTAAAGATCCCAAGCCCAGCCCAACCTAACTGCTAAGCCAACACCAGGCTTATAGACTCACAAAACAAAAAACTACTGTAGTACAAAGCTTGAAGATTTTTTTCATCAAAAATTGTCTTCCTATTCACTTACCTGGCTGTCACACCTTAGTTTGCCTCTCCCATCCCAAATTGGTGTTGTGTGTGTGTGTGGTGTTGTTTGTGTGTGTGGTTTGTCTTCATTGTTAGATCTCTGTAATCTATATACTGTGTTGAGGTCCTGCATTTTTAAATGCTTGGTTCAGTTTCCTTTGGACCTCAATTTACTTGTACATTCTTCTCTTTCTGTTTCTACTTTCACACTTTACAAACATAGTTGCTCCATTTGTGTCTCGGACCATTGGCAGGGCACTCCATGAGGTATATTTCGGGGTTATTATATTGTTTTAAGGAAACCGACTTTCCAATATTCACTGTGCTGAACTTCTAAATAAAACCTCAATCGGTGTTCGTGCCACATCCGGCATTCGTTGGTAGCATCCTTTTATAATTATTACGTCCCCCTGGTGTGTCTGTTTTCCAGAAACAATGGTTAACGTCTCATTGATTCACATGTGGATCACTGCACATACAAAGGCATTGTTTCCAAACTGGATTTAAATTTTTGTCTGTCCTATTTAAGTCCACAGCCATGTAATCAAAGGTGTGTGTGTTGTCCGAAGTGGAATCAAGATATATCCTATTTTGCTGAAAACCTTGGCATGTTGCAAGAGGAATTTATGACGTGCCCTTGCTTGGTTTTGTTTCCTTGTTCGACATCTCTGCTTCAAAACAACAATCGTTTACTGTTTGAGATATTACTGTTATTGGAGCTTTTGCCAAGGCAACACAGGTCAATGTTAGAGCGTGTTGGGGCGTTGCCTGTCTTTTGTGGAAATTTAAACAATGAGTCTGGTACAATGTTTGGAGGCAAACCTTCAACTGCAACTCGGCAATGTACCCAAAGAAAAAGCGCTTGCTATTTTGTATTTGAGACTCGTCTTTCTTTTTATCAGTGGCTTGACGATTGTAACTTCTTTTATTTTATGGACTCGGCCAAAAAACCAAACCCAAAAAAAAACCTTTCATTTGTGAAGTATCATGAGCTTGTGTGGAAGGATGCGGAAACAATGGCAGTCATTTACGACAGTCCATGGGACTCCCATGATGGGAGGGAGAAACCGTGGAAGCAATTTCAACAATGTTATCTGCCTTTTATGAATATTTTTTTTTATGCACATCTGATCGTGCCTGTTTTTTTGGTCTTCCCCACCCCCCTCAAAATTTTACTATTTATTATCGTTTGGTATTTCACGCTTGGTCTTTCCTTAAGAGAAATCGCTTTGCTTACAGACCTTACTCTTCCATTTCCAGTCCTTTTTTCTCTTCCTTCTGTTGGTTCCCTCTCTCTGGGAGATGGAGGACACAAATAGAACCAAAGTTCAGGCAGAGAACAAAGGGTTGTTTGTGAGCCAGCGAGTGAGGCAGTAGAAAGCTTTTGGTCGGCCCACCCCCCGGCCTCACCTATACCCAGATCCCACCACAGTTCTGCTCTGCTCCAGCTCCGGCCATTGTCATTTATGGTGCTAACAACGGCAGAAAGCCTCTCCTGCTTTTCAGGCATGCTCACTCACTCTTTCATGGCCATCACTTTTTCAATCGGCACCCTTTTCATTACTTATTAATTTTTTTTGACTTTTTTTTCATTTTAACCTTTGACTTTTCCTCCTCATGTATTCCTCTTGGGGGGTTTTTGGGTTTTTTGTTTTTTTATTGTTTTTGTGTTTTGGGGGGTTTTTTTATTTTTTTTGTTTTGTGATCTTTCTTTTTTTGGTTTTGTTTTTTTTTTTGTGTTGTTTTTTGGGTTGGTGTTGTTTTTTTTGTTTTGTTTTTTTTTGTTTTTGTTTTTGTTTGTTTTGTTTGTTTTTGGTTTTTGTCTTTTTTGGTTTTTTTTTGTGGTCATTCACTGCCTTCCTTTTTCTGTTCTTTTTTTTTTTTTCTCTTTCCTGCCATATTTGCTTCCTTTACTTATTCTCTTTTTGTGTTTGGTTTGTTCTGACCCAGTTTGGATTTTCTCTACTTCTTTGTTCTCTTTGGGCTGGCAGGAAGCCGAGAGGAACCACTGTCTAGCCTGGGTTTCAAATCTCGACCCAGCTATAAACTGTCATCTGGTGTCGTTGCAGGGCAGGTGATTCATTAATGTTTTTATTATTACCGTTCCCTCGATGATGGGTTAAATTGGTGGGGGTCCCATCTGCTGGTGTTGGTGTGATGTTAAAGATTGTGTCCTTCGCGAAGAGTAGGCGAGCCATCACCGGTCACCCTGAACAAATGACAATTCCTGTGCAAACCTACTTGATTAATCCCCAGCACAGTGAACAACGTTTCACAGCCGACCCCACAAGAAGTGGAAATAATTGCGGCCTTAAAGGAAGGAAGGAAGAATGAAGGGCATTATTCTCTAATGCTTTCAAAAGCAAAGAATATTTTAGTTATTTCATTCCCTTTACCTTTCTTCCCCCTCTCCGCCCCATCTTCCACTCTTTTATCATGTTTTATTCATTTAAATACACTCCACTACCTTCTCTTTTGATATCCTCTCCCCCCCCGCCACCCCCAACCAACTCAATTTTAACCCCTCAACTCCCTTCGTCTCTTTTCCTTTAGTTAACTTCACTCATCAAAAATTCCTGATGAGCAATAGCTGTTACCTTTGTTGTCGATGTCGTCCATTGTTGTTGTGCCTTGAATTCTCCTTTACATAGATTTGGGGTCGATCAATCTTATGACACTTTATACACCAAGAAGGGAGAGAGGAAAGTTGAGGAAAAGAAAAGATTCTGGATTGTAGAGAATAAGAGGAGAGGAAGAGTTGAAGAAGGAGAAAGAGAAAGATAAAGATTGGAAGAGATGGGATGAGGGTGGGGGGGAGGGTGGGCGAGAATAAAATATTCTTTAACTTTAATACTTGATTTTTGATTCCGAGGCAAAGGGCAAACTGTCCATGGCCGCATAAGTTTATAATCTTCACATTGTTATAAGACTTCATTGATACATTTGTGCCTTTGTTCCGTCGATAAGTTTTGGGCAAAGCAAATTTATTCCAAAATAAATTGCATGGATTCACTTGCATGAGTTCCTTTGGTTATGGGAAATCTCTTTTCTCATTTGTTAGCATATACCTGTCTTTCGGCATAATTGAATGAACTTAAAGACCATGTATCGGCAGAATTATTCCAGTCTGGAAACGGTTCCGTTGTTCTCAAAGAATTTTGAGATTTATGAGTTTTGATGTCTGCAAAAGCATGTTTATTAAAAAATGGCCAAAACAAAAATGTGTGATTGTGGTATAAAATTATCGTGAATTTTATATATTTTTTGAAAACATAATTGTAGATTCCTAGGGGAAGTTGTGGTGTTGTGGGAGTTACTTTAACGGCCCAATTTTTTCTCGCATTCTTGAGGGTTCACTCCGAGAGGGAAGTTTTGGTCCGGTTCTGTTAAGAAACGGCGGGCAAGCCTGACATTGGGACTTGATGACCATGACTTAAACAGGAATTTATTTGTCAGCCGATACTCATCAAAATCGTGACACTGGGCTCTTTGACGTCCCTTCAGCCATTGCTTAGCAAACTGGACACCCGGCCTTAATGCCCAACTGAGCGGACGATGCATGCCCTGCCTGTGAAAACACTAATTTGAGTTTTATTGTTCAGGTCAGGAAATGGATCCACACTGCACAATTCAAGGTAAGTGCACTCAGACCTTTGCACCATAACTTCAGGAATCATCTGTCTGTGTCCCTCTGTCTGTGTTGACTTTTGGCTCTTGCCTGCATGCTGACTCTGTCTCTGTCTCTGTCTCTGTCTCTACCTCTGCCTGCGTTGACTCGTATATCTTTCTCTGCCTCTGCCTGTGTTGACTGCCCTCTGCCTGTATGTTGACTCTGTCTCTCTCTGCTTTCTGCCTCTGCCTCTGCCTTCTTGCCTGTATGTGACTCTGTCTCTGGCTCTGTCTCTGCCTGCGTGTCCTGTGTTCGTGTGTTTAAAAATAAATATATAAATTCCAAACTTAAGAAACTGTCATTCGAAATTCACACTCACCTCAAGCCATTCAAGCCTGGGTTTCAATTGCCAGCCCAGCAAAAAAACAGTCATCCTGGGTTTTTACAGGCAGGGTGATTCTATCACACTGCAGAATTGATTTTCACAGAATGTGTGCCGGTCCCTCGGATGACGTTAAACGGGGGTGTTTTCTGCTGGTCTGCCGGCTTAGCTTGGTGGACCGTTAAAGATCCCACGGTGTCTTGCAAAGGTAAGGTGAGCTATCACTTGGTGTCTTGAAAAAAATACAAATTCCTGTCCTTACCCTCTCAGGGGCACATACATCGGCTGGCACAGTCATCTTCCATCAATGATGCAACCAGCAGCACAGGCTGTATGTGAAATGATGACATGATTGGAAAATTATAGGGTTTATTTATTTATTTTAATCTTATCTTTTCTTCCTAAAACACATTTGCGCTTTACCAACAATACCTGGTATTATGGTTCCCTTAAAATTAAAAAAATCAACACTTAAGTTACCTTTTATGTTAATATAGTTTATTAAATGTAAGTTTGCTCGTTAAAAAAACATTTTTTTTTTTAAACCAACCCTCTTTTTGTTGTGTGGTAAGATGAGGAGTGGCCTCGTGGGATAAGGAAATTCTTGTGGACAAGGAAAGTTCGTTCTGGTTGTCGGGTGCTATCCCAGCTCTCTGCACGCGGAGCAGTTGGCTCTCTGCACATGAGGGAGCAGAAGCGTTGGCGGCAATCGCAGATTGAGAGCAGAGGGCAGCAGATGGAGCTTGCACGGCAGCAAACAGGGCAGGTGTGATTTGCAGATGTAGTGGATGGAAAAAATTTTCAAAGAAATGTAATTGTCATGGAGACATTAACGTATCAAGACCCAAAAATGTAAAGGTACCAGGGTGAGGTCAAGCTGGTTCTGTCTTAATTCTTAAAGGATGTTGAATTCAGACTTGAACCGCAGTTCGGTGAAGACGCCAGCAATGTAAAGTATAGCATTACTCGGAGGGATTTTCTCACTGGCATCCCAGTATGCATTTGTGTGGATGTCTAATATCTCATAGGTATAGTCGGCATTATAGTAAATTGGGATATGTATGTTAAATGTAAATATGCAGCGAGTAAGTGTGAAGTTTAAGTGTTTTGGTGGATATGGTAATTGACAGTATTCATCATTGTGTTCACCACCATCTTTGCCTGAGAATCAAAAGGTTCAATTGTCAGATTAGAACCTTTTGATTCTAGTGATGACGTGGATATTGGTAACATCTTGAAACCTACATGAGTTGAAAAACTCTGGAGTTTAAGAACAAGGGCTTAGGTCTGACGCTTCTTGAAACCACAAGGTATCCGTTAAAGTACAGTTGCGCAGTTGTATACAAAGGAAGGCCTTAATAGAGCAAGGTGGCTCCTTACTCGGGTGCATGTATTTGGCCATGGTACCAGTCTCAAAACGTAATATGATGGAGGAGATTCCTTCACTTCACATTTCCACAATCAGATAGATTGGACAGTGGGTAAAAAAAAATGATATCTGGGCTCTATTTAGGTTACAATTTTCAATTTACTTTTTAAGTTAGCTCTCTCTGGTCTTTTTGCTTTTGTCTGAAAATAAATAAATAAGTATCGAAAACACTTGGTTGCCTTCCACCAACACTTGTGTTGCACTGTGATTTGAGGGACGATGTGCAGAGCCACAACACTAAAAGAGAATGGATGACTTCAACTGCAGGAGTTGTAAGGTTTTCTTTAGAAAATTGGTTTTTAAACACAATTGTACCCACTGGGTCGAAGGAAACTCACCCACGCACAATTTGAGCATCAACTGAGCAGTCGTAGGTATGAAGGACTCGTTAATAGGGTTCCATGGCCACCGAGGGAAAACGAAATACCACTCTGTTGGTCTGAATCTTTTGTCACGGAATTTTTTTTTTTGTGAACTATGTTTGACCATGACGATATGTTTTCAAGGGAAATTACATTATTCTAATGTTTATTCAGCAATGTAACATCCAGTTTGCTTTCTGCCTTGTCTCTCAGTGCTCCCGCATGGTTATGCTCATCACCATTCCCACATGCTATTATATCTCATTCTGAAGCTCTGGATAACTTTGCCATCCCCTCCCTCATTTATATTCTCCCCTTCCACTACATGATTCCTCTTGATTTTATGTGCTTTTTGGGCAAAAATGGCCAGCTGGCTGATCGGAGGTGGCTTGTGATTATAAGAGTGAAATTGACCTGCAACCAAATATTGGCTTCGATGGGAACCGTCGGGGTGCTCATTGTTCTTTTGTTCAAGGTTGTATGATTGGATTTTGACGAGAAGGGTTATTGGTGGCAATATTGTGTGTAAAAGAACTGATTGAAATGTCTACGATTTTTCATCCTCCTCCAAGACTTTCACAAGGATGTCCATTAACAACAAGATTGTCCATGTTCCATTAACAAAGTTGTTGC
>CM068960.1:93912027-93934393 GCA_035128595.1 Eptatretus atami
TGTGGGGTTTTCTTTTGAGGCCTTTGGCCGTCATCACTGGTGTGTGCTGCTGTGTGTGTGTGTGTGTGTGTGTGGTGTGTGTGTGTGTGTGTGTGTGTGTGTGTGTGTGTGTGTGTGTGTGTGTGTGTGCTGGTGTGTGGGTGTGTGTGTGTGTGTAGCTTGTGTGTGTGATGTTGTGTCGTGTGTGTGTGTGTGTGTGTGTGTTGTGTGTTGTGTGTGTGTGTGTAGTAACGATGGATAAATCTATACAGCACATGGGATTCAAATCTGGGTGAAAGCAACAAAATGAGGTACACAGACTGTAACACCAAAAACTAAAAACCCAGAAATGTACATGATAATTAGTGTTGAGGTTGAACAGCAGTATTAGCCATAATAATTGTCCTCAGCAGATAAAAAAAGTCTGTTGTTTGAGTGGAAAATAAATTTTACGTGATCAACAAGAATATTAGTAGACAATGGATAAATCAACACATTCAATGTGAATTAAACCTAAGATCCCAGCATTTCAAAGCTATGGGTTCAGACAACAACATTTGGGCATTGCAAACCATATATGTGTCAATAATTTGAAGATTTCCAATTCAAGAATGCTGTACTTTGCAAACATTGTTGTCAGGACTGGCAGCCAAATCAGGTGCAAGGTGTAATGCAAAATCTGTTTTTAAGGGCTGCTAAAAAGATCGTAAATTACAGGTCCCAAAAAAAATACAACTTTCACTGCAAAGAGGATGGTCATAAACATATATTTTTTTAAAAAGATATTTATGGCTGGATAGGAAAGCTGAAAAAGTTGAAAGTTTATGTACAATGTCAAATTGCCACCAAAATTTAAATTTTGGTATAGAATCATCGTTTTTCTTTTAAACACATGTTCGACGGTTAGGCTCCACGTTTGTCCGAATCACTGCCTGCAAACGCGTGTCATGTCTCCATCACTTTGGGAAACTTTTCCTGAGGGAATGTTTCTGGATTTTCGGTGGATGTTTTTCCTTCAGCTGATCAAGAGTCTGAGGCCTAGGTTTCCATAGGATCCTTTCCTTGAGAATACCCCCACAGAGAAGTGTGGAGGAGTAGTCAGGGATACGTGGCACTCAACGTCTTCGTAGAGGAGATAAAGCGGCCCTCAAAATGTTTGTTGAGAAAACGCCTTGTTTCCCTTGCTGTATGGGGCGCGTTCCCCAAATCCTGGCTGGAACCACTGGGTTCTCTCTGGATCAGGTTGTTTTCTCCTACGGGGCCTGAGTAAGTAGCTCAGACAGATAGAATTCCTGAATCATTTCACGATAGTCCTCTGTTTACCGTGCGTTACGTCCCTGCGTCATCTTCAAAGAAGTTGGACCAATTATCCATACCAACCAACCGCCACCCACAGTGGTGGACTTTGAGACAGATCGAGGCACCAGTTCAGTTGATGCATTACCAGGATTTCAGTCCCAGTACCGAAAGTTTTGCTTGTTCCCTCCCGGATCAAGTGCAGCATGGGCATTCGTCCGTCATGTGAAGTTTTTTGCAGGAAGTCTGCATCTTCCTCCAACTTTCCTTGAGAACCAATTTGCAAAGTCTAGTCGTTTACGTTTCTGTTGATCAGTAAGCACCGTTTCCGTTTTGAATTTTTGTTGTTGGAAAGGCAATGAATGTCTTGCGAAGGATCCTTGAACGGTGCTCTTATGAATGGTTTGTCTCGGCAGAAAGTCGCTCGAATCTATTTTTTTGGGGAACTTTGAACGACCGCCTGTCTCACCATCCACATTTTCTTCACTACGACCTGTCTTCTTCTGACCACTGTTGGACCCTGTGGAAGCTCACAGATGGTTCCCACATTGGTAACTTTGCGAGGTGCCACTTTATGTCCGAAAGTTTGGTGCTGCGCAAAGTGGATACCGAAATGTTCTCGAGTAAATGACGTTCACCTGTATGACATTTTCGGTCTGTGCCAAAGTTCCAACAATTTTCGTCGTTGTTGTATGGTCAGTCTTGGCATTTTTCTGGCGCTTTGCTTGCGTAGTCAAAATAAAACTTTTCAGGGTCTCTTGCAAAAGAAATGAATCATTAGTGACAAAATTACTGCTTTTTTTTAGGATCAAACGAAAGCATTTTTTAAAGTTGTATTTTTTGTGACATCCTATATATATATATATATGTGTTGTATTTGTTATGTATAGTAAACCCTCGCCGTCCGCTGGGGTTACGTTCCTCCAAACTTTCCGCTGTGAACGCAAACAGTTTGATAACATGTAAGTTCAATGAGACGTTCCAGCATCCAAAAATATGTCCAAAAATCATAAATTAAATTGTAATAAAAAAATAATTTAATTGAAAAATATAACAATTGAAGTAAATAAGATAAATTAAGTAACATTACCATCAATAAGGAAGGCTTTACTGCTTGGAGTATTGGTTGGTGGTAGCCCCGGTCAGTTCTTGCTTGACATAGCCATGGCACGAGGTAACCGATCGAATCTCTCCCAGGGAGCGACCCACAAATCCTCACATCGATTTATGTTGTGTCTCTTGCTTTTGTGGAGATGTACTACGTTGATCTAGGCCCTAATTTTATCGTCACATGACAAAAATGTAACGAATATTGGACTCATTGACGTGGTAGTTCTTTCGGCAACACAGTAACCGTGCCACCACTCCCGTCGATGGTAATAGTTTAATAATAGTGTTGGTATATCTATCTTATTATATATTATATATATATATATATATATATATATATAATGAGGCACCGCAAGGAGTAGTGATGTAAAAAGGGCCACATCGGCCATTTTGGAGTTAATGCCATATAGCACATTTTAACCCTTCCCCTATCATCGAGCCTATCATCATCATATCAGTAAAAAATGTCGCTTACATCAACTCCTCGCCGGGCCTCAATGTATATGTTTTTATATATATATATGAATAATCCTGTTAACATGTGAATAAACATGTAAATACGTGTAATTATACAAAAACACAAGAGTTTGCCTTTTTAATTTGATTTCAAAACAGCGAGGTGGGTGCACGTAAGAACATTTACATATTCGCACTGTACTCTGCCACCATAAATAGAAAAACCACAAGACTTACTTAGCTTGGGATGATGCTGTTTCAGGGGGGAAGGGTGAGAAGGATGCGGGGAAGGCGATTAGAAATAGCAACATTTAGCTTTTGCGCCAAAGTCTCCCGCCGCATTTCTCAATGGAATAAGGGTAACAGTAACATGATCCTTACCACCTTACCTTGAATCCCGCTATCTTCCTGCTTTTGACAGGAGGGCTCGAGGCATGGCAGTCTCTCCCAGGATATTTCTGTCCTCGTTCAGGTTAAAAACCTGCCTTTTCAACACCTGTCAATTTGTTTCATGAGCCACGTTTGATAATGAAGCATTTGAGTCCGGGTGTCAGAAAATTAGTGTTTGAGAAGGAGTGTTTCGAATATGGATTTGGAAAATGAAGTTTGCTGAATGAGCTTTGAATACGGAGTTGGATAATGAAGGTTTGGAAATGAAGTTTTGAATGAAAATGAAGGTTTTAAGACATGAGGAAGAGTACAATGGGGGAAGGTCTACCTACAGTCATTGACCCTTGTTAATGGCGCGGGAATTTACAGATACCACATTTTCTCCTCCAGCCAACCTATCTAACAACTCTATTTTCACCCAACATCATAACTTTCTCCGCTTTTGGCACAAACTAACTTTGTGCGCACCATCGCTTCACTTTTGGGCGCTCATTAAAAACGGCTGTGCGAGAAACACCACAAGGTCTCATAATGGAGGTAATCTGTACACAACACGGGACGCAAATGATGAACTCCTCTTAACTCAAAATCCACGAATTGGTTCAAATGAAATCCTGCAAAATAATGAAATCGGAATACAATAGGTTTCCCGTTGATTTGTCGAAAACCCACGATTATTATGGAACCCGCGACATTGAGCCGTTTACTATATCATGATCAGGTATGGCAGTGTGAGCTTTGTGACTCACAATAGAACGTGAGCTTCGTTAGCCTCATTTGACGACAACTTGGAGAAAAATGAAAGATGCGTTGTGGCCGACGATCAGGAATTGCGGTCATTGTGGGTCTGACCGTATATTGCTGGCGACTACCTTCCCTAATGCACCATCCGCTTGTGCTACTTATAGATTTGACCAGAAGGGTCAACCCAGTAAGCGTTATATTGTTGCCGAATCTTGGAAGCCATGAGCACACAACATAACAGGTCCTATAGATCAGTTTATCGGTAAGTACATGTTGCCAGTAGGGTCCCGACCTGGTTAATGGGTAATTTAAATGTTCAATGCGCTTGTGGAGTTATTTTGATACGTTAGGTATTTTTCTTTTATTTACACACCAAACATCACGCCGACGACACCGCATCACCCTCACCTTCACTTCGCGGTTCCTTCACCTCGCTCTGGCCGACATCATGAGTGGGCGGAGTTCAAGCGGAGAAGCCGCGCGGCGGCCCTCATCCAATCAGCATGCGACGAGTGAGCGTGCACCGTTGCCCGGCCCAATCAGATCCCGCACAGGAGGCAAGGGCTCCGCGTGACGTCACCACGCCCCCGGGCCAATTCAAGGAGCTTGCCGCCCGTTTTGGCCAGTGAGAGAGACGAAGAGCGATTTGCGCGCCAAAACCAGCCAGTTGAGAGGGGAGGCGTCACAATGAGGCGCCCCCCCCCCCCCCCCCCTGAAGAGGGGGGTATATTTAGGCGCGGTTTGCGCATTCGTTGTTGTTCTGGTCCTGGCCAAAACAAAGTGCGCCCCCGGGTTCTGAGAGTTCTGGCAATGGTTGTTCTGGTCCTGGCAAGAAGGTGCGCGCACGGGTTCGGAGAGTTCTGCAAGGTTGCTTCTGGTTCTGGCAGAAGTGCGCGCCACCAAGGTTTTCTGAGAGTTTCTGCAGAAGTGAACATCTGCCGTTGCAGCGCGATTGAGTTCTGGAGCGTCTGCGCACGGATTGGTCGGTGCCAAGAAAGGGTCTTCTCCTGCCAGCTTTTCGCCCTTCCGATTTCGTTGCCCGGAGCCGTCGGACGAAGGGCGTCTGGATTCTTCTGGATCGTGCTGCGCGGGTCCAGTCCTGCCCCGAGGCCTGGTCCTTGAAGACCGCCAAGGCGCGACAGGTCCGAGACAGGCCTCAATAAAGGACCATTTTGTCCATTCTTTGGGTATGTCATATGTGTGTTTCGTGGCGCCAGTCAGATAAGTGTAAATTGTATAAGTGCCGTGCTGACATACGTGCCTTTTAATAATCGGGTTTAACCTGCACTTGCGTGCTTCCATCATTCCCCAATATTTATTGTGAATAAATTACCCCGATTGTTTAAATGTTCAGCTCGTTCGTGTCCTTTCCTTCATTGACTTAGCGTGCTGCGTGTTTGGAAATTAGCCGGCTGTTGCCGTTTTGTAACGGGGATATTTGGGCACCGACGGATCTCACGGCGATCAAACCGGCTTCGCGATCGCACACGCGTTCGAGTCGCTAAGCGGCTCGTTCCGTACGTTGTGCCGTCGAGGCGTGGAATTTCCCCGTTAGGTTGTAGCACCGTGGTATTAGGTAAATTTGAAATTGGCAATCGACCCTACCCCACGTGTGGTCTGTCTATTGGCGAACTTCGGTCCAATAAGGGACCCGTACTTTTCCGGAGTTTCCTGAAAAGGTACGATCTAAATTCGGCCGAATCGGTCGAGCCGGACTCTACTGCTCCATTCTAGCGGTCGTGCTCGCGGCGACGCCCGGGCCCCGCAGCAATATGTGAGGATGCTGAGGAGAAGGCGACACAACCCTCAAGCAACTCCTAATCAGCAAGTCCTTCTTGAGATGACCGGACCTGAATAAGACATTTATGTCAGGAAGATTCCTTCTGATATGTGTTGCGCTACCGAGGGTACAATTTTACTGCACGTTCGTAACAATTATGCTGATTCAATGGAAGAACTACTCTTACCCATGGTGAAGGAGACTTGCTGATTGTGTGGAGCATTACTTCGCATATTTTTCTGTTATCTCTTTGGACTGAATTTGTTTGGCTAAATATATTATCAGCCATTGGCATGACATGTGAGAAGGCAAAGCTTCTCAGGTTAAAAATAGAATCATGAGTTGGATCATGGTTTCTGCAAAACTATCAGTTTATGAAGGAACTGCACAAGGGGATGGAGAATGTAGGAGAGATTACTGAAATTTCCAAGTTAAATATGTGACTGAATTTGCTGATTATTCTCCCTGATGCCTTACTAATACAGTAGTAAGATAAAATCTGTGTAGCTAGAAAATTTGAGAAAAATTTGGGGGGGTTATTTAAAATACAGGGTGCCCCACAGAAAACAGAAATTTGGAGATTTTTGAAATTTATTTTGCCATATTTTACCATATCATAAACTAACATATTATAAAGTGTATCTTTGTTTTACACTACATCTTAAGTTTGCTTTTGGTTTGTTGAAAATAAAGTTGTATCTTTGTTTTACACTACATCTAAGTTTGCTTTTGTTTTGTTTTAAATAACTGCACCAAATTACCTGCTTTTCTGGGGGGGCACCCTGTTGTAGGGGTTCTCTATCAAAATCTTCACGAGGCGACTGTTACACGTGTAGTTCAATTTAAATGGGATGTTAAACACTGATTATACTTGCGATTCGATATGACCGAAAAATGTTTATCCTCACTCGAGTCGAGCTGTATTTCAGTCGCAGTCCATCTGTTTATCTGCCTGGTTGTCTGCTCATAAATGTGTAACGTAGGCCACAAATCCACCTAGAGGTAGCCAGTTATGACATCAATATATGTTTTATTCACTGAGTACCATCTATTAAGTATGTGCCAATTAGGAATACGACTACATCTATAAAGTATGTACAATAAAACAACACAATACAAGTCCGGGTGAGGGTGTGCAATCTCTGAATTGCTCTTTCTACTGTAGTTTATTATGTAGGGCCTGAATATTTGTTGAGAACAATCGTCTGTTAATGAATAAATGTTGAGTGGAGTAAAAGGTGACGATTCTCATTGTTGGTACTTGCGACTTTATGCTGTGTGGAAAGGATCATGAGACTTCAGAAAATTCTGGTACTTTCTGGATATTGAAACTGTTCTCATGTTAATGAGCCAATTTCTGTGGCTTCTTTGGTTATAAAACCATTTCATAATGATATTTAGTTTAAAGAGAGGAGTTATCAATGATAATCTTGCGTCTGAGTTTTATATAAATGGTTAAAGCAGTAATGAGGAAAGGAGTAGGAGGAAGAAGAGCCAATCATCAGTTGCTTTGCCTCTACTACATTGCCATGCTGATGTGTTCATTGTATCATTGTGCTTTATCTTCCAAAATTAAATGGTTGGTTTAGACTTTAATCTCAAGTTTGGACTACTGCTAGTTGGACATTTATCGATGAAACAACTTTGCATTTTGATGCAAACTCTATTTTTAACCTTAAGGTCGATGGGCATTTTGGACAGTAGCACATAAACTGGCCCCAGAGAAAGGACACGACAACCCAATCAGGCAGTGTTATGAAAGAACAAAATAATGAAAGATCCCAAAAGCCTTGTTGTTGAAAAAATAACAAAAGTTTAATTAAACTCAGTGTGTAAAAATACCATTGAAGGAACAAGTAAAAAAGGGATATAACCATGTCATAGGTCCCCGTTTTTAGTAATTTTGCTGCATGGAGTAAAGGGATAGCGATATTATTACAACTAAATGGCTGCCAGTTCTACCACTCGGCCATCTTGATCAGATCCTAAAATAAAAGTTGAGGGGCACGTGTATGCCCTGTGGCTTGTGCCAATTTGGAACAACAATCGTGTAAAGCATGACTGTAATTGGCGTCATCGAGAAATAGCGTTTCACGTCATCCGAGAAATGGTTGACGGACATGTTCAACATTAGGTTTTTTTCAACTGAAATGGACCACAGTTTGCCATCTTGGGATGCTGATCTCGGTCGGGGGGGGGGGGACGTGCTTACCAGCATCATTCATTATCTGTTGTGCCCAAGTTTGAACAAGATTGGTAACGCATGTCCGAGAAAGGTTGAGGACGTGTTCGAACACCAGGCTTTTTTTTAAACTTAAATGGCCGGCAGTCGGCCATCTTGGATCTGATGTCTGAAAAAAAAAAAGACGTGCATACGTATACCATCATGTGTTATTCTTTTTGCCAAGTACGAAATAAAATTGGCCATACATGTCTGAGATATGTTGCGACTGCACGCATGCCATGGACACAAAAATCGAGACGAAAATCCACAAGCCCCCGTTTTCAGATCCAAGTTCCAACGGTGGCTAATCTATCTATAATTTACAGCAATCTCTGTGTAGTGTCTGTCTGTCTGTTGGGCTGGTCTGTAGAGCACCCTTATTCTGGAACATTTCCATCTGTCTGTCTGTCCGCCGAAACTTTCGTTCCAAGCCTAGGGGCTAACCACTGGAACCGATTCCAATGAAATTTCGGTAGGTAGGACCAATATTTTGGGGAATCGTGTGCATTTCAAATATGGGACCCCGGGGGGGGCCCTAGCAACGGCATAGCAACGTCCCTTTAAGTTGTCAAAAAATTCAAAAAAAAATTCGAAAAAATCGAAAAGCTTCTCTGCGCAATCTATTAGCTCCCTTCATGCAATTGCAGCCCTTAACAAAAAATATTAGTAGAGGAGATAGGTTTTGGGCGAGGTACATGTCGGAACATTTCAGAACGGTTAATTGCGAATATTCTAAGGAGAAAGAGTCTGATTTTGATCGAAACTGGCGTGATGAAATGTGAACAATGTGTGCGAGCATGTACACAAAAATGAATGGTTGCTATGCACACCTCCGTTGCCTAAGCAACAGCTAAAATACATTATCGTACATCATACACTATTGTGTGACTGTACAAAAAAATCAATTTACCTCCGAATTTGGACCTCGAGGACTGTTTTTTTGTGCCAAGGAGAATGTCTTACAGCATTCATATAAAAAAATAAAATTCTTTAGCGAATAGATAAAATGCGAATACATTACCAGGGCTGCCAATTTGTTTAGAGTCTCCTTTGGAACATTGCCTGAAATTTCCACAAGGCGGGTTTCTGGGCGCAAACTAAGAGGGCGGTGATAATCATATTTATTGTGCTTAAATTGATTGATAGCATGTACATGATATCGGACGTAGTCACGTCGGCCAGCTTTCCATCTAGAGCCAGCAAAGCCATTGTCGCCAACCATCTTGTCTGTCTGTCTTTGACCGTGTTTCTCGACAACCACTGTTCCAATCTAATTGAAACTTGCCAGGTATATTGCTGAGGACCTGAGTATGTGCTTTCAAGGTTGAATTAATCGGACAAGTGCGGTCCCAAATATGGCCATTATTTACCAAACCAATACAGGACACGGTGCTATGACGTCACGAATTGACGTCCACAATTCTTCTTCTTCTTTTTTGCACGTGGGCCACACACGTACGGCCACGCACTAAGTAATGATAAAGGCAGTAAAAATGGAGCAAACGATGCAACAAAAATAATTAAAAAATTAAGTCACTGTAAAAGCACAACACAATCTCAAGAGTAGCCGATGCTATCGCGGGTACTCTGCCTAATTTCCAAAATTTGTCAATTAAGTCAATTTCCTCCTGGGAGTGGTACATGTCCAAGGGTTTGTAATCCTTACAAAGAACATCCATTGGCAGAATGACACAACTTTATAGAACATCGGCATAATCAATAACAAATTAATAAAGTTGATTCGAGAATTTTCTACTTGACGTAACATTAAAATCCTACCACGAAAGACAAGTACAATTTAGAAATCATCAAAACGATGTTACAATAAATGTAAAATACTGCATTTAAAGCATGCACTGCATGAAGAAAAGCAAGCAAAAACATATTATGATATCTTCTCTTCTGATAAAAAGAATACACCATTATTTTTGGAATTCATTGCACTGTATTGATATTTTTGCATATATCACCACCTTTGGCATGGTGCCCATTCAGCACGACCCTGAAAGCCAGCACATACAGTAGACGTGGTCAGCCTGGAACAGTTTTATCGTAGACTTTTGTTGAGACACCCAAAAACTCAAAGCAATGAGCCTCGCTCAAATGCTGTTACAGGATTGACCTGCCAGCTTTGCCACGTGGTTATTACTGCGAAAATCGAAAATTTTTCAAGTATATTGGTGGTTGTGTCTTTTCTGTTTGTTTTTTTGTTTGTTTGTTTGTTACTTGCAAAATCGAGATTTTTCAAGCATATCGGTCAGTCAATGTTGTGTATTCTGTCGTCTGTTTTCAAGAAATCGCCTTATTACCTTCCTCCGCTCTACTGCCTTTCACTGTGTCTTCTCGCTTTAGATTCAGCCTCTTCCTCTGATGTTCCTAAACTGTGTGGTGTTTCTGACATCTGTGGCTCCACTCTAAACTAACATATCTCACTCTCTCAATCAGCACATCTCCTCAACATTTCAAGCATGCTCTTTCTTTCCTCTTCAACCTCCACCTCTTCCCAACCCCCTCAAATATTGTACCTCCCCCTGCCTCTCCCTTCTCACCCATCCCACACAAGTCTCAATCCTTCCTCTTCTCTCTCCCCACCTCTCCCATCACCCTCCTGCCCCTTGGCTGTGCCTGATCTCGGCATCTTCCCTCCCTCTCAAAGCCTTCCCTCACCCCTCCTCTTCAAAGCTTCCTCACCCCTTCCGTCTTCAAAGCAACCTTTGTACTCTTCCCCCTCAAGCTTTCCCTCTTAGCTTTCTAAAAAACTCCCCCTTCACCCTATCTCCCCCCTCAACTCTCCCTCTCACCCTCCTCCCTACAATCTCCCCCTCCACTCCCCCTTCTCAAAGTTGCCCTCCCATCACATCCCACAAAACTGCCTCCTTCCCTACCTCTCTTCCATCTCATCCCTCCACCTCCCTCCTATCTTCAACTTTTCCTTCTGGCCCTCTTCTTATTACTCCCCCAACTGTGGCCTATCCCATCACACAGAGCCTTTTTTCCTCCCTCATTCGGGCCCCTCCCCTAAAACTCTTCTGGCAATCCCCCAACTCTGTCAACAACTTTCCCCTTACCCCCCCCCCTTCCTCCCTCGTCCTACCTTCCATCCCTCCCCTCCACTTCACCCAACCCTCCTCCCTTCTCCCTCTCCATAAACAGCGTGGACCTCAACACATCTGGGGACCTTTGCTCAACCCTGACTGAATCTTTCCATAACAAAATTGCCATTGCACCAAACCAGACATAATCTATTTAACAGGAAACTTTCCTTCCTTCAAGACGTCTCTGACTCCCTGCTTACTCCCTCCGGAATGACAGACCTGAGCCTTCGTCCTGGTGGTGGAGTTGCTCTCTTCATCAAAAACTATTCCTCACTCTCCATGACGCCCTCACTCCCCCACACCCTAGTAATACCTCTAAACTCCGGCTTCCCCTTCCACTCCCACCTCATGTTTAGATGTGTGTTACGCTCCACCAAACAGTGATGACTCCATTTACACTCCGCTCGCCGAAAAGCGTGGACCAAGCTTCTATCATTTCATCCAATTCTCTCTTCCTCAGATGTGTAACTTCAATTGTCATCATGCCATTTGGACTGGGTGTGGGGTTACCTCTCTCACTTGCCATGGCTCTTCAGCAAAAGACTTCTGCAAACTCATTGGGACTGACACAATCTTCAAACTTCCCGACCCGGATCCTCAACCTACGATACTCCGATTCTTCTGAGATCTGATGACAATTTCCCTGAAAATATCTGCTGTTCTGCCTCTGCCTCAATCGGTTCATTCTGACTACATGCTTGACAAAGTAAACATCTCTCTGGCTATTCGAGAACTCACCTCAGCGCTGTCGAGCTGGCATTTCACTCAGGCCGATTGGCAAGGGACTTCAATCGCCATCAAACTTCTAGGACCTGGTCCTCCCCATCTCTACTTTCTCCGACATCAACTCATCCGGGACATCTTTCAAAGAAATTTGCCTTCTCTCAGTCAGGTCAGGTATAGGGAGCATGTTCTAGAGCAGCGCGTCACACTGCTTGCACTTTTCTGCGGTTACTCCAGGGGGCCTCCGTTTCCCTCCCCAGGCAGATGCCTGGCCAACCCCATCTCTTTGAGATGCTGAATCAACCTGCTGCAACCATGAGGACGTGGTCGGCTTTTGGCCTCCTCCACTCTTGAGGCTCCATCGCGAGAGAATCTGGTGAGCAGAATCAGCACCAAGAAAAATGAGCCACTTTGTCCATACAGCCACAGGCTGACGTCACAGACTATGCAATAATAAATCTCATTTCAGTCTCTCTCGAGCAACTGCTTGTTGGACACCAAAGTCCAACCAGCGAGAGCCAAGCGATTTCTCCGAGAGACTGGTACCAAAGGAAGTTAAATCTCCCGTCTCAGATCCCTGGTCAGAGTCCAAGTCTCACGATCCATAAGAGCAAGACTGGAAGCACAAGAGACCTGAAGACTCGGGACTCTTGTCCTCCTACACAGGTACCGACAGCTCCACACCCATGATCCAGTGATTTTCTATGACTTCTCCAGGGCCTGACCCAAGACGTTCAATTGACCTCTGGCTAACAGCCAACAAGACATGAATACACTGCCAAGGTAATGAATCTTTGTGATCTTCAACATCCTCACCACAAACAGGCTAAAAACAAGATAGCAGCATTCCATGATGTCATTGAAAGGTCTGGATTTTATGTTTTTTGTCCCAGGAAACCTGTAATCCCCATTGATGCCAACTCCTCATTCCAAGCAACCTCAAGGGCCCCCAAAAGGATATTCCAGGGTCTCTACAAAGATGACTGCTCATCTGCAAAATCAAGTCAGAGATCTTGACATTCACAAAACAATGCATCGCAGCTGATCTCTCTGACATCCTCCCAGAATGCAGGTCCATTACAAGTGCTAATGAGTGTGGGGGCCAGATACGGCACCCTGAAAAACCCCAGTAATTAACTGGAAATAAGCGATGATATCACCACATATCACAGCACTCTCAGTACCACCCCCCCCCCCCCCCCTAGAGATTAGTTCAGACATCAGATGATCAGTTTGGTGGCACCCCCGAAGACAAAGAATCCTCCAAGGCATTTTCCCGATACACTGGAAATTCAAAACACTTTGCAGAGATCACATGGCTGCCCAAGCAGCCCCTGCCGAAACTCTCGTCTGCGTTCGGTTGAGGACCCAAAAGCAAGGATGCGCGTCAATTGTTGATCCTAATTGTGTAAAGCCTGACTGCTCTGGTTGCTGGTGCTTCAATATAGATTGGTGGTGAACCCTATTAATAACTAGTAAAGGTGCCGTCTTGCGATGGTTGTCACTGGCAACATATGGTTAAAGACAGATAGCATGAATGTATTTTAAACAATATATTATATCATTTTTTATCCAGTGATTATCATCAGGTTTTCCCTTCGACTGTCCCGCAGTAGCTCCACTTCGCTGAACATTACCACGTAGTTTAGTTGACTACACAAACGATTGTACCATTCGTGAGTTCCGGGAGGATCCAATAGAGCGCATTTAAAATTACAGGGCCACCCTACTTTAAGTGATCCAAAAGCCGATCAGTTTCGTGTACAATTCATATCTTGTAGATTTTAGCTTGGCCTGATCAGGAGTTTCGTTCTACCATATTCATTAATTCTTATAGATTTGTAGCTGATTCTGAAACTGTTAACAGCATGTCGATCGGATGGTTCTGTGATTTCTTACGGTAGTAAACAGAAGTACGACTTAAGCCTGTACGCCACTATGTGGAGACCGAGACCTAATATTTCACATCAACCTAAAAACTCACAAAATTGAAGATATTTTTTAAATAAAACAATTTATTATATATTCAATTAAATATCATTTTTATCCATCGATAATATGAAATTGTTCTGTACACTAAATAGTTGTTCTCCTGGATCTGCGCATCATCCCGATCTATGTTCTAATGAAGTGCAGTAGCGAATAACAAAACAGCACGTGCAGGGAGTGGTAGGTAATCTCTCCAAAGCTCTCGGAAAGCCTTTAAAATCCATCACGATCCGGTTTGCATGTGAACAAGATAAATACGGACGGACGGACATCGAACCGTTTTATTAGTTCATCATGAAGGTACCGTCTTGATATTACACATTGAAATAGAGATATGATACTCAGTGAGTTTATTATATGTCCATTCGATTGATAGCTTATTGACAGCTCAATTAACATGAGCAAATTTTACTATGGCGATATAGTGATTAATAATAACATACTCTACAAAGGTTTTTTACGAACTCATCTCTAGTGCTCCTCTAAAAAAATGGGAAACATTTTTATTTCTTTTTTGTGCAATAATTCCTCCCATTTTTGCAATGGAGAACATGAACTGTTTAACTACCATAATCATCAAAACGAATTTTTGAGGGCCTCTTAAGGAAGGACAAATAATATCATGTATATTAATATTTTGGCAACGCCCCTTTTTTGTTCCACCATCAGATTACTATATATGTCCAAGCTTGTTTCATTTCATGCCAGTAACAAAAATCTGATGGTGGAACAAGAAAGGGGCGTGCCAAAAATATTAATATAGATTATACTGATAAAAGACCTTGCCCAGCACTGAGAGCAGCTCCACCCCTTGGAAGTTGTTGCAGTTCTGGCTGATCGGCCCTTCCCTTTCCAGAGAGGAACAACAAGGCCCTTCTTCCCAGTCACTTGGGGGTGATGCCTGTGTTCCAGGCAAGTACAGAACTGCAGCAACGACATGAGTACAGCATTTCCACCATCCTTTTCGAAGTTCAGTCGGATTGCCACAGATCCCAGGAGCTCTACCTCATTTTACCGGTTCACCACAGCCTCGTGTTTCTACAAAGTAAGGTGGTTCACAGTTGATTGAGGGTCAGCAATAGTTGATTAGTAACACCCCTGACATCCAACTCACATCTGGGTGGATCAGCCTGCAGTCCAGCCGCTCAAAGTAAAGTCCCACCTCTGTCAGAAAGCCATCCGCCCTACCGCTCTAACTACAGTTACACCGCAGGGTGCGGCTGTGGAGGAACGCAATTGCTTGTGAATATTTCCCCTGTAAGCAGGACAGAATCACTTTGATTACAGTGATTTGCTCTACCCCCTCACAGGTTCCTCGCACATCGGCCTCCTTGTTCCACCCTCGGTGCACGTACAGTTTTACGCCTCAACCCCTGCCACAGCGAAGCTCTACCTTTAAGCCTGGCCCTTGCAAACTGCGTGAATGTATCCATGTTTCTTGAGAGCAAATTTTATTCTTTCGCCGTACTTGCGAGTTCCAGACAACCACCGGGCAACATACAAGAATGGTGCGTCTTGGAAGGCACTCCACAATTCTTCAGCATTCCCAAAGTACCCAGACCCCTCAAAATCCCCACTCAGCCTGTTCGCAAACTCCTCAGCCTACCCTCTCATCCTTGAGCTTGCCAACATCCAGCCTAGGCTGGATTTGGTATCATTCTTCCCAGAGTTAAGCTGCAACTTCAGACTTGCTCTAACAAGCTTGGTGGTCGGTTATGAGGAACTTTTGAGCACTCCGGTCGACCTGCAGTTTCTGGATCATCCTCCAGCGACCATCAACAGCACATGGTCATTTTCCTTTGTCACCACCACCCGTGGTTGGAATACCAAGTCCAGCGATGAGCCAGTGGGTGCTGAAACCATGAACCAGCCACCCTAAGCTCCATGACTTTTGCAATGTCAGAACTGATGCTATTGTGGTTCACAGCTACCAGCACCCATTGGGACCAACACATTCATTAACCATCCAGTCAATGCATTGAAATCCCCCAAGACTCGAAAAGTATGTGCCTTGGGCACTGTAACCAACAGACTCGCAGACGTGGGCTAGAATGCGTCCTTCACGGTGAGATCACTCGCACTCTGTCGAGATGTTATTGAGAGACCAGGGAAACGACAACCCAAGGAAGTGAACGAATCATTCGTGCTCATACGCGTCGTTGACCAGTTTACCTCAATTTTATTGGCGTCAGCTTATTTGGACACAGGCTACAGCAACTCCTTGGGCATCGGTAATCATACAGAGCGACCAGACCAATGCGAGGTGTAACACCCACTGTCTCGCCACGATCCGCGTCCTCGAACTCTCAGGAGCAGTGCTGCCTTACGACGAGCCTCGTCAATGTATGCAAATTAAAAAAAAAAAAAACCGTGATGTTCCAAACACATGAGCTCAGATGACAACAGAGACAGGTGCTCATTCTCTCTTTGTGGCATGCGCCATTCCAGGCACCCACCCGAAGGGACCACTTCAGACCCAAGCAGACGCCGTCTCTGAATGGATGACACTTCAGCACCACCGCTGATGCACACACTGCAATTCCATCCCAGGAAGGTTACCTGCGTTTTTTCCTCTTGTCGTCAGAGTGGGGATCCTTGAAGGCTTTGCCCCAATCCCACATCTGGTGAGCCTGCCCTGTGAGGACAGCTGCACAGGAGGTACTCCCACGGAGTGGCGGTTTTCAGTTTTTTCATGCACAGATTTACCCATCTCGTCTTCAGTTGGGCATAACCCATCCTCCGTTGCCCATGGTACACTAAAATTTTGTGGCCGAGGCAGTTGTCCTTGAAACAATTTGCCTTCGCCTCATGTTAAGGAATCCAACTTTGAAAGGCAATCTGATTCCTTTCACAAAGTTTGAACAAAGTGTGTGTTCTAACCCTGAGGCAGAGCAGGAAACAACATCTTTCTCTTCTCAAAGTTGAACTCTCAAACTTGTTTCCTGCCTCCAATATCCTGGTGGTTGTCTATTTCAGTCTGTTTCTGGTCTATGTTTCCCTCTCCATTCCCCTCCCTTAAATCAAAATGGCCACACAGCTGATGCTTGCATGTGAAAAAAGACTGAATCCCTAAACTCCGTGGTTACTTCTAAATAGTGTGTCCCCAAACTTCATCGCTTTCTGTACCCACCTACTCAGTCCCACCACCAGCTGTTCTTGGACTCTGTATCCTTTTCTCCGAGAAGGTGGAGATTTTCTAGTCCATCCTCGACTGATTCTGAAACCGACCAGATCGACATCAGCCCAACGTGTCCTAAACACCTTGCTCTTGCGATGCTCTTGCTCACCCTCTCTGTTCGATTCATGCCTCTCCTTTGCTCAAGCTCATCTGCCATCTGCTTGGAAATCAGCAACATTATCGCCCTGCAATAAAAAAATGGTGCCAAAAACAGTTCACTGCAACTGCAGAACTAATCAGCCTTCCTTCCCAATCATGAGCAAAATTTTTGCGAATCGATCATCGCCTTTCAACATTATATCCTTCCTCTTTCTCCAATGGCCTGATTGATGATTTCGATACGGTCAGGTACCCTGCCCGCTCACAAACTTCTCTTCCTATGGTGTCCAAGGCAATCTCCACTTATGGCTCGCAGACTTCTCTCCTGCACAGCCAACTGTGCTCTTCATGGAATTCTCTCAGCCCTCTTCCTTCCAGGCTGGTATGGAGTTCCTCAAAGCAGTTTGTTCTGGGCCCTGTTATTTTTTCTGATTTTCATCAGTGTATCTCTCTTGACTCTGGAAAAATTCCACTTTATCTTCTTTTGCTGATGACTCCACCCTCTGTCGCACCATCTGTCACCCGTCAAACCGGCAAGCAGCAGCCCTTCACTCTCTGCAGATCTACATAAAATCATCTCTCTCTAACGATTGATAAATCTATACAGCACATGGGATTCAAATCTGGAGTGAAAGCAACAAAATGAGAGTACACAGACTGTAACACCAAAACTAAAACCCAGAAATGTACATGATAATTAGTGTGAGGTTGAACAGCAGTATTAGCCATAATAATTGTCTCAGCAGATAAAAAAAGTCTGTTGTTTGAGTGGAAAATAAATTTTACGTGATCAACAAGAATATTAGTAGACAATGGATAAATCAACACATTCAATGGAATTTAAACCTAAGATCCCAGCATCACAAGCTATGGGTTCAGACAACAACATTTGGCATGCAAACCCATATATGTGTCAATAATTTGAAGATTTCCAATCAAGAAATGCTGTACTTGCAAACATTTGTTGTCAGACTGCAGCCAAATCAGTGCAAGTGTAATGCAAAATCTGTTTTAAGGGCTGCTAAAAAGATCTGTAAATACAGGGTCCCAAAAAAATATACAACTTTTCATCTGCAAAGAGGATGGTCATAACATATATTTTTTAAAAAGAACTATATGCGGATGAAGTCGAAACGTGAAGTTTATGGTACCAATGTCAAAATTGCCCACAAAATATTGGTATAGAATCATCGTTTTTCTTTTAACCACATGTTCGACGTAGGCTCCACGTGTCCGATCACTGCCTGCAAAGCGTTGTCATGTTCTCCCATCATTTGGGAAACGTTTCCTGAGGAATGTTCTGGATTATCAGTGGATGTTTCCTTCAGCTGATCAAGAGTCTGAGGCCTAGGGTTTCCATAGATCCTCCTGAGATACCCCCAAGAAAGAAGTGTGAGGAGTAAGGTCAGGGGAATACGTGGCCACCAACGTCTGTAGAGGGAGATAAAAGCGGCCCTCAAAATGTTGGTTGAGAAAACGCCTTGTTCCTGGCTGTATGGGGCGGTTCCCATCCTGCTGGACCCACTGGGTTCTCATCTGGACCGGTTGTGTTTCTCCTAGGGCTGATAAGTACGCTCAGACAGATAGAATCCTGAATCATTCACGATAGTTCCTCTGGTTTACCGTGCAAGTGCGTCCGCTGGTCATCTTCAAAGAAGTATGGACCAATTATCCATACAACCAACCGCCACCCAATGGTGATTTGAGAACAGATCGAGGCACCAGTTCAGTTGATGCATTACAGGATTTCAGTTCCCCAGTACCGAAATTTGCTTGTTTCCCTCCCCGGAAATGAAGCATGGCATTCTGCTCGTCATGAAGTGTGATAAGTTTTTTGAGGAAGTCTGCATCTTCCTCCAACTTTCCTGAGAACCAATTTGCAAGTCTAGTCGTTTACGTTTCTGTTGATCAGTAAGCACCGTTTCCGTTGAATTTTGTGTGGAAAGGCATGAATTGCTGGCGAAGGATCCTCGAACGGTGCTCTTATGATGTTTGTCTCGGCAGAAAGTCGTCGAATCTATTTTTTTGGACTCTGAACGACCGCCTGTCTCACCATTTCACATTTTCTTCACTACGACCTCTCTTCTGACCACTGTGACCCTTGGAAGGTCAAAGATGGTTCCACATTGGTAAACTTGCGATGGGCACTTTATTGTCCGAAAGTTTGGTGCATGGCGCAAGTGGATACGAAATGTCTCGAGTAAAGACGTTGCACCTTATGACACTTTTCGTCTGGTGCCAAAGTTCAACAATTTTCGTCCGTTGTTGTATGGTCAGTGCTTGCATTTTTCTGGCGCTTGCTTGGTATCAAAATAAACTTCAGGTCTCTGCAAACAAGAAATGAAGCATTTGACTAGAAATTACTGCGCTTTTTTAGGATCAAACGACAGCATTTTAAAAGTTGTATTTTGTGACATCCATATATATCTATAATTTGTGTATTTGTATGTATAGTAAACCCTCGCCGTCCGCTGGGGTTACGTTCCTCCAAACGTCCGTGAACGGCAAACAGTTTATAACATGTAAGTCAATGAGACGTTCCAGCATCCAAAAATATGTCCAAAAATCATAAATAAATTGTAATAAAAAAGACATTTAATTGAAAAATATGAACAATTGAGTAAAATAAGATAAATTAAGTAACATTTACCATCAATAAGAAGGCTTTACTGCTTGGAGTATTGTTGGTGGGTAGCCCCGGTCAGTTCTGCTTGAACATAGCCATGGCACGGAGGTAGCCGATCGATCTCCCAGGAGCGACCCACAAATCCCTCACATCGATTATGTTGTGCTCTTGCTTTTGTGGAGATGTACTACGTTGATCTAGCCCTAATTTTATCGTCACATTGACGAATGTAACGAATATTGGACTCATTGACGTTGTAGTCTTTCGGCAACACAGTAACACGTGCACCACTCCCGTCGATGTAATAGTTTAATAATAGTGTGTATATCTATCTATATATATATATATATATATATATATATATATATATATATATATATATATATGAGGCACCGCAAGGAGTAGTGATGTAAGGGCCACATCGGCCATTTTGGAGTTAATGCCATATAGCACTATTTTAACCCTTCCCCTATCATCCGAGCCTATCATCATCATATCATTAAAAAATGTCGCTTACATCACTCCTCGCCGGGCCTCATGTATATGTTTTTATATATATATATGAATAATCCTGTTAACATTGAAATAAACATGTAAATACAGTGTAAATTATACAAAAACACAAGAGTTTTGCCTTTTTAATTGATTTCAAAACAGCGAGGTGGGTGCACGTAAGAACATTACATATTCGCACTGTACTCTGCCACCATAAATAGAAACCACAAGACTTACTTAGCTTGGGATGATGCTGTTTCAGGGGGGAAGGGTGAGAAGGGGATGCGGGGAAGGCGATTAGAAAAGCAACATTAGCTTTGCGCCAAAGTCCCCTGCCGCATTTCCTCAATGGAAAAGGGTAACAGTAACATGATCCTTTACCACCTTACCTTGAATCCCGATCTTCCCTGCTTGGACAGGAGGCTGCGAGGCATGGCATCCTCTCCCAGAATATTTCTGTCTCGTCAGTGTTAAAAACCTGCTTCAACACCTCAATTTGTTTCATGAGCCACGTTTGAGAATGAAGCATTTGAGTCCGGGTGTCAGAAATTAAGAGTTTGAGAATGGGTGTTCGAATATGGATTTGGAAAATGAAGGTTTGGGAATGAGCTTTGAATACGGAGTTGGATAATGAAGGTTTGGAAATGAAGTTTGAATGAAAATGAGGTTTAAGAATGAGGAAGAGTACAATGGGGAAGGTTCTACCTACAGTCATTGACCCTGTAATGGCGGAATGTACAGATACCACATTTTCTCCTCCAGCCAACCTATCTAACAACTCTATTTTCACCCAACATCATAACTTTTCTCCGCCTTTTGGCACAACTAACTTTGCGCATCGCTTCACTTTTGGGCTCATTAAAAACGGTGTGCGAGAAACACCACAAGGCTCATAATGGGAGGTAATCGTACACACACGGGACGCAAATGATGACTCCTCTTAACTCAAAATCCACGATTGGTCAAAATGAAATCCTGCAATAATGAAATCGGAATACAATAGGTTTCCCGTGATTGGTCGAAACCCACGATATTGGAACCCGCGACATTTGAGCGTTTACTATATCATGATCAGGATGGGCAGTGTGAGCTTTGTGACTCACCAAATAGAACGTGGCTTGTTAGCCTTTCATGACGACAACTTGGAAAAGATGAAAGATGCGTTGTGGCCGACGATTCAGGAATTGCGGTCATTTGTGGGTCTGACCGTATATTGCTGGGACTACCTCCCTAATGCAGCCATCGCCGTGCACTTATAGATTTGACCAAGAAGGTCAACCCAGTAAGGTTATATTGTTGCGAATCTGGAAGCCATGAGCACACAACATACAGGTCCTATAGATCAGTTATATCGGTAAGTACATGTTGCCATTTAGGGTCCCGACCCTGGTTTAATGGGTAATTAAATGTTATTGCGCTGTGGATTATTTTGATAGTTAGGGTTTTTCTTTTATTCAACAACCAACATCAACGCCGACGACACCGCATCACCTCACCTTAACTTCGCTTCCTTCACCTCGCTCTGGCCGACATCATGGTGGGCGGAGTTCAAGGAGGAGCCGCGCGGCGGCCCTCATCCAATCAGCATGCGACGAGTGAGGTGACCGTTGCCCGGCCAATCAGATCCCGCGACAGGAGGAAAGGGCTCCGCGTGACGTCACCCGACCCCCCGGGCCAATCAAGGAGCTTGCCGCCCGTTTTGGCCAGTGAGAGAGACGAAGAGCGATTTTGCGCGCCAAACACCACCATGAGAGAGGGAGGGTCACAATGAGGCGCCCCCCCCCCCTGAGAGGGGGGTATAATTATAGGCGCGGTTTGCGCATTCGTTGTTGTTCTGGTCCTGGCAACAAAGTGCGCCCACGGGTTCTGAGAGTTCTGGCAAGGGTTGTTCTGGTCCTGGCAAGAAGTGCGCGCACGGGTTCTGAGAGTTCTGGCAAGGGTTGTTCTGGTTCTGGCGAGAAGTGCGCGCACAGGTTTCTGAGAGTTCTGGCAAGAAGTGAACATCTGCGTGCAGGGCGATTGAGTTCTGGAAGCGTCTGCGCACGGAGTGGTCGGTGCCAGAAAGGGTCTTCTCCTGCCAGCTTTCGCCCTTCCGATTTCGTTCGCCCGGAGCCCGGTCGTGAGGGCGTCTGGATCTTCTGGATCGTGCTGGGGGTCCAGTCCTGCCCCGAGGACCTGGTCC
>CM068960.1:93944523-93957934 GCA_035128595.1 Eptatretus atami
ACTTGCAGTTCTGGTGCATCCGTCCAGCGACCATCAACAGCACATTGTCATTTTCCTTTGTCACACCACCCGTGTTGGAATTACCAAGTCAAGCGATGAGCCATGGGTGCTGAAACCATGAACCAGCCACCCTAAGTCCATGACTTCTGCAATGTCAAGGAACTTAGTGCATGTGGTTCCAGTACCAGACCCATTGGCGACCAACACATGTCATAACCATCCAGTCAATGCATTGAAATCCCCCAACTCGAAAATATGTTGCCTGGGCACTGATCAACCACAGCTCGAGCCTGCATAGAATGCATTCCTTCACGTTGAGATCCTTCGCTCTGTCGGAGTGTATTGAGAGACCAGGGGAAACGACACCCAAGGAGTGACGAATCATTCGTCTTCATACGCTCGTTATGTGACCGTTACCTCAATTTTTATTGGCAGCTTATTGACACACTACAGCAACTCCTTGGCATTGGTAATCATCAGAGCGACCAGACAAGGAAGGTGTAACACCCCACATGATTCTCGCCACGATCCGGTCTCCGACTCAGCAGAGTGCTTGCCTTGACGACGAGCCTTCAATGTATGCAAATTAAAAAAAAAAAAACCGATGTTCAACACTTGAGCTAGATGACAACAGAGACAGGTGCTCATTCCTCTTGGGATAGCCATTCCAGGCACCCACCCGAAGGGACCACTTCAGACCCAAGCAGAACTTCCGTCTGAGGATGGACACCTCAGCACCACCCTTGATGCACACACTTGCAATCCATCCAGGAAGGTTACCCTGCGTTCCTCTGGTCGTCAGAGTGGGATCCTGAAGGGCTTTGCCCAATCCATACATGGTGAGCTGCCCTGTGAAGGACAGCCATTCACAGGAGGACTCCCACGGAGGGTTTTCATTTTTCATGCCACAGATTTATCCATCTGTTCTTCAGTTGGCTACCATCTCTCCTGCCCATGGTACTCTAAATGTTGTGGGAGGCAGTTGTCCTGAAACAATTTGCCTTCGCCTCAGTGTAGGGAAAATCCAACTGAAAGCATCTGAGTTCCTTCACAAGTTTGAAAATGTGTGTCTACCCTGAGGAGAGCCAGGAAACAACATCTTTCTCCATCTCAAGTCGAACTCTCAAACTGTATCCTGCTCCAAATCCTTGGTGGTGTCTTTTCAGTCTGTTTCTGGTCTTGTTCCCTCTTCCATCCCCTCCTTAAATCAAATGGCCACACAAGCTGATGCTGCATGTGAAAAGACTGAATCCCTAACTCCGTGTTTACTTTTAAATGTGTGTCCCAAACTCATCGCTTTCTGTGTACCCACCTTATCAGGTCCACCCAAGCTGTGTCTTGACTCTGTATCCTTTTCCCGAGAAGGTGGAGATTTTGCTGTCCATCCTCGACTGATTCTGCAACCGATCCAACGACATCAGCCCACGTGTCCTAAAAACCTTTGCTCTGCTGCTCTTGCTTCACACCTTCTGTCGATTCATCCTCTCCTTGCTCAGTCATCTGCATACTTGCTGAATCAGCAAAACATTATCGCCCTGCATAAATGGTGCAAAAACAGAGATCACTGCAACGCAGAGTAATCAGCTTTCTCCCATATGAGCAGAAATATTTGATCGATCACGCTTTCAACATTACTATCTTCTCTTCTCCCAATGGCCTATTGCATGATTTCGATTACGGTCAGTACCCTGCCTGCTCAACAAACTCTCTTCCTATTGTCCAAGCAATCTCCACTTATGCTCTCAGACTTCCTCTCCTGTCACAGCAAGTGTGGCTCTTCATGGAATTCTCTCAGCCCTTCCTGTCCAGGCTGGATGGAGTTCCTCAAAGCGAGTGTTCTTGGGCCCTTGTTTATTTTTTTCGATTTTCATCAGTGTCTCTCTGACTCTGGAAATCCACTTTTATCTCTTTGCTGATTGACTCACCTCGTCGACCATTCTGTCTACCCGTCGAAACCGCAAGCAGCAGCCTCCTTCACTCTCTGCAGATCTACATTAAATCACAAAGCTGTTTCCAAACAGGCTGAGAACATTTCTTCAATTCTTGAAAAAATCTCACACTCTCATTATGTGTGTCTGAAAGGACGTCTAGAACCCTCCCCACCCCTCCCCCATCTACTTTGTCAACAATTCCTCTTAAGAAATCCTTGTATTCAAACTTTTTGGCCTCACTATCTGCCATAATCTTCTTGGAAGCCACATTTCCAAGCTTGCCTCCAAAGCCAGTCGCTGCTGGGCTCCTCCACAGGCAATTCCCCCTTGACACCTGAGCTCCTGGCCATGTACCAAAGCTTCATCCAGCCTTTGGAGTACTGCTCTTCCCTTCTGGCTGTGCTCCCACCTCTCACCTTTCTTGGCGTTCACGCTGTGAGCCAATACATTTATATCATGGTATGTCCATGATGAGGCCTAGTCTTTGGGTTCCTTAAAGTCTCACTGCAGGCAGGTCGGTGGTCTTGTTCTTCTCCCGTCTCCTCTCTGGCTCGCCACCCCTGCTCGTCGCCTCTGTCCCACCCACCTTTCTGCAGGGCGCTCAAGGTCCGCGTAGCAACCCCGTTCTGGTTAAACTACCAAAATCAGAATCACTGCTCACCTTCACTCTTTCATTCCTTTTTTTTTCCAACCTTTTGGAACAAACTCCCACACACTCTTCATCCTCTTCCTCCAGGTCTTCAAAACAGATGTTTCACCCAGCATCTTTTTTCTTCCCCATCCCAACACATGATCTTTTCTACCCCCCGTTTTAATCACCCCAACTCACCCCCCCCCCCCACATTCCCTGCTTTTCTTCCTGAAGTCCCTGAAGTGTCCTTGTTTACCCCGTGTAGCCCTGCCCATCCCTCTCCCTTCCACAGATCTCCTTATGCCTGTTCCCACTTTTTGTGCTTTCCTCTCTCCACCCTCTTGTCTCCTGCTCCCTGTTATACATCTGTGTGTTTGCTCTTCTACGAGCCTTGACATTGTATAAAAGAAAATAAAATTATTGCCTACAGGTCACATATAAAGCAAACGCCCCCCCTTATGAACCCTTACCAGTGTGAGGTAGTCTCAACTGAGAGCTTTTATTGATTTTTGAGGTCAGAGGTCAAAGGTCATCTTCAGGTTCAAATTTTCTAAAATCGTATTTTTCATCCGATTGACTTTTAAGGTGAACAGATTGCATATTGCGTCACTGAATTGGGAAACACTATTCGAGTCAAAATATCACAAGGTCATTCAAGGGCAAACATCTAAAATCAAATTTCAACTGAAAATCGTCCATTTTTCATCGATTAACCTGAAAATTAAGAGCAATTTGCAGAGTGCCTCACTGAACTGGAAACAACTATTTTTGAGGTCAAGGTCACTTATAGTCAAACTTCATATATTTTTCACAGGAAAAAAATTTAATTTCATCTGACTACCTTTGAGCTTTGATTAAGAGTGTCAATTTCTAATCCTTAATGAAATGTGGCATTTGATGGATCATTCAACCTTTGGGAGAGGGGTGGATTTAGTGTGTCCGTGCCCTGTCAACGTCTTTTTTTGTTTGCCGTTTTTTGTTTTTATGTTTACCCACCTCAGGTCACAATTTAAAAATCATCAGTCACAACCGATTTCACGAAACTTTTCCACATGGTGACATTTGTCATAAGCAAGAAGCCTATTGTTTTTGTGATTCAAATAGGCCAAAGGTAACAACTTTGGTCAAATTTATAAATGCTCAATTTTCATCGATTGACTAAAAATTATGAACGGAATTGCATATCAGTCACTAGTTAACCAGCAATTATTTTTGGTCAACTCGCCACATTTCTTTAAAAAAAAAAAAATTTGTGTGTCATGCATTCAGTCATAGAATTTAATGGGAATGCAGGTTGTTAGTTTTGTAATTGCACCGATTGCCAGTATGCTGCCTTGAGGAAACCAATCTGTCAAGGGGAGAGTAATTTCTTCAGGAGTTTCTCTTAATTGGCAGTAATCTTTTGTTTCTTGCAAAGTTTCCATTACATGAATGTTTATTGTGTGCTGTGCATGATTGGGATCTAAATGATTTGTTTCCTCTAATAGGTGAATTGAAGGAGCAGGCAGCTCCTACGACAGGATGAGTTTCTCGTGTAATTGACGAAGAAAGCAGTTTCAAGGTGTTCTTTTCACGAGTCATATTGTTTAGCAAGACGAAGCGTGCTGAGCAGGCCATGATATTTTATGTCTACAAGAAGTCCTTTAAGGTACTGTATTCATTTGTCACAGCCACGGTGTTGGATGAAGCAGTTTTTCACTTTTTGCAGTTGGAATTGCATTGATGGCATTTGTTATTCCCCTATCTTGGTGAAGTGTTTTTGAGGTTTATGAGCAAGGCTCGAAGCATTCTGTCGTTAGGCAAACAATAGTACAATTTCAATCCTACCTCTGGAGGGGTGAATCGCAAATTTTTTATGTAATGTGCATCATGTCCACTCCGCCTCCCGGTGGGGGGGTATTACAAGTCCCCCATTTACAGTCCAGATTCCGTCCCACGTTTTCAGTGCAGTGAGGTGTTTTGATTATAAGCAGTAGGTATGTTTTGCGTATACAGAGCTGTCAGTTGCCTATCCAGCCACCAAAGGAATTAGGCGTCAGAAAGGAATTGTGTTGCATGCTGGAACAAGATCCGCCCCTGTCGTATATTTTAATCCATGTGGCTATTGACCTTACACACGTATGATCATTAGTTCATAGCACATCTTATCAATCATCATGGGCCCATCTGAACCCTGGCTCAAAATTAGACCAGATAGCAAGCATTCATGACCACATTAAATTGGAGATGCTGTAGCATTGTTGGTAGGGACTGCATCCTGAACATTGAAAATATGCACAGTAATAATATTGACATTATCAGTTTGTATTTTATTGCAGTTTTGCAATCACCAGTTGTTTTTTTTAACCTTTATCCATTGGCATTTACTGCCCTTGATGATTATAATGACAAGTTACAGCTGTTTTTCCTAACTTATCCATGTTGCTGTATGTATAAACTGCTGAACTGTGGGCTACGGAGAGCGTGGTGACAGTGGCCTCTGCTTTGACTGTGGTTCGCCGACGCAAGTCAAACGACACGATACACTTTCAGGCCTGCTTCGCCAGACCTAAAAATTCATGGACAATGATTTATCTCGCCACCATCTTGTGAAGCAAGCACTACGCAACCGTCGTGAGTTAGTCAGTCATATTGTTATGTGCCTGGCTACTCTGTCGCTTGCTTTTTATTTGCATAATTCTGTTGGATCAAACATGGACTCACTTTACACAGATAATTGTACCAAGAATAGATCCAAAAAAAAGTGGCTGCCTCGGCAAGAATAAAAATCGAAAATGACCTTACTGTATTTCAGTTTTATCAATATGTTTGTTTTATTTGCTTTAGTAATAGATCACTTGTCATTAGATATCATTCAAGGCCTTTACAGCTCCTATCATAATTTTCTTCCATAAGACCAGCATGTGTTGCTGCATTTGCAAAATTAATTGAAGAATTATGTTGTCATTCTTTTGGGTTATGTTGATGCTCTAGGGAGGTAGAAGCCCTGCTGAGTCATCATACAAAGAATGATTAAAAGAATGCTGCTTTCTTGCTTAATGCTAGCATTTAAAAAGGATTGAGCACAGAAAGCAAACCTCATGCAATAATTTGCATGCTTAGATGGCGCAAATGCGCTCCTGGCATGAAGTTCCTAGAAGGAACCGTATTATTATTAGTCCCCTCCCAGTATCACGGAGGGGACCATAGGTTTGCTGTCTGTCCGTCCCACCTGTGTTCCCCCACTTTTTCCCATGCCCTTAACATATTACTGAAACTTGGTACATGGCTTTATTCTAAGTTACAGACAAGGATTGAGTTTCAGGGCGTTTCGTCAATTTTTCACAGTTTACAGTGCACTTATAGAAAGTCTACACCCCATTTCAAAAATTTAACTTGTCGCCTTCTAGCCTGAAATGAATTGCATTAATCGACTTTTAACCCTACACCAAAGGTGGATGGAGAGTATGTTTATAATCCCTGGTCTTTGTCTGTCTTTCTGTTTGTGAACAAAAATATCTCTCAACAAGTTGTGAACGGATTTGGACGAAATGTTGTGAGCGCTTGGGTATGTGACAAGGGTGAAATGATAGATTTTGATTAGATCCGGATCGAGAATTTTTTCAGTGATTTTCACAATTTGATATAGGGCGGAAAACGACATATATAGGATTATTTCAAAAGTTTGTGAATGGATTTGGACAAACTTGCTGGGCAGGTTGGGTTTGCTATAAAAGGAAGAATTGATTCGATTTAGTTGGAAGAGTCCAAATCGGATCCAATAATTTTTTTTCAGCAATTCTTCACCATGAAGTATAGACTAAACGACATATAGATGATATTTCAAAAAGTTAGGATGGATGTTGGATAAAACTTGTGTTTGAGTTGGTTAGTTTGACAAGACAAGGCTGAATAAATTTTAGTTCAGGTCCGAATCCAGATCCGGACTAATTGGGATACAAAAACGTAAAATAATCAGCCTGGCAGAGTATGTGCCTCTACCGCAGTGCCCTTAGTTCCCCCGTTATTTCTACTTTTGAACCCACAATTCCAGAGTGAAAACTATTCACATTTCAGCAAATATTAATAATAACAAAACTGGAAATATCTTGTTTGATAGATGTCTGGCAACTGTAATGGCAACCCTTATAATGGCAACCCTATAATGGCAACTGTAAGTTAAGCTCAGATGTAACCAATCCCTTCAAAATTACACACCTGTTAATTGCCTCCAACCTGTGTTAAATTGTAGTGATGGTGATTAGTCAAAAAAAATCAGCTGTTCCTGTAGGGTTTCCTTGCTGGGTAGTTTCATTTCACAGCAAAAGACTCAACATGAGGAAGGCAGGAGTTTTCATATGACCTTGATAAAGTCAGATGGGGGAAGGATATAAAACGATATTTCAAAAGGCCTTTGAAATTCCCTATGAGCATAGTTCAAGACGATCATTAAGAGTTGGAGGCATTGGTACCACAAAGACCCTGCCCAGATCATGCCATCCCTCCAAACTGGATGACCAAGCAAGTGGGAGACTTGACAGAGGGCACCAAAAGCCAAGTGGCATCTTGAAGAGATCATGCCTTATGGCAAAGATGGTCACTGTGTTGCATGTGGACAACAATTTATCCAAGCACTCCACAGTCTGGCCTGATGTATGTGGCAAGAGGAAGCATTACTCAAAAAAGCTACCTTGAAGTCTCCGTGGTATCAACAAACACTCCAGAGATCTGTTGAAGCTGTGTGGCAAAAAGTTTGTGTTCTGACAAACCAATGAACTTTTTGGCCTAAATGTAAAAGTTACCGTTTGTGCAATACCCAACCACAGCACATCACCCAAAAACACCATCCCACTTTGAAGGCATGTGATTGGGGGCATAATGTTCGGGGATGTTCTCCATTAAGCAGGGACGTGGGGCACTTGTCAGGATAGATGGGAAAATGGATGGAGCAAAATACTAGGGAAACCTTGCTGCCCTCTGCAAGAAAGCTGAAATTTGGATGAAGTTCACCTTCGATTGACCAACGACCCAAAGCACACCGCCAAAGCCTTGACTGTAGTTGGCAAAGGACAAAAGATAAATCCTCTTGTGTGCCCAGTCAAGCCCCGACTCATCATCCAATTCGAAATCTGTTGCATGACTTTGAAAATTGCTGTCCATAAACGCTCCCCAACGCAACTTGATGAATAGCTTGAACAGTTTTTGCAACAGGAAGGAATGGGCAAATATTGCTCATCAAAGGTGCTGAAAGTTGCTCGAGACTCATCCCAACAACTCCATTCTTCTTCTTCTTTCGGCTGCTCCCGTTAGGGGTCGCCACAGGGATCAACGTTCTCATTTCGCTCTATCCCTCACACTTCCAGTGACACTCCAACGCCCGCATGTCCGCCTCACCGCATCCATGAACCTCTTCTTTGGCCTTCCTCTTCCTCCTGCTGGCGGCTCCATCCTCCAGCATCCTTCTCCCGAATACCCGCTTCCCCTGTGCATTGTCCAAACCATCTCAATCTCACCTCTCTCACTTTGTCTCCAAACCGTCCTACCTGCGCTGTCCCTCTAATTATACTCAGTTCCTTACCTGTCCATCCTCGTACTCCAACAGAGAATCGCAGCATCTTAACTGTGCCACCTCCAGCTCGCTTTCCTTCTTTTTGTCAGCCGCCACCACTCCAAACATACAAATAGCTGTCTCATACCGTCTTTATACACTTTCCCTTATCTTGCAGCTACCCTTTCTGTCACAAATCACTCCTGCAACTCTTCCAGCCACTCATCTGCCTGCACTCTCTTTTTTCACTTCTCTACCACACTCTCCGTTACTTTGGACGGTTTTATCCCAAGTATTTAAACCATCCACTTCCCACCTCAACTCCTTGCAACCCCCACCATACCCCACCCTCCCTTTCATTACGCACATTTGTACTCCGTCTTACTCCGACCTGTACTATCATTCCCCTTTTTCCTTCAGTGCGTACCTCAATCCTTCTCGAGGCTCGCCAGCCTGCTCCCTACTCTCCCAAGATCATGATTGTCATCCGCGAACATCATAGTCCATGGAACTCAGTCTATCTCGTCGTCAACCTGTCCATTCACCATTGCAAACAGGAAAGGGCTCAGAGTTGATCCTTTGGTTGCAATCCCACTTTAACCTTAAACCGGTTCCGTCATTCTTACCGCACACCTCACCGCTGTCACTCTGTCCTCATACATATTCCTGCACGTCCTCACAACATTCTCCACCACTCCCGACCTTCTTACAATGCCCAATCCTCTCTTGGCACCCTAGTCAAAGCTTTCTCTTTTAATCACACAAACAACAATTAACTCCTTTGCGCCTTCCCTTACTCTCCATCAACAGTCTCAAAGCAACATGCGCATCAGTGGTGCTCTTTCCTGCGCATTAAACCCATATTGCTCTGCTCACAATCGTCACTCTCCTCTCAACCATAGCTTCCACTACTCTTTCCCACAACTGTTCATGGTGTGGCTAACAACTTTATCCTTTGTTATTTCCAGCTCTGCAACCCTTGTTTTGAATTGGAACCAGTACTTCGATCTCCACTCCTCGGCATTCTCTCACGTTTCCAAGATTTTATTAACAATCTGGTTAGCAACCCCACTGCATCTTCTCTAAGCATTTCCATGCCTCCCTGTATATTCATCTTGCCAACACGCCTTTTCCACTTGTCTATCTCTTCATAGCAGACCTCACTTCAGTCCTTACTGATCCCACCCACTTCCTGATTCCTATCTCCACCTCTTCCAACTTCTCTCTCTCTCATTTCTCATTCATCAGCTCTCAAAGTACTCCATCACCTTCTCAACACCACTTCTCCTCGCTCTGTCAGACATTCCATTTGCATCCTTTATCCACCCTAACCTGCAGCACATCCTTCCCACTCGTCCCTCTGTCTTGCCAATCGGTATAAAATCCGTTTCCCTCCTTTGTATCCAACTTCTAACAGCTCGTCATAATTGCTTTTTCTTAGCCTTTGCACTCTCTCTTTGCCTTTCGCCGCCCACTACCTTGTACTCCTGCCTATTTCATCTCTCTGACTATCCCACTTCTTTATTCGCAACCCCTTCTTCCTTATACTTTCCTGTATTCCTCGTTTCCCACCACAACTTCCTTATCTCCTTCCTCTGTCCAGATTGTCACCCAAGTACCTTCCTAGCTTATTCTCCCTCACACTTCTGCGGTTGCCCAATCATCCCCCCATCTTTACCACCGTACAACACCTGGTGTCGCCTCCCAAAATCCACGCAACAGTCTTCTCCTTCAGCTGTTCCACCATCTGGTCCTATGGTTCAGCCCTCCCTCTCTTCCTCAACCATCACCTCCAAAATCAATTCTTACGGACCCACAATCGACTGCTTGTCGGCTACACTTTTTCCCTGGCCACCACCTACGGTCTCTAATCTCTGTTCAGGTTGCATCTCCGCTTTAAGATGATAACTCCACCTGTGTGACTTTCCTCCACTCTTGTATGTCACCCTGTGTTCCTCCTCTTTCTTTGAATACGTATTTACCACTGCCATTTTCCATTCTTTTGCAAACTCTACACCATTTTGCCCTTCCACATTTCTCTTGTTGAGACCGTACTTACCCATCACCTCCTTCTCCTTCTTTATTCCCTTCCCCAACATGCCCCATTGATTCTGCTCCAATCACCACTCTTTTTTCCATTTTTTTTTTCCTTTGGATACACTCGTCCAACCATCATCTAACTCCTCCGAAATCTTCTTTATCTCCATCTCACACCCCATATGCGGGGAATATGCACCGATGACATTCACACCCCCTTCAATTTCCAACTTCACACTCATCACCTCGGGTCAGACACTCTCCTTTCCTCCAATACCCTTCTTAACATATCTTCCTTCAGATACCCCGACACCATTTCTTCCTTCCATCCACACCGTGGTTAGACAGTTTTGAAACACCTCCAATGCTCCAGGCCTGCTCCCACCCATTTTGGTCTCTTTGTTACACACAGTATGTCCACCTTTCTCTCTCCATCATATCAGCAAACTCTCGCCCTTTTGCCAGTCATCGTCCAACATTCAGAGTTTCCAACTTCTCACCTCCACACTTATACTTCTTCCCCCTCTTGCCATGCCTCTGATCGCCTTCCCCGTTCTCCTTCTTCCTCCTTCGCCCAGCAGTAGGTACATTTCCACTTGGTCCCTCTGACCACCGGTTACCGGTGGGTGTTGTAACCCGGGCTCGACCGTATCCGGTATGGAATTCGTTTTGTTGTCCGGCATAATGATTTTTTGGCATAGGTTTTCACCGGATGCCCTTTCCTTGACCACGGTCGCCTCTTACGACACACAGGATATGGTACACCTATTCTAACCGGGGATACACCGGAGCCAGTAACTGGTACTATTTCGCCGACCTCGGGGATGACAGGCTGAGTTCAACCCCCTGGTGTTATACGGACTTGGTATATATTTATATATATATATATATATATATATATATATAAATATTATTATATTATATATTATATACTATATATATATTAATTCAGTGGCCCAACGGGGCTTGAACTCGGGCTTTGGGTCCCAAGCCGCTGCCCTAACACTGCCGAACACCACATAATCATCCCAACAGACTCACACCTGTAATCTGTACAAACGGCTTCCACAAGTAATTTACTCAAGGTGGGGTTGGACACCACTTTTCTCCAACCAAGATTGTAGTTTTGATTTTTTAATTCTTTTTCTGAAATTTGTGGAATTTGTTTCATTTGGAAGTTGTGGTTATGGTATTGTAAATAAAGGTGGAAGTCTGCTTTTAATGCAATTTTCCAGCTATATGGTAACAAATGCTTTTTGAAAGGGGGTGTAAACTTTTCTATATTCACTGGTCTTGCCTTTTGGACTCACGAAATATCATGTTATACTGATGGTTCAGTTTTCAGCTGCCCTGACTCCACCCCTCTTGCTTTACACCCATTGGCTTGGCAGCTAGTCTGACTCCACACGCAATTACATTTTGCATCACCATTCCATGAATAGCACAGATTGACGGGCCCTAGGCATTGATGCCTGTCTGTTGTTTCATGTCCCCATGTAATTGGATGATCCCAGGTATATAACCACGATAGTATTTATATACTGACATAGCTGTACGGCATTTTTTATTTGCTTCATGTATGTAATATTGATAAGTTACAAACAGTTTTGAGTTTCAGGGGATTTCGTCTTATGTTTCAGAGTTATGCCCTTTTGGGCATATTACAAAGAATCTCGCTCTTGTTAAATAAGTTTTGTATCCAACTAAGCTGAAGTTTTTCTCTCCATAATATTTGGATAAAAAAAAATACGATCATTGTCTAAGTTGCATGTTAAGGCACAAATATACAGTTGGAATTTCAATCTTGTGTTAATGCATCTCTGATATTTTTCCTACAGAGGCAAGGATTGAGGGAGTTGGTGTCCTGGGCTTGGAACAAGCCCTTACCTGACATCTCACCACAGTTCTGAGGCCATCAGCAAACAGAGCTATGATTGTGTTGCTAAAGGCCGAGGTATATTTATCATTCCATTGAAGCAATTTCGATGAACAGGACTTACTCCACAGATATTATCATTGTGTATGCAAAGTCTAAAAATTGTAAATTTAGAGTGCAAATTGAAAGTTTTGAATGGAAGAAGATGAATGATGAGTTTGCAATGAGTGGTTTTGTATGTCTCTAGCGGATGGGTGGAAGAGTTCATAGACTGGTATTTGTTGGATAGTGTGGGAAGAGTCGTCATGTGAATGAGCACTTCTTCATATCGTGTAGTGGTGGGCACAGTACTGCATAATAGGATTTTGAAAAGCACACAAATACTTGATGGATGTGGCCATTGAGCTAGATGGTGGCAAATTAAGAGAGGATACTGAGGAAAATGGAGCAGTTCCAAATTCTTATTCTTAACTAGTTAGAAACACATAGCAGCTTTTCTTGCTTTCTTGCATTTTCTCCGAATCTGTATCTCTGTCTGCATGCTCTGCATTTCGAGCGTCTGGTTGGTGTCTGGCCTCTTCAACAATTACTTATTTTTACGCAATGTGGATATTCTCGAGATGATGGACTGTTAAGATTATGGCTTAGTGGGTCCTAAAAATATACCTCATCATGAGAAACTGATGTTCAAAACTTTCATGCTCATTGTTTGTTAGAATAACCCGAATCAACTTGGTTAGAGTTCTACGGTTGTTTGGGAGTCGGTTGTCTTTGTATGCATTCTAAACACATTTGTCTTTACATGGCATTGAACTCAGCACTCGAGGTTTGATCTATCTTATTTTTAAGGGCTTATATTTTTAATAATTCAAAGTTAGGGGAATTGAAAACCACCGTTATTGCTTTGTGTTGACCATTAGCATTATAATACAGTCGTAACCTTTTTGAGCATGTTTGTGCAGATGGCACCACCGATAGTAATACAATTGGCAGAGTATTACTCAGGAACTTTTGGAGTCCTCGGAACTTTTGGAAGTTTTGGTCCTCGGGAATTTTGGGCCTTTTGGGTCCTCAGGACTTTTTGGACTTTCAGTCAATCGGGAACTTCTTGGGCTTTGGAGTTCTCAGGAACATTTTTGGATCCTCAATAACTTATTTTGGGACTTTTCTGGGTCCTCGGGGTGCTGAAACCATGAACCAGCCACCCTAAGTCCATGACTTCTTGCAATGTCAAGGAACTTAGTGCTATTGTGGTTCACAGTACCAGACCCATGGGGACCAACACATGTCATAACCATCCAGTCAATGCATTGAAATCCCCCAAGACTCGAAAAGTATGTTGCCTTGGGCACTGATCAACCACAGACTCGAGCGTGGCATAGAATGCGTCCTTCACGGTGAGATCACTC
>CM068960.1:93957959-93998127 GCA_035128595.1 Eptatretus atami
TCCTCGCTCTGTCGGAGTGTATGAGAGACCAGGAAACGACACCCAAGAGTGACGAATCATTCGTCTTCTACGCTCGTTGACCCAGTTTACCTCAATTTTTATTGGCAGCTTATTGGACACAGCTACAGCAACTCCTTGGGCATGGTAATCATCAGAGCGACCAGACCAATGGAAGGTGTAACCACCCACATGATCTCGCCACGATCCGGTCTCCGACCTCAGAGAGTGCTGCCTTGACACGAGCCTCGTCAATGTATGCAAATTAAAAAAAAAAAAAACCGATGTTCAAACACTTGAGCTCAGATGACAACAGAGACAGGTGCTCATTCTCTCTTGGGGATAGCATTCCAGGCACCACCCGAAGGGACCACTCAGGACCCAGCAGACTGCGTCTGAGGGAGACACCTCAGCACCACCCTGATGCACACATGCAATCCATCCAGGAAGGTTACCCTGCGTTTTTCCTCTGTCGTCAGAGTGGGGATCCTGAAGGCTTTGCCCCAATCCATACTGGTGAGCTGCCCTGTGAAGGACAGCTGCACAGGAGGTACTCCCACGGAGGGTTTTCAGTTTTCATGCACAGATTTATCCCATTCGTCTTCAGTTGGCATACCATCCTCCTGCCCATGGTACACTAAATGTTGTGGCGAGGCGTTGTCCTGAAACAATTTGCCTTCGCCTCGTAAGGAAAATCCAACTGAAAGCAATCTGAGTTCCTTCCACAAGTTTGGAACAAGTGTGTGTCTACCCTGAGGAGACCAGGAAACAACATCTTTCTCATCTCAAGTCTGAACTCTCAAACCTGTATCCTGCTCCAAATCCTGGTGGTGTCTATTTCAGTCTGTTTCTGGTCTATGTTCCCTCTCCATCCCCTCCTTAAATCAAATGGCCACACAGCTGATGCTGCATGTGAAAAGACTGAATCCCTAAACTCCGTGTTTACTTCTAAATAGTGTGTCCCAAACTCACGCTTTCTGTACCCACCTTACTCAGTCCCACCCAGCTTGTTCTTGGACTCTGTATCCTTTCTTCCCGAGAAGGTGGAGATTTTGCTGTCCATCCTCGACTGATTCTGCAACCGATCCAGACGACATCAGCCCACGTGTCCTAAAACCTGCTCTGCTGCTCTTGCTCACCTCTCTGTTCATTCACCTCTCCTTTGCTCAGGTCATCTGCATCTGCTTGAAATCAGCAAACATTATCGCCCTGCATAAAAATGTGGCAAAAACAGATCACTGCAACTGCAGACTAATCAGCCTTCTCCCAATCATGAGCAAAATTTTGGAATCATCATCCGCTTTCAACATTAATCCTTCCTCTTCTCCAATGGCCTGATTGCATGATTTCGATAGGTCAGGTACCCTGCCCTGCTCAACAAACTCTCTTCCTATGGTTTCCAAGGCAATCTCCACTTATGGCTCGCAGACTTCCTCTCCTGTCACAGCAACGTGTGGCTCTTCATGGAATTCTCTCAGCCTCTTCCTGCCAGGCTGGATGGAGTTCCTCAAAGCAGTGTTCTGGGCCCTGTTATTTTTCTGATTTTCATCAGTGATCTCTCTGACTCTGGAAATCCACTTTTATCTCTTTGCTGATGACTCACCCTGTCGCACCATCTGTCACCCGTCAAACCGCAAGCAGCAGCCTCTTCACTCTCTGCAGATCTACATAAATCACAAAGCTGTTCCAACATGAGAACATTTCTTTCAATCTTGAAAAATCTCACACTCTCATTATGTGTGTCTGAAAGGACGTCTAGAACCCTCCCCACCCCTCCCCATCTACTTTGTCAACAATCCTCTGAAGAAATCCTTATTCAAACTTTGGCCTCACTATCTGCCATAATCTTTCGGAAAGCCACATTTCCAAGCTGGCCTCCAAAGCCAGTCGCTGACTGGGCGTCCTCCACAGTGCAAATTCCCTCCTTGACACCTGAGCTCCTGGCCATGTACAAAGCTTCATCACAGCCTTTTGGAGTACTGCTTTCCCTCTGGCTGGTCTCCCACCTCTCACCTTTCTTGGCCACGCTGTGGAAGCCAATACATTTAATCATTGGTATGTCCATGATGAGGCCTAGCTTTGGGTTCTCTTAAAGTCTCACTGCAGGCAGGTCGGTGGTCTTTTCTTCTCCCGTCTCCTCTCTGGGCTCGCCACCCCTGCTCCGTCTGCCTCTGTCCCACCACCTTTCTGCAGGGCGCTCAAGGTCCGCTAGCAACCCGTTCTGGTTAAACTACCAAAATCAAGAATCACTGCTCACCTTCACTCTTTCATTCCTTTTTTTTTCCACCTTTTTGAACAAACTCCCACACACTCTTCATCCCCTCTTCCTCCAGGTCTTCAAAACAGCTGTTCACCAGCATCTTTTTTCTTCCCCATCCCAACCATGATCTTTTCTACCCCCCGTTAACACCCCAACTCACCCCCCCCCCCCACATTCCCTGCTTTCCTTCCTGAAGTCCCTGAAGTGTCCTTGTTTACCCCGTGTACCCTGCCCATCCCTCTCCCTTCCACAGATCTCCTTATGCCTGTTCCCACTATTTTGTGCTTTCCTCTCCCACCCCTCTTGTCTCCTGCTCCCCTTGTTATACATTCTGTGTGTTTGCTCTTCTACGAGCCTTGACATTGTATAAAAGAAAATAAAATTGCCTACAGGTCACAATATAAAGCAATCGTTATAAACTTACCAGTTGTTGAGGTAGTCTCAACTGAGAGCCTATTTATTGATTTTTGAGGTCAGAGGTCAAAGGTCATCTTCAGGTCAAATTTCTAAAATCGTCATTTTTCATCCGATTGACTTTTAAGTGTGAACAGGATTTGCATATTGCGTCACTGAATTGGGAAACACTATTCGAGGTCAAAATATCAAAGGTCAATTCAAGGGCAAACATCTAAAATCAAATTTCAACTGAAAAATCGTCAATTTTCATCCGATTAACCTGAAAATTAAAGAGCAATTGCAGAGTGCCTCACTGAACTGGAAACAAACTATTTTTGAGGTCAAAGGTCACTTAAGGTCAAACTTCATTAATTTCAAGCAGAAAAAAATTTAATTTTCATCTGACTACCTGAGCTTTGATTAAGAGTGTCAATTTTTAATCTTAATGAAATGGGCATTTTGATGGATCATTGCAACCTTTGGAGAGGGGGTGGATTTGTGTGCCGTGCCCTGCTCAACGTCTTTTTCTTGTTTGCCTGTTTTTTGTTTATGTTTACCACCTACAGGTCACAATTTAAAATCATCAGTCACAACCGATGTTCACGAAACTTTTCCACATGGTGACATTTGTTCTAAGCAAGAAGCCTATTGTTTTTGTGATAACATAGGCCAAGGTCAACAACTTTGTCAAATTTATAAAATGCTCAATTTTCATCAGATTGACTAAAAATTTGAACGGAATTGCATATCAAGTCACTGAGTTAACCAGCAATTATTTTTTGAGGTCAACATCGGCCACATTTCTTTAAAAAAAAAAAAAAATTGTTGTGTCATCATTGCAGTCATGAATTTAATTGGGAATGCAGGTTTAGTTTTTGTACATTTGCAAGACATTTGGCCCAGTATGCTGCCTTGAGGAAACCAATCTGTCAAGGGGAGAGTATTTCATTCAGAGTTTCTCTTAATTGCAGTAAATCTTTTGTTCTTGCAAAGTTTCCATTTACATGAATGTTTATTGTGTGCTGTGCATGATTGGATCTAAATGATTTGTTTCCTCTAATAGGTGAATCTGAAGGAGCAAGGCAGCTCCTACGACAGGATGAGTTTCTCGTGTCAATTGGACGAAGAAAGCAGTTTCGAAGGGTGTTCCTTTTCACGAGCTCATATTGTTTAGCAAGACGAAGCGTGCTGATGCAGGCCATGATATTTATGTCTACAAGAAGTCCTTTAAGGTACTGTATTCATTTGTCAGCCACTGGTTGGATGAAGCAGTTTTTCACTTTTTTGCCAGTTGGAATTGCATTGTGGATGGCAATTGTATTCCCCTATCTTGGTGAAAGGTTTTTGAGGTTTATGAGCAAGGCTCGAAGCTATTCCTGTCGTTGGCCAAACAATATACAATTCAATCCTGACCTCTGGAGGGGGGAATGCAAATTTTTTATGTAATGTGCATCATGTCACTCCGCCTCCCGGTGGGGAGGGTATTACAAGTCCCACCATTTACAGTCCAGCATTCCTGTCCCACGTTTTCAGTGCAGTGAGGTGTTTTGAATTATAAGCAGTAGGTATGTTTTGCGTATACAGAGCTGTCAGTTGCCTATCCACCACCAAAGGAATTATGCGTCAGAAGAATGTGTTGCATGCTTGGAACAAGATCCGCCCCCTGCTCGTTATTTTAATCCATGATGGCATATGACCTTACACACGTAATTGATCATTAGGTTCATAGCACATTCTATCAATCATCATGCCCATCTGAACCCTGGCTCAAAAATTAGACCAGATAGCAAGCATTCATGACCACATTAAATTGGAAATGCTGTAGCATTGTGGTAGGACTGCATCTGAACATGAAAAATATGCACAGGTAATAAAGTATTACATTATCCAGTTTGTATTTTATGCAGTTTTAGCAACAACCCAGTTGTTTTTTTTAAGCATTGTATCCAATTTGGCATTACTGCCCTCTGATGATTATAATGACAAAGTACAGCTTGTTTTTCCTAATTACCATGTGGCTGTGTATAGACTGCTGAACTGGGCATGACGGAGAGCGTTGGTGACAGTGGCCTCTGCTTTGAGCTGTGGTTCCGCCGACGCAAGTCAAACGACACGCATACACTTCAGGCTGCTTCGCCAGACCTAAAAGATTCATGGACAAATGATATCTCGCACATCTTGTGAAGCAAGCACTACGCAACCGTCGTGAGTAGTCAGTCATATTGTTTATGTGCCTGGCATACTCTGTCGCTTGCTTTAGTTATTTGCCTAATTTCTTGGCATCAAACATGGACATCATTTACACAGATAATTGTACTTCCAAGAATAGATCCAAAAAAAAGTGGCTGCCTTGGGCAAGAATAAAAATCGAAAATGACCTTACTGTATTCAGTTTTATCAATATGTTTGTTTTATTTGCTTGTAGTAATAGATCAGCTGTCATTAGATATCATTCAAAGGCCTTTACAGCATCCTATCATAATTTTCTTCCATAAGACCAGCATGTGTTGCGCATTTGGCAAAATTAATTGAAGAAATTATGTTGTCATTCTTTGGGTTATGTTTGATGAGTCTGGGAGGTAGAAGCTCTGCTGAGTCATCATACCAAAGAATGATAAAAGAATGCTGCTTTCTTGCTTAATGCTCAGCATTTAAAAAGGATTGAGCACAGACAAGCAAACTCATGGCAATAATTTTGCATGCTTGATGCGCAAATGGCTCTGCATGAAGTTCCTAGTAAGGGAACTCGTATTATTATTAGTTCCCCTCCAGTATCACCGAGGGGACCATAGGTTTGCTGTCTGTCCGTCCCACCTGTGTTTCCCCCACTTTTTCCCATGCCCTTAACATATTAACTGAAACTTGGTACATGGCTTTATTCTAAGTTACAGAACAAGTTTGAGTTTCAGGGCGTTTCGTCAATTTTTCACAGTTACAGTGCCCTATAGAAAGTCTACACCCCATTTCAAAAATTTAACCTTTTGTCCTTCTAGCCTGAAATGAAATTGCATTAATCAGACTTTTTAACCTCTACACCAAAGGTGGATGGAGGTATGTTTAATCCCTGTCTGTCTGTCTTTCTGTTTGTGAAACAAAATATCTCTCAACAAGTTGTGAACGGATTTGGACGAAATGTTGTGGAGCGCTTGGGTATGTGACAAGGTGAAATGATAGATTTTGATTAGATCCGGATCGAGAATTTTTTCAGTATTTTTCACAATTTGATAATAGGGCGAAAACGACATATAGTAGGATATTTCAAAAAGTTGTGAATGGATTTGGACAACTTGCTGGGCAGGTTGGGTTTGTAAAAAGAAGAATTGATTCGATTTTTAGTGAAATCCAAATCCGGATCCAATAATTTTTTTCAGCAATTCTTCACCATTGAATATAGGACTAAACGACATATAGATGAATTTCAAAAAGTTATGGATGGATTTGGATAAAACTTGGTAGTTGAGTTGGTTAGTTGACGAGAACAAGCTGAATAAATTTTAGTTCAGGTCCGAATCCAGATCCGACTATCATTGGGATACAAAACGTTAAACTAATCACCTGGCAGAGGTATGTGCTCTACCGAGTGCCCTTCTAGTTCCCCTTTATTTCACTTTGACCCACAATTCCAAGTGAAAACTAATTCAACATTTCAGCAAATTAATTAATATACAAAACTGGAATATCTTGTTTGGATAAGGTCTGGCAACTGTAATGGAACCCTTATAATGGCAACCCTATAATGGCACTGTAAGTTAGCTCAGATGTAACCAATCACCTTCAAAATTACACACCATGTTAATTGCCTCCACCTGTGTTAAATTGTAGTGATGGTGATTACAAAAAAAATCACTGTTCCTGTAGGGTTCCTCTGCTGGGTAGTTCATTTCACAGCAAAAGACTCAACCATGAGAACAGGAGTTTTCATATGACCTTGGGATAAAGTACAGATGGGGGAAGGATATAAAAATATTTCAAAAGGCTTTGAATATCCCTTGAGGCTAGTCAAGACGATCATTAAGAAGTGGAAGCATATGGTACCACAAAGACCCTGCCCAGATCATGCCATCCTCCAAACTGGATGACCAAGCAATGAGGAGACTGACAGAGGGCACCAAAAGGCCAATGGCAATCTTTGAAAGAGTCATGCCTTATGGCAAAGACTGGTCACTGTGTGCATGTGACAACAATATCCAAGCACTCCACAAGTCTGGCTGTATGTATGGTGGCAAGAAGGAAGCATTACTCAAAAAAGCTCACTTGAGTCCGTTTGAGTATCACACAAAACACTCCAGAGATTGTTGAAGCTGTGTGGCAAAAAGTTTGTGTTCTGACAAACCAAAATGAACTTTTTGGCTAAATGTAAAACGTTACGTTTGTGCAAACCCAACACAGCACATCACCCAAAGAACACCATCCCTACTTGAAGCATGGTGATGGGGGCATCATGTTACGGGGATGTTTCTCATAAGCAGGGACGGGGCACTTGTCAGGATAGAGGAAAATGGATGGAGCAAAATACTGAGGGAAACCTGCTGGCCTCTGCAAGAAAGCTGAAATTGGATGGAAGTTCACCTTCAGATTGACAACGACCCAAAGCACACCGCCAAAGCCTGCACTGTAGTGGCAAAGGACAAAAGATAAATCCTCTTGTAGTGCCAGTCATAGCCCCGATCTCATCAATCGAAATCTGTGGCATGACTTGAAAATTGCTGTCCATAAACGCTCCCCACGCAACTTGACTGAGCTTGAACGTTTTTGCACAGAAGAATGGGCAATAATTGCTCAATCAAAGTGTGCAAAGTTGCTCGAGAACTCATCCCAACAACTCTTCTTCTCTTCTTTCGGTGCTCCCGTAGGGGGTCGCCACAGGGATCAACCGTCTCATTTCGCTCTATCCTCACATCTTCCATTGGACACCCAACGCCGCATGCCGCCTCACGCATCATGAACCTCTTCTTTGGCCTTCCTCTTCCTCTCCTGCCTGGCGGCTCCATCCTCCAGCATCCTTCTCCGATATACTCCGCTTCCTCCCTGTGCACTTGTCCAAACCATCTCAATCTTCACTCTCTACTTTGTCTCCAAACCGTCCTACCTGCGCTGTCCCTCTAATTATACTCAGTTCCTTACCTGTCCATCTCGTCACTCCAACAGGAATCGCAGCATCTTTAACTGTGCCACCTCCAGCTCGCTTCTCGTGTCTTTTTGTCGCGCCAACCACTCCAAACATACAACATAGCTGTCTCACTACCGTCTTATACACTTTCCCCTTATCTTGAGCTACCTTCTTGTCACAAATCATCCGCAACTCTTCATCCACTGCCACTCTGCCTGCACTCTCTTTTTCACTTCTCTACCACACTCTCCGTTACTTTGGACGTTTATCCCAAGTATTTTAAACCAATCCACTTCCCACCTCAACTCCTTGCAACCGCACCATACCCCACCCTCCCCTCTTCTTACGCACATTTACTCCGTCTTACTCCGAACTGTACTATCATTCCCCTTTTTCCTCAGTGCGTACCTCAATCCTTCTCGGGCTCGCCTGAGCCTGCTCCCTACTCTTCCCTACAGATCATGATGTCATCCGCGAAAATCATAGTCCATGGAGACTCCAGTCTGATCTCGTCGTCACCTGTCCATCACCATTGCAAACAGGAAAGGGCTCAGAGTTGATCCTTTGGTTGCAATCCCACTTTAACTTAAACCGGTTCCGTCCATTCCTTACCGCACACCTCACCGCTGTCACTCTGTCCTCATACATATCCTGCACGATCCTCACAACTCTCCACCCTCCCGATTCCTTCTACAATGCCAACATCCTCTCTTGGCACCCTATGCAGAAGCTTTCTCTTTAATCACACCAAACAACAATGTAACTCCTTTTGGCCTTCTTATACTCCCATCAACAGTCTCAAAGCAAACACGCATCAGTGGTGCTCTTTCCTGCATTAAACCCATATTGCTCCTCACAATCGTCACCTCTCCTCTCAACCATAGCTCCACTACTCTTTCCCACAACTGTCATGGTGTGGCTAACACTTTATCCTTGTTATTTCAAGCTCTGCAATCCCTTGTTTTGAATAATTGGAACCGAAAGTCACTTCGATCTCCACTTCCTCGGCATTTCTCTCACGTTCCAAGATTTTATTAAAATCTGCGTTAGCAACCCCATGCATCTTCTAAGCATTTCCATGCCTCCCTGGTATATCATCTGCCAAACGCCTTTTCCACTTGTTTCTCTTATAGCAGACCTCACTTTCATCCTTACTGATCCACCCACTTCCTGATTCCTATCTCCACCTCTTCCAACTTTCTCTCTCTCTCTTTTCTCATTCATTCAGCTCTCAAAGTACTCCATCCACCTTCTCAACACCCACTTCTCTCGCTCGTCAGACATTCCATTTGCATCCTTTATCACGCCTAACCTGCAGACATCCTTCCCAGCTCGTCCCTCTGTCTTGCCAATCGGTATAAATCCGTTTTCCTTCCTTGTATCCAACTCTAACAGCTCGTCATATTGCCTTTTTCTTAGCCTTTGCCCTCTCTCTTGCCTTTCGCCGCCACTCCTTACTCCTGCCTATTTTCATCTCTCTCCTGTGTGTCTACCCTGAGGAGAGCCAGGAAACAACATCTTTCTCATCTCAAGTCTGAACTCTCAAACCTGTATCCCTGCTCCAAATCCTGGTGGTGTCTATTTCAGTCTGTTTCTGGTCTATGTTCCCTCTCCATCCCCTCCCTTAAATCAAATGGCCACACAGCTGATGCTGCATGTGAAAAGACTGAATCCCTAAACTCCGTGTTTACTTCTAAATAGTGTGTCCCAAACTCACCGCTTTCTGTACCCACCTTACTCAGTCCCACCCAGCTGTTCTTGGACTCTGTATCCTTTTCTCCCGAGAAGGTGGAGATTTTGCTGTCCATCCTCGACTGATTCTGCAACCGATCCAGACGACATCAGCTCACGTGTCCTAAAAACCTGCTCTGCTGCTCTTGCTCACCCTCTCTGTTCTATTCACCCTCTCCTTTGCTCAAGGTCATCTGCCATCTGCTTGGAAATCAGCAAACATTATCGCCCTGCATAAAAATGGTGCAAAAACAGATCACTGCAACTGCAGACTAATCAGCCTTCTCCCAATCATGAGCAAAATTTTGGAATCCATCATCGCTTTCAACATTAAATCCTTCCTCTTCTCCAATGGCCTGATTGCATGATTTCGATATGGTCAGGTACCCTGCCCTGCTCAACAAACTCTCTTCCTATGGTATCCAAGGCAATCTCCACTTATGGCTCGCAGACTTCCTCTCCTGTCACAGCCAACGTGTGGCTCTTCATGGAATTCTCTCAGCCCTCTTCCTGGCCAGGCTGGATGGAGTTCCTCAAAGCAGTGTTCTGGGCCCTGTTATTTTTCTGATTTTCATCAGTGATCTCTCTGACTCTGGAAAATCCACTTTATCTCTTTGCTGATGACTCCACCCTCTGTCGCACCATCTGTCACCCGTCAAACCGGCAAGCAGGCAGCCTCTTCACTCTCTGCAGATCTACATAAATCACAAGCTGTTCCAACACTGAGACATTTCTTTCAATCTTGAAAAATCTCACACTCTCATTATGTGTGTCTGAAAGGACGTCTAGAACCCCTCCCCCACCCTCCCCCATCTACTTTGTCAACAATCCTCTTGAAGAAATCCTTTTATTCAAACCTTTGGGCCTCACTATCTGCCATAATCTTTCTTGGGAAAGCCACATTTCCAAGCTGGCCTCCAAAGCCAGTCGCTGACTGGGCGTCCTCCACAGTGCAAATTCCCTCCTTGGCACACCTGAGCTCCTGGCCATGTACAAAGCTTCCATCCACAGCCTTTTGGAGTACTGCTTTCCCCTCTGGGCTGGTGCTCCCACCTCTCACCTTTCTTGGCTTCACGCTGTGGAAGCCAATACATTTAGGATCATTGGTATGTCCCATGATGAGGCCTAGCCCTTTGGGTTCTCTTAAAGTCTCACTGCAGGCAGGTCGGTGGTCTTTGTCTTCTCCCGTCTCCTCTCTGGCCTCGCCACCCTGCTCCGTCTGCTCTCTGTCCCACCCACCTTTCTGCAGGGCGCTCAAGGTCCGCTAGCAACCCGTTCTGGTTAAACTACCAAAATCAAGAATCACTGCTCACCTTCACTCTTTCATTCCTTTTTTTTCCCACCTTTGGAACAAACTCCCACACACTCTTCAATCCCCCTCTTCCCCAGGTCTTCAAAACAGCTGTTCACCAGCATCTTTTTTCTTCCCCCATCCAAACCATGATCTTTTCTACCCCCCGTTAATCCACCCCAACTCACCCCCCCCCCACATTCCCTGCTTTCCCTTCCTGAAAGTCCCTGAAGTGTCCTTGTTTACCCCGTGTACCCTGCCCCATCCCTCTCCCTTCCACAGATCTCCTTATGCCTGTTCCCCACTATTTTGTGCTTTCCTCTCCCACCCCTCTTGTCTCCTGCTCCCCTTGTTATACATTCTGTGTGTTTGCTCTTCTACGAGCCTTGACATTGTATAAAAGAAAATAAATTGCCTACAGGTCACAATTATAAAGCAATCGTTATAAAACTTTACCAGTTGTTGAGGTAGTCTCAACTGAGAAGCCTATTTATTGATTTTGAGGTCAGAGGTCAAAGGTCATCTTCAGGTCAAATTTCTAAAATCGTCATTTTTCATCCGATTGACTTTAAAGTTGAACAGGATTTGCATATTGCGTCACTGAATTGGGAAACACTATTCGAGGTCAAAATATCAAAGGTCAATTCAAGGGCAAACATCTAAAATCAAATTTCAACTGAAAAATCGTCAATTTTCATCCGATTAACCTGAAAATTAAAGAGCAATTGCAGAGTGCCTCACTGAACTGGGAAACAAACTATTTTTGAGGTCAAAGGTCAACTTAAGTTCAAACTTCATCAATTTCAAGCAGAAAAATAATTAATTTTCATCTGACTACCTGAGCTTTGATTAAGAGTGTCAATTTTAATCTTAATGAAATGGACATTTTGATGGATCCATTGCAACCTTTGGAGAGGGGGGTGGATTTTGTGTGCCGTGCCCTGCTCAACGTCTTTTTCTTGTTTGCCTGTTTTTTGTTTTTATGTTTACCACCTACAGGTCACAATTTAAAATCATCAGTCACAACCGATGTTCACGAAACTTTTCCACATGGTGACATTTGTCATAAGCAAGAAGCCTATTGTTTTTGTGATAAACATAGGCCAAAGGTCAACAACTTTGTCAAATTTATAAAATGCTCAATTTTCATCAGATTGACTAAAAATTTGAACAGGAATTGCATATCAAGTCACTGAGTTTAACCAGCAATTATTTTTGAGGTCAACATCGGCCACATTTCTTTAAAAAAAAAAAAATTTTGTTGTGTCATCATTGCAGTCATAGAATTTAATTGGGAATGCAGGTTTTAGTTTTTGTACATTTGCAAGACTATTTGGCCCAGTATGCTGCCTTGAGGAAACCAATCTGTCAAGGGGAGAGTATTTCATTCAGAGTTTCTCTTAATTTGCAGTAAATCTTTTGTTCTTGCAAAGTTTCCATTTACATGAATGTTTATTGTGGTGCTGTGCATGATTGGATCTAAATGATTTGTTTCTCTCAATAGGTGAATCTGAAGGAGCAAGGCCAGCTCCTACGACAGGATGAGTTTCTCGTGTCAATTGGACGAAGAAAGCAGTGTCGAAGGGTGTTCCTTTTTCACGAGCTCATATTGTTTAGCAAGACGAAGCGTGCTGATGCAGGCCATGATATTTATGTCTACAAGAAGTCCTTTAAGGTACTGTATTCATTTGTACCAGCCACTGGTTGTGGATGAAGCAGTTTTCACTTTTTTGGCCAGTTGGAATTGCATTGTGATGGCAATTGTATTCCCCTATCTTGGTGAAAGAGTTTTTGAGGTTTATGAGCAAGGCTCGAAGCTATTCCTGTCGTTCGGCCAAACAATATACAATTCAATCCTGACCTCTGGAGGGGGGAATGCAAATTTTTTATGTAAATGTGCATCATGTCACTCCGCCTCCCGGTGGGGGAGGGTATTACAAGTCCCCACCATTTACAGTCCAGCATTCCTGTCCCCACGTTTTCAGTGCAGTGAGGTGTTTTGAATTATAAGCAGTAGGTATGTTTTTGCGTATACAGAGCTGTCAGTTGCCTATCCACCACCCAAGAGAATTATGCGTCAGAAGAATGTGTTGCATGCTTGGAACAAGATCCGCCCCCTGCTCGTTATTTTAATCCATGATGGCATATGACCTTACACACGTAATTGATCATTAGGTTCATAGCACATCTATCAATCATCATGCCCATCTGAACCCCTGGCTCAAAAATTAGACCAGATAGCAATGCATTCATGACCACATTAAATTGGAAATGCTGTAGCATTGTGGTAGGACTGCATCTGAACATGAAAAATATGCACAGGTAATAAAGTATTAACATTATCCAGTTTGTATTTTATGCAGTTTAGCAACAACCCAGTTGTTTTTTTTTAAGCATTGTATCCAATTTGGCATTACTGCCCTCTGATGATTATAATGACTTAAAGTACAGCTTGTTTTTCCTACTTATTCCATGTGGCTGTGTATAGACTGCTGAACTGGGCATGACGGAGAGCGTTGGTGACAGTGGCCTCTGCTTTGAGCTGTGGTTCCGCCGACGCAAGTCAAACGACACGCATACACTTCAGGCTGCTTCGCCAGACCTAAAAGATTCATGGACAAATGATATCTCGCACATCTTGTGGAAGCAAGCACTACGCAACCGTCGTGAGTAGTCAGTCATATTGTTTATGTGCCTGGCATACTCTGTCGCTTGCTTTAGTTATTTGCATAATTTCTGTGGCATCAAACATGGACATCACTTTACCACAGATAATTGTACTTCCAAGAATAGATCCAAAAAAAAGTGGCTGCCTTGGGCAAGAATAAAAATCGAAAAATGACCTTACTGTATTCAGTTTTATCAATATTGTTTGTTTTATTTGCTTGTAGTAATAGATCAGCTGTCATTAGATATCATTCAAAGGCCTTTACAGCATCCTATCATGAATTTTCTTCCATAAGACCAGCATGTGTTGCAGCATTTGGCAAAAATTAATTGAAGAAATTATGTTGTCATTCTTTGGGGTTATGTTTGATGAGTCTGGGAGGTAGAAGTCCCTGCTGAGTCATCATACCAAAGAATTATAAAAGAATGCTGCTTTCTTGCTTAATGCTCAGCATTTAAAAAGGATTGAGCACAGACAAGCAAACTCATGGCAATAATTTTGCATGCTTGATGCGCAAATGGCCTCCTGCATTGAAGTTCCTAGTAAGGGAACTCGTATTATTATTAGTCCCCTACCAGTATCACCGGAGGGGACCATAGGTTTGCTGTCTGTCCGTCCCACCTGTGGTTTCCCCCACTTTTTCCCATGCCCTTTAACATATTCAACTGAAGCTTGGTACATGGCTTTATTCTAAGTTACAGAACAAGTTTGAGTTTCAGGGCGTTTCGTCAATTTTTCACAGTTACAGTGCCTATAGAAAGTCTACACCCCATTTCAAAAATTTAACCTTTTGTTGCCTTCTAGCCTGAAATGAAATTGCATTAAATCAGACTTTTTACCTCTACCACCAAAGGTGGATGGAGGTTATGTTTTAATCCCTGTCTGTCTGTCTTTCTGTTTGTGAAACAAAATATCTCTCAACAAGTTGTGAACGGATTTGGACGAAATGTTGTGGAGCGCTTGGGTATGTGACAAGGGCGAAATGATTAGATTTTGATTAAGATCCGGATCCGAGAATTTTTTTCAGTGATTTTTCACAATTGAGTAATAGGGCGAAAACGACATATAGTAGGATATTTCAAAAAGTTGTGAATGGATTTGGACAAAACTTGCTGGGCAGGTTGGGTTTGTAAGAAGGAAGAATTGATTCGATTTTAGTGAAGATCCAAATCCGGATCCAATAATTTTTTTCAGCAATTCTTCACCATTGAGTAATAGGACTAAAACGACATATAGCATGATATTTCAAAAAGTTATGGATGGATTTGGATAAAACTTGGTAGTTGAGTTGGTTAGTTGACAAGAACAAGCTGAATAAATTTTAGTTCAGGTCCGAATCCAGATCCGGACTATCATTGGGATACAAAACGTAAACTAATCAGCCTGGCAGAGGTATGTGCTCTACCGAGTGCCCTTCTAGTTCCCCCTTTATTTACACTTTGTAACCCACAACTTCCAAGTGAAAAACTAATTCTACAAATTTCAACAAATTAATTAATAATACAAAACTGGAATATCTTGTTTGGATAAGTGTCTGGCAACTGTAATGGCAACCCTTATAATGGCAACCCTTATGATGGCAACTGTAAGTTAGCTCAGATGTAACCAATCACCTTCAAAATTACACACCATGTTAATTGGCCTCCACCTGTGTTAAATTGTAGTGATTGTGATTATTTCAAAAAAAATCAGCTGTTCCTGTAGGTTTCCTCTGCTGGGTAGTTCATTTCACAGCAAAAGACTCAACCATGAGAACCAAGGAGTTTTCATATGACCTCTGGGATAAAGTACAGATGAGGAGAAGGATATAAAAATATTTCAAAGGCCTTGAATATCCCTTGGAGCATAGTCAAGACGATCATTAAGAAGTGGAAGGCATATGGTACCACAAAGACCCTGCCCAGATCATGCCATCCCTCCAAACTGGATGACCAAGCAAGGAGGAGACTGATCAGAGGGGCCACCAAAAGGCCAATGGCAATCTTGAAAGAGCTACATGCCTTTATGGCAAAGACTGGTCACTGTGTGCATGTGACAACAATATCCCAAGCACTCCACAAGTCTGGCCTGTATGGTATGGTGGCAAGAAGGAAGCCATTACTCAAAAAAGCTCACCTTGAGTCCCGTTTGAGGTATGCAACAAAAACCACTCCAGAGATTGTGAAGCTGTGTGGCAAAAAGTTTTGTGGTCTGACGAAACCAAAATGGAACTTTTTGGCCTAAATGTAAAACGTTACGTTTGGTGCAAACCCAACACAGCACATCACCCAAAGAACACCATCCCTACTGTGAAGCATGGTGATGGGGGCATCATGTTACGGGGATGTTTCTCATAAGCAGGGACTGGGGCACTTGTCAGGATAGAAGGGAAAATGGATGGAGCAAAATACTAGAGGAAAACCTGCTGCCCTCTGCAAGAAAGCTGAAATTGGGATGGAAGTTCACCTTTCAGCATGACAACGACCCAAAGCACACCGCCAAAGCTGCACTGTAGTGGCAAAGGACAAAAAGATAAATCCTCTTGAGTGGCCCAGTCAGAGCCCCGACCTCAATCCAATCGAAAATCTGTGGCATGACTTGAAAATTGCTGTCCATAAATGCTCCCCACGCAACTTGACTGAGCTTGAACAGTTTTGCACAGAAGAATGGGCAAATATTGCTCAATCAAGGTGTGCAAGGTTGTCGAGACTCATCCCAAACAGACTCTTCTTCTTTCTTCTTCTTCGCTGCTCCCGTTAGGGGTCGCCACAGCGGATCAACCGTCTCCATTTCGCTCTATCCTCCACATCTTCCATTGACACTCCAACGCCCCGCATGTCCGCCTCACCGCATCCATGAACCTCTTCTTTGGCCTCCTCTTCTCCTCCTGCCTGGCGGCTCCATCCTCAGCATCCTTCTCCCGATATACTCCGCTTCCTCCTGTGCACATGTCCAAACCATCTCAATCTCACCTCTCTCATTTTGTCTCCAAACCGTCCTACTGCGCTGTCCCTCTAATATACTCATTCCTTATCCTGTCCATCCTCGTCACTCCCAACGAGAATCGCAGCATCTTTAACTGTGCCACCTCCAGCTCCGCTTCCTGTGTTTTTTGTCAGCGCCACCACCTCCAAACCATACAACATAGCTGGTCTCACTACCGTCTTATACACTTTCCCCTTAACTCTTGCAGCTACCCTTCTGTCACAAATCACTCCTGCAACTCTTCTCCACCCACTCCATCCTGCCTGCACTCTCTTTTCACTTCTCTACCACACTCTCCGTTACTTTGGACAGTTTATCCAAGTATTTAACCATCCACCTTCCCACCTCAACTCCTTGCAACCGCACCATACCACCACCTCCTCTCATTTACGCACATGTACTCCGTCTTATTCCGACTGACTATCATTCCCCTTTTCTCCAGTGCGTACCTCAACGTCTCGAGGCTCGCCTCAGCCTGCTCCCTACTCTCCCTACAGATCATGATGTCATCCGCGAACATCATAGTCCATGGAGACTCCAGTCTGATCTCGTCCGTCAACCTGTCCATCACCATTGCAAACAGGAAAGGGCTCAGAGTTGATCTTGGTGCAATCCCACTTTAACCTTAAACCGGTCCGTCATTCCTACCGCACACCTCACTGCTGTCACTCGTCCTCATACATATCCTGCACGATCCTCACATACTTCTCCACCACTCCCGACTTCCTCATACAATGCCACAACTCCTCTCTTGGCACCCTATCATAAGCTTTCTCTTAATCCACAAACACACAATGTAACTCCTTCTGGCCTTCCCTATACTTCTCCATCAACAGTCTCAAAGCAAACATCGCATCAGTGGTGCTCTTTCCTGGCATAAACCCATATTGCTGCTCACAAATCGTCACCTCTCCTCTCAACCTCGCTTCACTACTCTTTCCCACAACTTCATGGTGTGCGCTTAACAACTTTATCCCTTTGTAATTTCCACAGCTCTGCACATCACCCTTGTTCTTGAAAATTGGAACCAGTACACTTGATCTCCACTCCTCCGGCATTCTCTCACTTTCCAAGATTTTATTAAACAATCTGGTTAACAACCCCACTGCCATCTCTCCTAAGCACTTCCATGCCTCCACTGGTATATCATCTGGGCCAACCGCCTTTCCACTTTTCATCCTCTTCATAGCAGTCCTCACTTCATCCTTACTGATCCACCCACTTCCTGATTCACTATCTCCACCTCTTCCAACCTTCTCTCTCTCTCTCATTTCTTCATTCATCAGCTCCTCAAAGTACTCCATCCACCTTCTCAACACACTCTCCTCGCTCGTCAGCACATTCCCATTTGCATCCTTTATCACCCTAACCTGCAGCACATCCTTCCCAGCTCGGTCCCTCTGTCTTGCCAATCGGTATAAATCCGTTTTCCCTTCCTTTGTATCCAACTTCTCATACAGCTCGTCATATGCCTTTTTCTTAGCCTTTGCCACCCTCTCTTTGCCTTTCGCGCGCCACTCCTTGTACTCCTGCCTACTTTCTTCATCTCTCTGACTATCCACTTCTTTTTCGCCAACCCCTTCTTCCTTATACTTTCCTGTACTTCCTCGTTCCACCACCAACTCTCCTTATCTTCCTTCCTCTGTCCAGATGTCACCAAGTACCTTCCTAGCTATCTCCCTCACCACTTCTGCTGTAGTTGCCCAATCATCCCACCCATCTTTACCACCGTCCAACACCTGTCTGCCTCCCTAAATTCCACGCAACAGTCTTCCTCCTTCAGCTTCCACCATCTGGTCCTTGGTTCAGCCCTCACTCTCTCCTCAACCTCACCTCCAAAATCATCCTACAGACCACCAATCGATGCTGTCGAGCTACACTCTCCCTGCCACCACCTTACAGTCTCTAATCTCTTTCAGGTTGCATCTCCTGCTTAAGATGTAATCCACCTGTGTGCACTTTCCTCCACTCTTGTATGTCACCCTGTGTTCCTCCTTCTTCTTGAAATACGTATTTACCACTGCATTTCCATTCTTTTTGCAAACTCTACCACCATTTGCCCTTCCACATTTCTCTTGTTGAGACCGTACCTACCCATCACCTCCTCATCCTCTTTATTCCCTTCCCCAACATGCCCATTGAAATCTGCTCCAATCACCACTCTTTCATCCTTGGATACACTCTCCACCACTTCATCTAACTCACTCCAGAAATCTTTTATACTCCATCTCACACCCCATATGCGGGGAATATGCACCGATGACATTCACATCACCCCTTCAATTTCCAACTTCACACTCATCACTCGGTCAGACACTCTCTTTCCTCCAATACCCTCTTAACATAATCTTCCTTCAGGATTACCCCGACACCATTTCTCCTTCCATCCACACCGTGGTAGAACAGTTTGAAACCACCTCCAATGCTCCTAGCCTTGCTCCCCACCCATTGGGTCTCTTGTACACACAGTATGTCCCACTTTCTTCTCTCCATCATATCAGCCAACTCTCGCCCTTTGCCAGTCATCGTCCCAACATTCAGAGTTCCAACTCTCACCTCCACACTTCTACTCTTCCCCTCTGCCACTGCCTCTGGACTCGCCTTCCCCGTCTCCTTCTCCTCCTTCGCCCAGCAGTAGCACAATTTCCACTGGTACCCTGCTGACACCGGTACCGGTGGCGGTCGTTGGTAACCCGGCCTCGACCGATCCGGTATGGAAATTCGTTTTGTTGTCCGCATAATGATTTTTTGGCATAGGTTTTTACACCGGATGCCCTTCCTGACGCAACCCGTGTCGCCTCTTACGACACACAGGGATATGGTAACACTATTCTAACCGGGGCATACACCGGGCCCAGTACACTGGTACTCATTTCGCCGACCTCGGAAGGATGACAGGCTGAGTCAACCCTGGTGTTATACGACTTGGTATATATATATATATATATATATATATAATATATATATATATATATATTGTTGCGAATTCGCGCCGTCGGCGTGCGGACGGCCACGTAACTCGGATCGCGGCACGTCGCCCACCGGACGGACAATTCAGTCGTGACCCTCCCGGCTAACGCCGGGATCCAGTCACGGGTGGGCCTTTCGACCTCACCACAAATCGTGCCAATCGGCCACCCGCGTAGGATAGGGTTGTTCGCCAAACTCGACCTACCTAAGTACCCACGCGGATGGTAAACCGGGCGATCGTACCTCGCCGCAGGTCGACTCCGGACACGAGCCCTTGGGCGGGCCGTTCCGTACTATCGGGATAACCGAGCGGTGTTATCGTCGACCTCGACGTTCAGATTATTTACCGGGCGTTTTGCACCCACTACGAACCTTTACGTGAAGCAGGATGGAGGTTCAATTAAAGAAAAGACGAAGCGAAACGGGAAAACAGTTCACACAATGCACATTTATTCGCGTGCACACGGAGCACACATATAGCAGTATTTACAGCCACAATTAGCGAATGCACATATAATTACATAGAACAAAAGAAATGCACATATAAAAGAAGTTAAAACCGACTACACGACACAGGACCACTTATACAGTTACTACCTTACAAGACACGGCGCCACAACACGCATTCACAACCGAAGCAAAGAAAAGACCCCCTCACAGGCAAGGGAGTCAGACTGGGCCCGTGGGCCTAATGCGCGTGGAACCTGGATGAGCGGCCAGGTCCACGAGACCGAAGGGTCCTACCCGCGCCCTCGTGGCGAGCCGCAGAATGTCGCTGCACGGCGGTTTCGTGGGCACCTGCTGGTGTAAGTGGGAACGGGGCCCCTTGTCGCACTCTCTCAGCGCGGGGGAAAGGGGGAATTGTTGATGCTCTGGGGAGGGAGTATGGCTGGCTTGCTCGAGTCCCGCGACGCGCGACTCAACGGCGACCTCGTCATCCCGGACCCGAGCCTCCAGGTCCTCCTCAGCCGATCGCCCTCCGCAGCCGTTCGCCTCCGCAGCCGTCTGCCACACTCTGCTTCGAGCTCCGTCTCCCGACTCCGCCCCACCGACACTGCCCACCGATCTCACTCGCTCGCTTTTTATCGCTTCAGGAAACCACCATATGCAAATTCTCGGATCCAAACGACCTCAGGGGCGGAGCCACGCTCGCCGATTGGACGGAGAAAAAGGGGGCGTGTATCATTCCTGATCCTCAAATTTGCATATGCCGATTTTCGTCAGGCGCGTCTGGAGGCGGGGCCAACGCCCGCGCTTCCTGATTGGGTGGATCAGATGTGGGCGTGTAGCATTCCTGATCCGAATTCTCCTCGGAAAACCGCGCCATCTGCACTCGGCGTCTCGCGTGTACGCTGAAGATAGCCCGACGCTCGGTGCCCACAGGTGGTGCGGGAATGGCCGTAGGAGAAGGTGGTGGAGGGTTTTCCGGCGGTGTTCGATGGCCATGGTGCTGTTTGGAATGGCGGTGATGTGAGGTTTGCGGTAGCGAGTGGTGAAGGTAGGTTTTGGCTGCTGGCGTTGTTGTTGTTGTTGTTGTATCAAAACAAAGGTAGAACAGAAAAACGCCTAACTCAAAGGATCGCAGCCCGAATGAATCACATTAATTCCTCTATACAACGGGTTTGGGCTAACTACACATGTACTTAAGAATATATCTCACCTACGGGACCTTTATGGTGTAATGCGAATTTCCACAGCCGTAACACTACCCCCTCCCCTTTTTACAGACTCGTCCGAGTCGTCAAATTATCGTGTGCCATCATGTGTAGTTCTCCCTAGTACGTTTTACCTACGGATCCCTGAGTGCGACATTCATGGTATTCGTGTCCCCAAAATAAATAACCTGAGGGCTGAGTAACTAACTAACAAACTCACTCAACACAGACGACTTAAATAAAATTGCCGGCCTACACATACATGCCGGGGGCGCACTCATATTTACAATACAACTTAACACCTTAACCTTATAATTTACACTACTCCATGGCCCAGGTCAATGGACTCTGCAGGAAAAAGGAGAGTCAAAAGAAAACCGGTGCACGGGCCGCCACTGCAGGCCCGTGTTGCAGCTGCCAACAGGACAGTTCCTGCAGCTTGCAAACTGTTGCTTGCGGATCCTGGCGGCATGGAAATGAACAGGGGGGGGGGGGAAATCAAAATTGAACGGGGCTGGTGAACAGGGGCAGTGGGCATGACATGGCAAAGGTAAAGGCAACATAGCCTGCAGAAAAGGCCGTTGCAGGCAAACACAGCCGGCAGACGAACTGGCCGGCACAGGCCTTGCAGTAAAAACAGCCGTCGGACGATCCGGCCGCAACAGGCCTTGCAGCAAAACAAGCAGACGATCCGGCCGGCACAGGCCTTGCAGAAACAACCAGCCGATGAAGTTGGCCGGCACAGGCCCCGCAGCACACAGCCGCAGACGATGAGTTGGCCAGCCTTTGCCTTGCAGTGGAGGTTGGTGGAGGGAGTGCGGTGGTGTTGGCCACACAGGTGGACTCGGACCTACCCTACCTGTCTCCTCCCACCTATCGCCTTTGCCTGTCACTGTACTACCCACTCCTTAATTTGTAAAAAACCAATTTAGCCCCATTAATTTTTTTTTTTGTTGTTTTTATTTTTTCTTTCTTCCCCACTATAATCGTCCAATCCCCCACTTTGTACTCCGTCTTGTCTCGCGCTAACATTCTGTCACTAGCCTACTCCCACCCCTACGTTCCTTCCCGGAGGGAATAAGGGAGAGCTAGCGTCCTATGCCGAGGCCCAACCAAGCCTCAGGATGGCCTCCCCAGATCTCAGCGATCTAACCCAAAGTGGGTCCAGCGGCCCACACGAGAGCGAAGGGATGGATGGTGCGGAGGGGTACACTTCCTAATCTACCCTATCCATTAACCTTTAAACTACCCGGGGCTTCCAACAAGCGCCTCGCGCTTACTCTATTGGTTCTAAAAACCCAGATTCCCGTCGCTGTGTTGGTGTCCACTCAAATTTCGGGCCTCGCCCTCTAATTTTCCCTCGTGCCCTTGCACGGTTTCGTGGCTGGGACGCGTGGCTCCCTTTGGCAGGCACGACCCTCTGCCGAATCCCTACAATGGCACCCCGGGCACTACAACTGCCTCCGAGCCTACCAGCTCCCTAAAACCGGGGAGTGCCCATGGCAACTCCCCTGAACGCACACGTGGCAGGCTGGCGCCCCGGGCCCCTTTCCGAGGGTCACCCGTGCCCACGACACTGCCCACGCGGCCACGGCGCTCCGGCCCCCGCACCAAGCGGGCGCACCCGTGCCCACTACGCTAACCGGCCCCCCATGGGCCTTGGCCTACCACGGCCGACTAGCCCGGTGCCCGGGGTACCCATCAGCGATACTCACCGTTCGCAGCCACGCTCCCAGCCCGTCAACAGGGCTCCTGCACCCCTCCAAATAGGTTTCGAGCCTACACTCCACCAACAGCAAAACGACCTCCATTTTGTCAATTAATAACTAACCCAGCTAACTCACTTTACACCGACCCGGGGTCCCTTGGGCGGGAGTCACTCCTCCCCCCAATCACTCATCGCACCATGCATTCCACATTCGCTCCACTCACACAGACCCGCTGGCCTCACTCAACTCAACATGTTTCACACACTCACCAACTCTTACACGCACACCGCTGAACTCTGCCATCCTTCTAACTACCTCCCTAACTAACTCGTGCTCCACGTCATCCCTTAAACTAATAGCACGTTCCTTTTAACACTACGTAGCTAAGCTACGTCCTCTACACACTCAAAGTCTGTCACTGTCTCCAAATCTTTGAAAAAATCATTCCCATTTACCATCCTAAAGCTCACTAACAATCCCTCTACCTAATCATTCCACGGGCTCCATGAGGACTTACCCCTGCCCCATGAAGCCGGTCTAGCTAAGCTAACCCTTCCCCTAGCTAGTTCATCCTGGGCCCTGGTAAGGGGGTCTTTCACCCCTTGCCCAGGGAATCCTGTTCACCCGAAAGCGAGGCTTGCTTCGTTAATTTTGTATTTCCAATTATGCGCAGCAACCAGAGCGGCAACTCACAGCCTGCGCTCTTGCACCTTTCCCGTGACGTCATGCAGCTGCACGTGTACTCGTCCCTCTTGGACGGTACCATCCGGCAGGGATACCCCTCCTGCCGGATTCCAACCCTACGTGCAGCCATGACGTCACCCGGCGCACCCACAAAACAAACCTCGCACTCCGAGGGGCTCCCCACGCGAACACATGTGCTGCCGTTGGAGCCTAACACAAGCTCGCGTGGAGAACCCATCCGGTCCAAATCCGTTATCCTGCCTAACTTTGTCCGTCCGGGATCGGCAAATCCACCGCTGGCGTTTCCGGACCGGGCTTCACTCCGCAAGCGAGCACGTGGGGGCCTCGTGCGTTGCACAGCACGGACCGCGCGCTCGCTGCTGGGTGAACCCGGCACGGTGCCCAAAACAGCTACGGCCGTACCCGGCCTCTGTCCTCTGTCGCCGTCGTCTCCGTTCCACCACGCACACCTGCGTGTCACGACGCACAGACTCCACTCCAACACACTCACATTCACACCGGGAGACGCGGCTGCATGCTCACGCATGCCGACCGACATCTCCCTCACATACAGAGACTCACACACACGGTCTCCCTCACACGGACCCTCTCCTCACACCCAACCTTTCACCTGCCCAGGGGTCTCTCACTCACACCATGCGTGCCGGAAAGCACGCATCTCCGCACACTCGCAAACACCACCCCTGCACAACCACACTGGGGATTCGTGTCCCCACAAGGGTTCCCGGGCTCTGTACCCCCAAGCTACACGTGCACCTATCCACAGCACTCGTCCTTCAACTCCGCTTGGCACGACCGAACCCACCTGGTCGTGATTCGCCTCAAGGGGGCATACTCCCTCCCTCGTTCCTGGAGGCAGCCATCCAGCTGCTCACACCGGGTCCTACCCAGTCCGCGAGCTCACCCCATTATCCTCCACTACTTCTGTGTGTGTGTGTTCTGTTCCTTTAACCCCGTCATTATCATGCAGTCTCTCCTCTATTTTCTCTTTCTTCCGCATCTCTTTATACATTTGTTAGTTTCTGTTTCTTTCTGGAGTTTTTCCATCTCTCTGGACTTCAATTTCATTCTCTCCTTCAGTTCATTAATTTCAACTCGTATAGTTTTGTTTTCTCTCCACTCTTCCTCATGCTCCTCATTTTCCAATCTCATCGTTTCTCTCAATTGGCTCATTTCTTCCTGTGTTTCATTCGCTGTTCTCTCATTACCCTTCTTGCTTCCTCTCCTGTCCTTCCTTCTCCAGTTTCATGGTTTGCTTCATTTGGTTAATCTCTTTCTTGTGTTTCATTTGCTCTGTCTCATTACTCTTCCTTGTTTCTTCTCCTGTCTTTCCTTCTGCAGTTTCATGGTTTTTCTTCATGTGGTTAATTTCTTTTTGTGTTTCATTCGCTGTTCTTTGTCTACTCTTCGCACTCCAGCCTTGCCTTTTCTTTCAATTGGTCAACCTCGGCTTCATGTTCTTTTTGTTTTCTATCCCATTGTTCCTCTCGTTCTTCCCTCTCCAATCTCGTTGTGTCCTTCAATCTCCTGATTTCTCCTTCCTGCTTCTTCAACTTCCTCGTATTCCAGCCTATTTTTTTTCTTTTGTCGTTCAATTTCAAATTCATACTCTTTCAGTTTTTTATTCCACTGTTCTTTCTTGTTCTCATTCTGTAATCTCGTCATTTCTTTCAACTGACAGATTTCTTTCCCTGTCTCATTCTTGTTCTTCCAGTACTCTTTCTTGTTCCTCATTCTGCAATCTCGTGGTTTCCTTCCATTGATCGATTTCCTTCTTCTGTCTCATTCGTTCTTCCATCATTACTCTTTCTTGCATCTCATTCTTTAATCTGGCCTTCGCTTCCAGCTGTTGGATCTGTACAGTGTGGTTTCTTAACGTTTCATTCTCCGTTCTCGTTCTTCTCTCTCACCATCCTCAACTCGTTTTGTAATTCCGTCTCTTCGTTCTGGTGTTTCTGTAACTCAGTTTTCTTCTCTAATTCTTTTCTCATCTCCGCACACTCCGACCTTGCTTGGCTTCTAACTGTTCTTTCCGGCTTCCCCTTGTGTTTGTCTATCTGTTTCCAGTTCCTCTGTCTCCGTTTTCACCTCACGTCCCAGCTTATCAACTTCTTAGTCATGTCTTGAAGTCTTTTCTCCACTCCACATTTTTATTTCCTTCGTGCACGTCTCCGTCACCAATTAATTTTTCCCTCTCGGTTACCGTCACTTTTTCCGTCACCTCCACGCTTCTCGCCCAACACGTCTCCCGAATTATTTTTTTCTCACCCGCCTTCACCGCGGGCCTGACAACCGTTGCACCCCTCCCAGCTCGTTCGCTCCCACACGTGGCGTCGCCATTACGCACTTCGCTGTTGTTGCCTTCATGCCCGCCTGCAGGCTCCGGCCCATTTGCTGCGTTTCACCCCCGCATTTCTTTTATTTCTTCTTCATTTCGTTTTTGTTTGTTTCCATTTTGAGTGCGTTTCCATCCATTTTTTCGTTCATTCCATCCATTTTGCCGTTCATTTCGTTATTCATTCCTTCCATTTTGTTTGTGTTTGTTTCATCTGCTTGTTCACTCCTTCTATTTTGCGTGCGTTCCATCCATTTTTTCGTTCATTTTGCCAGCACGGCGAATAGCCGGGCCATGTCGGGTGCACTCAGCTGAGCCGATGCGGCCAGGATCGGGGGGGTTTTGGTGGAGAGGGGGAGGGGAGGTGTTATACACCGCGGCCTCTGCGCCGCCAGCACCCATTTCGGGCCCTGGATTCGTTTGGGGGGGAAACTGTTCCTGCACACCGATGTCCTGCATGGGGATTCCATCCTGAGCCATGGATTCTACATCACTACACATATACATTTCTATTACCCCGGCTCCCGCTCGCCTTGAGACGCCATCTTATTCACGTAAGGGGTTAATTTTAATCGCTCGTAATTTAGAGGGAATCGGGGGACGCTCTTCTCACCCTGAACCGATTCCCTGTGAATTTAGCTGGAGCCAGGAGAGTTTGTTTTCCCGCTCTCTGACACCAGTGTTGCGATTCGCGCCCGTCGGCGTGCGGACGGCCACGTAACTCGGATCGCGGCACGTCGCCCACCGGACGGACAATTCAGTCGTGACCCTCCCGGCTAACGCCGGATCCAGTCACGGGTGGGCCTTTCGACCTCACCACAATCGTGCCAATCGGCCACCGCGTAGGATAGGGTTGTTTCGCCAAACTCGACCTACCTAAGTACCCACGCGGATGGTAAACCGGGCGATCGTACCTCGCGCAGGTCGACTCCGGACACGAGCCGCTTGGGCGGGCCGTTCCGTACTATCGGATAACCGAGCGGTGTTATCGTCGACCTCGACGGTTCAGATTATTTACCGGGCGTTTTGCACCCACTACGAACCCTAACGTGAAGCAGGATGGAGGTTCAATTAAAGAAAAGACGAAGCGAAACGGGAAAACAGTTCACACAATGCACATTTATTCCGTGGCACACGGAGCACACATATAGCACGTATTTACAGCCACAATTAGCGAATGCACATATATTACATAGAACAAAGAAATGCACATATAAAAGGAGTTAAACCGACTACACGACACACGGACCACTTAAAGTTACTACCTTACAAGACACGGCGCACAACAGCATTCACACCGAAGCAAAGAAAAGACCCCCTCACAGGCAAGGGAGTCAGACTGGGCCCGTGGCCTAATGCGCGTGGAACCTGGATGAGCGGCCAGGTCCACGAGACCGAAGGGTCCTACCCGCGCCCTCGTGGGCGAGCCGCAGAATGTCGCTGCACGGCGGTTTCGTGGCACCTGCTGGTGTAAGTGGGAACGGGGCCCTTGTCGCACTCTCTCAGCGCGGGGGAAAGGGGAATTGTTGATGCTCTGGGGAGGGAGTATGGCTGGCTTGCTCGAGTCCCGCGACGCGCGACTCAACGCGACCTCGTCGTCCCGGACCGAGCCTCCAGGTCCTCCTCAGCCGATCGCCCTCCGCAGCCGTTCGCCTCCGCAGCCGTCTGCCCCACTCTGCTTCGAGCTCCGTCTCCCGACTCCGCCCCACGACACTGCCACCGATCTCACTCGCTCGCCTTTTTATCGGCTTCAGGAAACCACCATATGCAAATTCTCGATCCAAACGACCTCAGGGGCGGAGCCACGCTCGCCGATTGGACGGAGAAAAAGGGGGCGTGTATCATTCCTGATCCTCAAATTTGCATATGCCGATTTTCGTCAGGCGCGTCTGGAGGCGGGGCCAAGCCGCCCCGCGCTTCCTGATTGGGTGGATCAGATGTGGGCGTGTAGCATTCCTGATCCGAATTCTCCTCGGAAACCCGCCATCTGCACTCGCGTCTCGCGTGTATCGCTGAAGATAGCCCGACGCTCGGTGCCCACAGGTGGTGCGGGAATGGCCGTAGGAGAAGGTGGTGGAGGGTTTTCGGCGGTGTTCGATGGCCATGGTGCTGTTTGGAATGGCGGTGATGTGAGGTTTGCGGTAGCGAGTGGTGAAGGTAGGTTTTGGCTGCTGGCGTTGTTGTTGTTGTTGTATCAAAACAAAGGTAGAACAGAAAACGCCTAACTCAAAGGATCGCAGCCCGAATGAATCACATTAATTCCCTCTATACAACGGGTTTGGGCTAACTACACATGTACTTAAGAAATATATCTCACCTACGGGACCTTTATGGTGTAATGCGAATTTCCACAGCCGTAACAATATATTATATATATATATATATATATATATATATATATATATATATATCATATACGTATACATATACATACATATATATAATATTTAATTCAGTGGCCGCAAACGGGGCTTGAACTCAGGACCTTTTGGGTCCCAAGCCGCTGCCCTAACCACTGCGCCAACACCACATAATCATCCCAACAGACTCACACCTGTAATTCCTGTCAAACGTGCTTCCACCAAGTATTTACTCAAGTGGGGTGGACACACTTCTCCAACCAAGATATTGTAGTTTTGTATTTTTAATTCTTTTTCTGAAATTTGTGGAATTTGTTTTTCATTTGGAAGTTGTGGGTTATGGTATGTAAATAAAGGTGGAAAAGTCTGCTTTAATGCAATTTATTTCCAGGCTATATGGTAACAAATGCTTTTGAAAGGGGGTGTAAACTTTCTATATGCACTGTCTGCCCTTTTTGGACTCAGAACATATCATGTTATACATGGTTCAGTTTTCAGCTGCCCTGACTCCACCCCTCTGCTTTACACCCATTGGCTGGACAGCTAGTCTGACTCCACACCAATTACAATCATGCATCACCATTCCATGAAATAGCACAGATTGACGGGCCTAAGGCATGATGCCTGTCTGTTGTTTCATGTCCCCATGTAATTGGAATGATCCCAGGTATATAACCACGATGTATTTATATATGCACATAAGCTGTACGCATTTTTTATTTGCTTCATGTATGTAATATGATAAGTTACAGAACAAGTTTGAGTTTCAGGGCATTTCGTCAATTTTTCAGAGTTATGCCCTTTTGGGCATTTATTACAAAGCAATTCTCGCTCTTGTTAAATAAGCTTTGTATCCAACTAACTGAAACGTTTTTCTCTCCATAAATATTATGGATAAAAAAATAATACGATCATTGTCTAAGTTGCAGTGTTAAAGGCACAAATAATACAGTTGGAATTCAATCTTGATGATTACTGCATCTCTGATATTTTCCTACAGAGGCAAGATTGCAGGAGTTGGTGTCCATGGGCATTGGGAACAAGCCCTACCATGACATCTCACCAAGTTCTGAGGCCATCAGCAACAGAGCTATTGACTTGTTTGCTAAAGGCCGAGGTATATTTATCATTACCATTGAGCAATTTCCATGAACAGGACTATACTCCACAGATATTATCATTGTGTTGCAAAAGTCTAAAAAGTGTAAATTTAGAGTGCAAAATTGAAAGTTTTGAATTGGAAGAAGATGAATGAATGAGTTTGCATGAGTGGTTTTGTCATGTCTCTAGCGATGGGTGGAAGAGTTCATAGGATCTGGTATTGTTGGAATAGTGTGGGAAAGAGTCGTCATGTTAATGAGCACTTCTTCATATCGTGTACGTGGTGGCACAGTACTGCATAATAGGATTTGAAAAGGCACACAATAATACTTGATGTGGCCATTTGTAGCTAGATGGGGGCAAATTAAGAGAGGATACTGAGGAAAATGGAGCAGTTCACAATCTTATTCTAAACTAGTTAGAACACATAGCAGCTTTTCTTTGCTTTCTTGCATTTCTCAGATCTGTATCTCTGTCTTGCATGCCTCTGCATTTCGAGGGTCTGGTGGTGGTCTCTGGCCTCTTCAACAATTACTTATTTTTGCAAACGCAATGTGCATATTCTCGAGATGTGGACTGTTACAGATTATGCTTAGTGGGTCCATAAATCATCCTCATGTCATGAAGAAACTGATGTCAAAAACTTTCAATGCATTGTTGTAGAATAACCCGAATAACTTGGTTAGAGTTACGGTTGTTTGGGATCGGGTTGTCTTTGTATGCATTCTAAACACATCTTTGTCTTTACATGCATTGAACTCAGCACCTTCGAGGTTTGATCTATCTTATTTTTTTAGGTGCTTATATTTTAATAATTCAAGTTAGGGAATTGAAACCACCGTTATTGGCTTTGTGTTGACCATTAGCATTATAATACAGTAACCTTTTTGAGCATAGTTGTGCAGATGGCACACCGATAGTAAATACAATGGCAGAGTAAATACTCAGGAACTTTTTGGGTCCTCGGGAACTTTTGGGAGTTTTGGGTCCTCGGGAACTTTTTGGGCCTTTTGGGTCCTCAGGAACTTTTTGGACTTTCAAGTCCTCGGGAACTTTTTGGACTTTTGGGTCCTCAGGAACATTTTGGATCCTCAATAACTTTTTGGGACTTCTGGGTCCTCGGGAACTTTTAGGACTTTTGGGTCCTCATGGACTTTTTGGGTCCTCGTGGACTTTTGGGTCCTTGGGAACTTTTGGGCCCTTGGGAACTTTTTGGTACTTTTGGTTCCTCTGAAACTTTTTGGGACTTTTGGGTCCTTGGGGACTTTTGGGTCCTCGGGGACTTTCTGGGACTTTTGGGTCCTCGGGAACTTTCTGGGACTTTTGGGTCCTCGGGAACTTTGGATGCTCGGGGTCTTAATGGTCTTGGGGGGTATTAAAGGGTCTTCAAAGTTCCAAAGGGTCAAAAGGTACATTCCAATAGTAACTGATAGACAAAATGTATGCCTGCCGGACACACACGGGGATACACACACACAGGGATACACACACACACAGGGATACACACACACAGGGATACACACACACACGGACACACACACACGGACACACACACACAATTCATCCATTTATGTTAGACGCATCCATCAGCGCTGTTTACTCCACCTTCATTTTGCAGAAGGAAGAGTCTCCTCCAACCTCGTCTCTAACTGCTGTCATGTTGGAGGTGTAGGAGTAGAGTAGGATCGACAGCAATTATTATTTTTATTGATGTTTGTACATTTTATATATTTTTGTTAATACTTGATGTTATTTTAATAAAGCATTATTCTTTTTATTTATAAAATAATATTTTCCATCTGTATTATTATTAGCGCTATTACCGATACCCCAATGAAGTGTTCATATACCGCTCATGTTTCAGAAATGATGCTGTCAGGAATGTACTGTATCTCCAAATAAACAATTGCATAATGACCCCTTTTAACGCATTTCCGATTAACACTCTTTTCCAGGAATGCATTCTGAGTGCCAAGTGAGGCATTACTGCACTCATACTTTTATATATTTTATTACTTTACTGTTTTTAATTGTTTGCTCCTTCAATGTCCATCATGCTTTATTCTAAAGGATTCCTTCTGTCATGGAACAATAATAATAATAATGTTACCGTTGGAACTGCGATATTAAGCTCCAAATCCTGTGAAAAGGCATTTTTATGATTAAACAGATACCTTTTATAACTTTCAAAATATTTACTTGGGACAAAAATTTCAAAGGTATTTTTATTACTCTACAACAGCAAGAACCCTTTCAAATAAAATGCCACACACGGGGACACACACGCACACGCACACGCGCACACACACACACTCACACACACGTGTGCTGCTCCTTTTAATAATAGACTATAATTTGCTCTGTGGTGCATCGTTAACTTTTGGAGTCTACTTTCAAGTAAAAGGCTGCTGCAGTGAAAGTGGCATGAAAAAGTAATTCGTAACTCCAGTAATTGGCTGTTATGGTTGCGCTTACCTTGTCAAATCAATCAAATTGTTGTTATAATGCATATATTGTCCGAACACAGAATATTGTTGCATTTGGTGGCTCGTGGATGTACCATTAATTGTGAATCATGGCGTATGCAGGAGCTCGTGCCCGGGCATCCATTGCAGTTTCTTCTTTTGATCATATCAGTCCCTTTAAACGTCCTCACTCAACCATTTCGAGCAGCAGCACGACTTCCTCATCCTCTGGTAGTCAGGTTTCTGCTGCATCCCAGCTAAGCTCTCTCAATATGCATTTCCAAAGTAGCCATATCAGCTTTGGTCCACCATCAGCATGGACAACACCCTTGCAGAGTCCTGCTCGTTCATCAGACTTCCACCCTTGTATTGAAGAAGAGGAGATTGAGCAGGATTCTAGCAGTCAACCATCCATGGGTATGTTTAAACTAATTTTACACTTTCATTCACTTTTTTTATCAATGGATAGTCTCTTTTTACGCACCCCCTTTCACTTTCTCAACCAGTCATTCTATTAATTTATTTTGGATAATTTCAATTATTAACCCTTTCCATGTATGGTTCACTCAAGACTTCATTTGTAATTTTTGTTCACCTCCCTGGATGTAATTATAATATTACAGGTCATTAATATACAAACTGCAGTGATCTCACATTGCCTTGGTGTCTTATTTTCCTTATGGCAGCTACAGAGAGCTCAGAATCATCACAGGGTACGACAAGTGTGAGTAGAGATGGCAGCTTCACCTCCCATGCTCCTCCAGACCACATTGTGGAGGATGCATCTCATCATCTACAAATATCTGTTAAGAACTGTTCCACCTGCTCTACAAGCCAGCTATCTCACTCCACTAAACCTTTTCCTTCCTCGGAGCCAAGCATATCCCCCTCTGCACATGCATCTGGCCTCCCTACCAGCCTCTCAACACCTCCCAAAAGCCCAACTTTACCAGCGCGGCAGGAATTTGCAGTGAGTTTTAAATTCGTAAACTATTATCTGGGTACTGGTGTGCTTTAACTGACGTCCATGTTTTGTCGCTCTGTTTTGTACCTCAATTGGGTGACCTCGTTGGGTGGATGCATTGATACGACCAGAACCATCATACTTTTTGATTCCAGGATTGCCATTTCCAAAAACATCAGCACTTTCCTCTCTGCAAAACTTAACATTGTAGGAGAAAATAAAATGCTGCACGTTTGTAGAGATGTACAAGTTTATGTGGTATGGGAAAGTTCCTGTGGTATCTTATTAGGTCATCTCTACCGAGATGACCTAATAAAGCCGGACCAAATGTCCGTTACGTCCGTACGGTCCGTCCGTACGTCCGTCAACAATTTTTCTTTCCGATCTTGATGAAACTTAGTATGTGGGTAGAGGTCGATGAGTGTTGCACAACGATATAACTTTTGTCCGGGTTCAAGGTCAGGGACGAGGTCACGTAAGTTTATAAAAATCGGCATTTTCAAAACCTATCTAGTCTGCCATTCTACAAGATATTCGGCAACTGTTTATTGATTATGATAGTAAAAAATATTATCTTGTATCTAACCGGACAGATTTTTGAATTTCCTTCCCGTTTGGCAGCCACGTAGCCTGGAAGATGGTCAAAAACACCTCCCGGTACAAAGAAAACTTTTTACTTCCGATCTTGATGAAATTTGGTATGTGGTAGAGGTCGATGAGTGATACCCAACGACATTTTTTTTCCCGGATTCGAGGTCAGGGTCAAGGTCACGAGGTCACGAAAGTTGTGAAAGTCGCCATTTTCAAAACCTATCTAGTCTGTCATTTTAGGAGATATCTGGCAACGGTTCGATCGATTATGATTGTAAAAAACATTATAGAGATGACCGTCACCCCCACACGGGGGTAATTTTTTTTGAAATGACTTGTCTGGCAGCCAATTTACATTTTCGGAATATTTGACTTGGAGATGGTTAACGGCCCCCTACCCCAATTCTGTGCTCTCAACAGGATGACAACATGAGTTCCTCATCGACCATGGTGTAATACAAGCAAGCCATGAGAAGCATTCCTGTGTTTAACGCCCCTGAGCATATGCAATGAGACCATTGCTTGGTCGTTCCCCCTCCCCTGCTTTCCTTCCCTTCCCACTCCGGGCTTTGGGATTTCTGCACTGATATCACTTGTACGTCAAAAAAGCAAAACAAACGCATTTCTAACTTAAAGCATTGCCCCAAAAACATTTCTCATTATGGACATTTTAGCATCAGGCTTTGTCCTGCTGAGAGAGCAAAAGTAGATGCTTGACATGCATTGTAAAAGTAGAAAGCAAAAGAGAGACAGCAAAAATGCATCAGGTAAACCAATGGCCTAATTCTGATAGGGAAGCAAGTTTCTTCCAGAGACTGTGTGTTTTCACACCTTTACACTGGTATCTTTCGATGTGAAGACAATGGTACCACAGCTGAAATTTCAACATCCCAGGGAAGCACTTGCATTCTTATAACCACAAGCAGCACAGAAAAGTCCAAATGTAAATCCTCCAGTTCTTACTTTTGAGTTTATTTAACCACTTTTCATGGTGTTAATGTATTTGTCAAATGTTTCCAAAAGTTTGAAACTGGTACAATACTTTGGATAAAAACTGAATCGGCACTTTTTGTACATTTATCAATGTTGCCATATTGGCTTTAGTTTGTGCATTTACATTTTTTGCCTCCACCATTTCCCATGTTACTGTTCTTTTTTCTGTTTTTTTTTCTTATTTATGCAAAATATGTATGATTAAAGTGTGGTTACTATGTTTTTCTTGGTTATTTTTGGTCTGAAGCAGTGAACGTGACTTTTCCCAGCAAACCAGGTTGAGTGCAGGTTGGTGAATTGTAAATACATATAACTTTGCTGGTTTTCTAACTTTGTTCATTGGATTTTAAAAAATTAAAAAGTTAAATCTTAGTTTATTGTATTCCAAGTCATGTACTTGAATAATAGTTCTGTTTTCTCAAAGGTAAATTTAATGTCATGAACTCCAATGATGGCATATCAGCTAAGGAGTATTCTAAATTCCTGTTTATTTGTATCGTCTGATGTAAAAAGACACTTGGTTATCTAAAACATTTTCCGCATATTGTAAACATTTTCTTCCTTGTTGTTTGTTCTCTTTGTTTAAAGGGTGCCATGTTGAAAATCTTACATCGGTTAAGCCACACCACTGCAAATTACTGTTGAGGGTGTAACGAGATCTCAAATATCTCTATGTCTGTCAACAGCTTGCTCTGTGCCATTTTCTTCAGCAAGATTGTTTTCTACATAGTGATAAAATGACTTTATCCACCCCCTGCAAGTAACTGAGTTTTCTCACTTTTAAAATGGCTTTGCAGTCGTTGGCTGTTGAATGGCATAGGATCGCTTGCCATGTGGAAGATGTTCAACCAATCTACAGACTGTTATTACTACCAAAACAAATAAAATATTTGCATCACTGCATTTGAATGTCAGATTGTTTTATGAAGGGCAAGAGGTCGACATTCGGCATACATTCTAATTGACGATGCTTCTTTTTCTGAGTTTATTGCGGAGTTGTTTTTTTTCTGGAGGGAGAGGGTTATTTCTTGTTTTATGAGGTTTTTGGTGGGAGGGAGTGGGGAGGTCTTGTTTTCTGAGTTTTTTTTTTATTATCCAGAGTTCTTTCTTCTTCTTCTTCTTCTTCTTCTTCTTCTGAGGTTTCTCTAAATTCATTTAGATATCCTTTTTTTGAAGTTTATTGAGTTTTCATGCCTTCGCCGACGAAGGCGTTATGGTTTTGGGTTGTCTGTCTGTCCATGATAGGTTTTCGTCACCGCAATAACTTAAGAATGGCTGAAGGGGTCTAAGTCAAACTTGATACAAATATGTATAATTATGCAAAGATGAACTGGTTGTCAAAGGTCAGAGATCCCGTGAGGTAAAAATTCTGTTGCCACGCTAACTTTTGAACCACCAGTGGGAATTTGACCAAACTTGGTATAAGTATATATTATGATGCAAAGATGAACTGATTAGATTTTGGCATCAAGAGGTCAAAGGTCATGGCAGGTGAATGGCTGAATTTGTCTTGGTCAAACTTGGTACAAGTATGTATAATGATGTAAAGATAAACTGATTAGATTATGGGGTCAAGAGGTCAAAGGCCAGAGGTCCTGTTTGGTAAAAATTCTGTCACTATGCAATCTTGTGAACCAGTGATGAGATTTTGACCAAACTTGGTATAAGTATATTGTGACAGTTATGAAACCGGCCCCCAGAGAGCAAACATCCATGAGTTCCCTCGTGTCAGTTATACCGTGAATATGTGTGCACAGATAGGCCCCCACCTGTTTTCTAAAGGGAAATGGGGCAGATGCGTTGTGTGGGGTTTTAGATAGGTCTTCTTCCTCCTCTTCAATTACCCCCCTTTCATTCTCTTTTCAATCCTCTTATTCATTGTCATGGCTCATTTACAGTGGTTGCCATGCCATTTGTAGCACAGTTCAATTTGGTTCCTTCTCTTTCCCCAAATTACCATTTAACATTCATTGAGTCCATATCAGGTACAAACCAGTTATTCTTTCCAAATTTCTTTTCTTTCTTTATTAACTCTCTCACACAACTACATTATAGGCAAAGGACTCTCCACATTACCTTTTCAAAAGCGCAAGGTGGGAAAGACCACTGGGTGGGAAACCCCATTGAGGAGGAAGAGTCAGACTCTGAAATTATTCACAGTCAATGGTGTGTTGGCTGGTGAGCACACCAATGAATATGCGCTGTGCTGAGTCAAGGGGCACGCCACAATCTTTGCTCCTGGAAACTCCACCTCCTAAGAACTTTTCTCCCTCGAGTCACCATCTCGCTCAAGCGGCTTAAAAGGCGGAACACGTCAGACCATTCGTGGCCGTTGAAACGCACTGTGAACCTGGAGACAACTTACCTGCCTATCTGTTCGTGCTGAGAAGGAGTGACCGCCGTTTGCGCTGGAGCCAGGACAAGCTGTGCCAGACAGCGCTGGGTGAACGGTGCAGAGACGGGTCGAGCATGAAGCAGAGGCGCGAGGGTGATCGAGATCCCTCATGCAGGGAGATAGCTCCACTACTGACGTACACTTCTGTCTCTTGCTTTCCCTTAAATAATTCCTCTATCTTCTGAAAAGCTTACATAACAGACGCTGTCTCACTCGCACTCACACCCTTCTGCTTTACTTAACCCTCCTCCCTCATTTTCTTCCCAATTTGGGATTGGCACACATCCGTCGACGTGTGCCGGGGTTGAGGAAAAGTCCAACCCAATGCCTTTCTCTGCCTCTGTCTTCTTCCCTTCCTATTTATGTTTCCTCAGAAGAATTCTGCTGGTGCCATGTCTTGTATTTAGTTAAATAAGTAAGACTGTAGAATAAGAATGGGAAATGAGTGCTAAGGGTTAGAATCTGCTCTTCTATGTCTTTCTTGATTGTTTGATGTGCCTGTACACACGTGCTTCATTATTTTTTTTTAATGTGCTTTGTAAATGGTTTTCCATCCTGTCCATTTCATCTCATTCATCCATTGGCTTTACTTAATGTGTAAGACGAGATAGACAGGAAATTCTGCCCCACTGATTGGCTCAGCAATTAGCCAGTCTGTACTCACGGTTCCACTCAGCCATGCATAATAAACACATGGGTGCGCACTGAGGGTATGTACCTCAATTGGCTGACTTCCAGAAAGGTAACGTGTTTGTAAAAGAAGGAGGACCCTGCCAGGTTTGACAGTATCAATTGGTATCAGTAGTTGCTTGACAACCCAACAGGCCGTGGACTTAGCTGCGGCAGTCTGCAGGACCCAAGGTCGGGAAGATTCCGAAAAGTCCCCCTCGTGTTGAACCCCGAACCCCCGTGTCTGTAACAATATGATGCAAAGATGAACGGATGACATTTTGACATCAAGAGGTCAAAGGTCAGAGGTTACTTTATGTCAGGTAAAAATGTGATGCTTGATAACAGTTAAAGGGATTTAAATCAAACTTAGTGCAAGTATGTATAATGATGTCATAATGTTGCCGGAGGTATATCGGTTGACGTCGAAGAGTGCCGTTCTTGCCTATTATTTTTTTCTGGGGTTTTCTCTAGATTTATTTGTTAATGTTTATTTTTAACATTTCATTCTTTTTCCAGAGGTCATTTATTTATTTATTTTTCTCATTAATTTAGTTTTTTTCTTTTTTTCCCCATCCCACCCCTTTTCAGTATTTTTCTGATTTATATTTATTTTTACTTTTATTCCCTGAGTTTTTCTTTTTCTTAATTTTTTTTTTCCAAGTTGAAAATATTGTTTAGTAAAGTTAAAATTAAAGATAAGGTGTTCAAAAACTTATTCTTTCATATGGCTGAGTCGCATCATTTGTGGGGACGTAGCTGTGTTTCTGATACAGTTCCCCCTGTAGGTAAGTGGATGAATTTGTAATTTAGCCAGTGTGGCAATAGTGCTACTCTTCCCCTCCTCGCCTCAAACAAAAATAACAAAACAAAATTTTTAAACTCAATTTTTTCCAAAACAAAATCACGAACTCGATCTGCTTCTACTTCCTTCTTCCTGTACTCCTGTATTTCATTTTTTTTTTTAATCCATTTGTCAATATCTCCAAACAATCTTATTGAATGAAATGCTTCTTCCTTTAAAAGCACTAGTGCGGGCCCGTAGGTGCGGGCCCGTAGGTGCGTGCCCGTAGGTGCGTAAACGACGACTGGATTGGGGCATTTTTTTCACCCCCCCTCCCTCCTCTCTCGCCCCTCCTCTCTCCCCCTCTCTTGTGCCAGTACCCTCTCTCGTGGGTGAGGCGTGCCAGTATGTGCAGCTTCGTTCCTTCGCTCTCGTAAACGACGACTGGATTGGGGCATTTTTTCAATTAGATGGACCAACCGTATCATAAACAGCCATAACCTGGGAAACACCTGGGAAACATACTCAGGTCCCCAGCGTCAATTGTGACGTCATATCAAACGAAGAAGAATTGTGATCCCCCTCTCTCTCGCTCCCCCCTAGTCTCGCTCCCTCCCTAGTCTCGCCCTCCTCTCTCCCCCCTCCTCTCGCCCCCTCTCTCGCCCCCACTCTCACCCGCCCCCCTCTTCGCCCCCTCCTCTCCCCCTCTCTTGAATTGTGACGCGCCCTCTCTCTCACCCCCCCTCTCTCCCTCCCCTCTCTTGCCCCCTCTCTCGCCCTCTCTCCCCCCCTCCTCTCCCCCCTCCTCTCTCTCCCCCTCCTCTCTCTGTAAATGTATTCACAAAAAACAAATAAATAAACATTAATTGTGACGTCATTCGTGATGTCATAGCACCATGTCCTGTCATTGGTTTGGTAAATAAATGGCATAACTTGGGCACCGCTTGTCCTATTAATATCAAACCTTGAAAAGCACATACTCAGGTCCCCAGCGTCGAGTTGTGACGTCATACCAAACGAGAAGAAGAATTGTGACGTCAATCGTGGAAAATAAATAAACATTAATTGTGATGTCATTCGTGATGTCATAGCACCGTGTCTTGTCATTGGTCGACAGATAATGGCCGTAACTTGGGAACCGCCGCTGTTATTAGCAGACAGCAGAGTTATCCCCATATACGTCATTTATATTCTTTTTACTTTTATTCCCTGAGTTTTCTTTTTCTTAATTTTTTTTTCCAAGTTGAAAATATTGTTTAGTAAAGTTAAAATTAAAGATGTCATTCGTGATGTCATAGCACCGTGTCTTGTCATTGGTCGACAGATAAATGGCCGTAACTTGGGAACCGCTCATCCGATTAATATCAAACCTCGAAAAGGCACATCCGCGGGTCCCCAGCAATATTCCTGGCAATTTCAATCAGATCGGACCGGCGGTCGTCGAGAAACGGCGGTCGCAATACAGAACAACACATTTAACAGACAGACACACACACAGAGATTGCTGGAATTATAGATAGATTCAAATACATTTTAAAATGCTTCACCTTCCTTATTTCTGTTAGGAATACTCTACATGTTCATCACAATTATTCCTCTTCTTTTTCACAAAGTTTATTTCCCAAACTTGTCTTCTAAATGCTTGGTTCACAAACCTTCCTCCTGTGCCTACAGCACCACTTTCCTTTGTGTCTTAAACAATCATTATTTCCACCCCTCCCATAATGTCTGTCTCCGAATATCCAGATTGGGAATCTTGTGAAGTCCAATTTGCAGAGGTTTGCTCACGACGATCAGTTCACTTTCACGTCCTTTAATGGTGTCAAACCTCACCATATCAGTACCCTCCTCCACATCTACATGGCCATGTCCTGAGAGGGTCGGGAAGATAGGAAGAGGAGGTGGAGGAAAGAAGATAGGAGTAGGCACGGTGAGTCAGAAGCTTTGAGGTTGGGTGAGGAGCATCTTTGAGGGGTGTGGTGGGGGGTGCAGAAAAAGGCACGTGAGTAGAGGGAAGCTGAAAAGGGGGACAACAAGAAAGGGTGTGGTTTGAAG
>CM068960.1:94032513-94054175 GCA_035128595.1 Eptatretus atami
GATGTCTGTGCGCAATTCTAATGCTAGAGCTCCCTTCATGCAATTTGCAGCCCCTAACAAAAAATATTTGTAGGAGGAGATAGGTTTTGGGCGAGTACATGTCGAACATTTCAGAAACGGTTAATTTGGAATATCTCTAAGAGAAAGAGTCTGATTTTGATGAAACTTGGGTGAAATGTGAACAATGTGGCGAGCATTGTACACAAAAATGAATGGTTGCTATGCACACCTCCGTTGCTTAGCAACAGCTAAAATACATTTATCGTACATCATACACTTATTGTGGACTGTACAAAAAAATCAATACCTCCGAAATTGGACCTCCGAGGACCTGTTTTTTTTGTGCCAAGGAGAATGTCTTACAGCATTCATATAAAAAATAAAATCTTTAGCGAATAGATAAATGGAATTACCAGGGCTGCCATTTGTTAGAGTCTCTTTGGAAACATGCCTGAAATTTCACAAGGCGGGTTTCTGGCGCAAACTAAGAGGGCTGTGATAATCATATTTATTGTGCTAATTGATTGATAGCATGTACATGAATATCGGCTAGTCCGCGTCGGCCAGCTTTCCATCTAGAGCGAGCAGCCATGTCGCCAACCATTGTGCTGTCTGTGACCGTGTTTCTCGACAACCACTGGTCCAATCTAATTGAAACTTGCCAGGTATATTGCTGAGGACCTGAGTATGTGCCTTTTCAAGGTTTGATATTAATCGGACAAGTGGGTCCCAAATTATGGCCATTTATTTACCAAACAATGACAGGACACGGTGCTATGACGTCACGATTGACGTCACAATTCTTCTTCTTCTTTTTTGCACGTACGGCACACACGTACGGCCACGCACTAGTAATATAAGGCAGTAAAATTGGAGCAAACGATGCCAAAATAATTAAAAAAAATTAAGTCAAGTAAAAGCACAACACAATCTCAGAGTAGCCGAGCTATCGCGGGTACTCTGGCTAAATTCCAAATTTGTGCAATTTAAGTCAATTATCCTGCCTGGGAGTGGTAACATGTCAAGGGTTGTAATCCTTACAAAGAACATCCATTGGCAGAACTGACACACTTTATAGAACATGGATAATAATAACAATTAATAAAGTGATTCGAGAATTTTCTACTTGAGGTACATTAAAATCCTACCACGAAAGACAAGTACATTAGAAATCATCAAACGATGTACAATAATGTAAAATACTGCATTTAAAAGCATGCACTGCATGAAGAAAGCAAGCAAAACATATATGATATCTTCTCTTCTGATAAATACAGAATACACCATTATTTTTTGGAAGCATGCACTGTATTGATATTTTTGCATATATCACACCTTTGGCATGGTGCCCATTCAGCACGACCCTGAAAGCCAGCACATACAGTAGACGTGGTCAGCCTGGAACAGTTTATCGTAGACTTTTGTTGAGACACCCAAAAACTCAAAGCAATGAGCCTCGCTCAAATGCTGGTTACAGGATTTGACCTGCAGCTTTGCCACGTGGTTATTACTTGCGAAAATCGAAATTTTTTCAAGTATATTGGTTGGTTGTGTCTTATTCTGTTTGTTTTTTGTTTGTTTGTTTGTTACTTGCAAAATCGAAGATTTTTCAAGCATATCGGTCAGTCAATTTTGTTATTCTGTCTGTCTGTTTGTCGATCGCCTTATCCTTCCTCCGCTCTTACTGCCTCTTCACTGTCTTCTGCTTTAGATTCAGCTCTTCCTCTGATGTCCTAAACTGTGTGGTGTTCTGACATCTGTGGGCTCCACTCTAAACTAACATATCTCACTCTCTCAATCAGCACACTCCTCAACATTTCAAGCATGCTCTTTCTTTCCTCTCACACCTCCACCTCTTCCCAACCCCTCAAATATTGTACCTCCCCCTGCCTGCTCCCTTCTTCACCATCCCACACCAAGTCTCATCCTTCCTCTCTCTCTCTCTCCCACCTCTCCCATCACCCTCCTGCCCCTTGGCTGTGCCTGATCTCATCATCTTCCCTCCCTCTCAAAGCTTCCCTCACCCCTTCCTCTCAAAGCAACCTTTGTACTCTTCCCCCTCCAAGCTTCCCTCTTAGCTTTCTAAAAAAACTCCCCCTTCACCCTTCTCCCTCAACTCTCCCCTCTCACCCTCCTCCCTACAATCTCCCCCTCACTCCCCCTTCTCAAAGTTGCCCTCCCCATCACATCCACAAAACTGCCTCCTTCCCTTACCTCTCTTCCATCTCATCCCTCCACCTCCTCCTATCTTCAACTTTCCTCTGGCCCCTCTCTTATTACTCCCCACTTGCCTCATCCCATCACCACAGAGCCTTTTTTCCTCCTCATTCGGCCCCCTCCCCTAACTTTCTGCAATCCCCACACTCTGTCAACAACTTTCCCTACCTCCCCCCCCCTTCCTCCCTCGTCCTACCTTCCATCCCTCCCCTCCACTTCACCCAAAGCCTCCTCCCTTCTCCCTCTTCCATAACAGCGTGGACCTCAAACATCTGGGACCTTTGCTCAACCCTGACTGATCTTTCCATACAAATTGCCATGACAAAACCAGACATAATCTATTTAACAGAAACTTTCCTCTTCAAGACGTCTCTGACTCCCTGCCTTACTCCTCCGGAATGACAGACCTGAGCCTCGTCCTGGTGGTGAGTTGCTCTCTTCATCAAAAACTATTCCTCACTCTCCATGCACTGCCCTCACTCCCCACACCCCTAGTAATACCTCTAACTCCGGCTTCCCCTCCACTCCCACCTCTGTTTAGATGTGTGTTTGTACTCCACCAACAGTGATGACTCCATTTAATCTCGCTCGCCGAAAACGTGGACCAGCTTCTATCATTTTTCATCCCATTCTCTCTTCCTCAGATGTGGTAACTTCAATTGTCATCATGCCATTTGGCTGGTGTGGGTACCTCTCTCACTTGCCATGCTTCTCAGCAAAAGACTTCTGCAACTCATTGGACTGACACAATCTGTCAACTTCCCGACCCGGATCTCAACCTACGATACTCCATTTTCTCGTGATCTATGTTTGACCAATTTCCTGAAATATCTGCTGTTCGCCTCTGCTCCAATCGGTTCATCTGACTACATGCTTGACAAAGTAAACATCTCTCTGGCTATCGAGAACCACCTCAGCGCGTCGAGTCTGGCATATTCACTCAGCCGATTGGCAAGGACTTCAAGTCGCCATCAAACTTCTAGACTGGTCTCCCATCTCTACTTTCTCCGACATCAACTCATCTGGGAATTCTTTCAAAGAAAATTTGCTTCTCTCAGGGTCAGGTCAGGTATGGGAGCATGTTCTAGAGCAGCGCGTCGCTGCGTGCACTTTCTGCCGGTATCCAGGGCCTCCGTTTCCTCCCCAGGCAGATGCTGGCCCAAACCCCATCTCCTTGAGATGCTGATCAACCTGCTGCAACCATGAGGCACGTGTCGGCCCTTGGCCTCCTCCACTCTTGAGGCTCCATCGCTGAGAGAATCTGGTGAGCAGAATCAGCACCAAGAAAATGAGCCACTTGTCCATACAGACAACAGCTGACGCTCACAGGACTATGCACATAATAAATCTCATTTCAGTCTCTCTCAGCAACTGCTTGTTGCGACACCAAATCCGACCAGCAGAGCCAAGGATTCTCCGAAGAGACCTGGTACCAAAGGAATTAAATCTCCGTCTCAGATCCCTGGTCAGAGTCCAAGTCTCACATCCATAGAGCAAGACTGGAAGCACCAAGGACCTGAAGACTCGGAACTCTGTCCTCCTACACAGGTACGACAAGCTCACACCCCATGATCCAGTGATTCATGACTCTCCAGGCCTGACCCAGACGTCAATTGACCTCTGGCTAACAGCCAACAGAGACATGAATATCACTGCCAAGGTAAGTGAATCTTTGTGATCTCAACATCCTCACCACAAACAGGTACAGAACAAGATAGCAGCATCCATGATGTCATTGAAGCCTGGATTTTAGTTTTGTCACAGGAACCTGTAATCCCATTTGATGCCAACTCCTCATTCAGCACCTCAAGGGCCCCAAAAGAGATAATCCCGTCTCTACAAAGATGACTGCTCATCTGCAAAATCAAGGTCAGAGATTTGACATTCACAAACAATGCATCGCAGCTTGATCTCTCTGACATCCTCCCCAGAATGCAGTCCATACAAGTGCTAATGAGTGTGGGGCCAGTACGCACCCCTGACAAAACCCCAGTATTAACTGGAAATAAGTCGATGATATCACCACATATCACAGCACTCTCAGTACCAGAGGTAGTTCAGACATCAGATTGATCAGTTTTGGTTGGCACCCCTCGAAGACAAAGAATCCTCCAGAGGGCATCCGATACACTGAATCAAACACTTTGCAGATATCAACATAGGCTGCAAGCAGCCCCTGCCGAAACCTCTTTCTGCGTTCGGTGAGCGACCCAAAAGGCAAGGGATGACGGTCAATGTTGACCTATTGGTGGTAAAGCCTGACTGCCTCTGGTTGCTTGGTGCTCAATAGATGGTGGTGAACCCTACTTTAATAACTAGTAAAGGTGCCCGTCTTGGACGGGTGTCACTGGCAACATATGGTAAAAAGACAGATGCATGAATGTATTTTAAAATATATTATACATTTTTATCCATTGTTATAATCATTCAGGTTTTCCCCTTCGACTGTCCCGCAGTAGCTCCACTTCGCTGACATTACCACGTAGTTTAGTGACTACACAACGTGTACCATTCGTGAGTTCCGGAGGATCCATAGAGCGCATTCAAATTACAGGGCACCCCTACTTTAAAGTGATCCAAAAGGCCGGATCAGTTCGTTACATATTCATATCTTGTAGATTTAGCTGGCCGGATCAGTTTCGTCTACATATTCATATGTTATAGATTTTAGCTGATTCTGAAACTGTTTACAGCATGTCGATCGGAGGTTCTGTTGATTTTCACGGTAGTAAACAGAAGTACGACTTAAGCCTGTACGCCACTATGTGGAGACCCGAGGGACTAATATTTCACAACAAATAAAAACTCACAAAAATTTGAAGATATTTTAAATAAACAATTTATTATAATATCAATTAAATATCATTGTTTATCCATCGATAATATGAATTGTTCTGTACAGCTATAGTTGTTCTCCTGGGATCTGCGCATCCATCCACGATCTATGTTCTAATGAAGTGCAGTAGGAATAATAAAAACAGCACCGTGCGGAGTGTAGGTAATCTCTCCAAAGCTCTCGGGAAAGCCTTAAAATGCATCACGATCGTTTTGATTGTGAACAGATATACGGACGGACGGACATCGAGACCGGTTTTATAGGTCATCATGAAGGACCGCTTGATATTACACATTGAAATAGAGATATGAATATCTCAAGTGAGTTTATTATATGTCCATGATTGATAAGCTTATTGACAGCTCAATAACATGAGCAATTTACTATGGCGTATAGTGATTAATAATAACATACTCTACAAAAGGTTTTACGAACTCATCTCTAGTGGTCCTCTAAAAAATGGGAAACATTTTATTTCTTTTTTGTGCAATAATTTCCTCCCATTTTGCAAATGTGGAGAACTGAATGTTTAACTACCTAATCATCAAAACGAATTTTGAGGGGCCTCTTAAGGAGACAATAATATTCATGTATATTAATATTTTGGCACGCCCTTTTTTGTTCACCATCAGATTGACTAATATGTCAAAGCTTGTTTTCATTTCATGCCAGTAACAAAATCTGATGGTGGAACAAAGAAAGGGGCGTGCCAAAATATTAATATAGATAATTATCTGAGAAAAGACCTTGCCCAGCACTGAGAGCAGCGTACCCCCTTGGAAGTTGTTGCAGTTCTGCGTGATTCACCCTTCCTTTCCAGAGAGGGGACAACAAGGCCCTTCTTCCAGTCACTTGGGGTGATGCCTGTGTTCCAGGCAAGTACAGAACTGCAGCAACGACATGAGTACGCATTTCCACCATCCTTTCGAAATTCAGTCCGGATCCATAGATCCAGGAGCCTACCTCCATTTTTACGGTTCACCACAGCCTGTGTTTCTACAAAGTAAGGTGGTTCACAGTTGATTGGAGGGTCAGCAATAGTGATAGTAACACCCCTGACATCCAACTCAAACAGGCTGGTGGATCAGCCTGGTCCAGCGCTCAAGTACGGCCCCAAGGCCTTCACTTTGCATTCCTCTGTCAGAAGCCCACCGCCCTCGCTCTAACTACAGTACACGAGGGATGGGCTTGGAGAACGCAATGCGTGAATTCCCCTGTAAGCAGGACAAGAATCACTTGATTACAGGTGATGCTCTACCCCCTCACAGGTTCCTCGCACATCGGCCTCCTTGTCCACCCCTCCGTGCACGTTCAGTTTTACGCCTCAACTCCCTGCCACAGCGAAGCTCTACCTTTAAGCCTGGCCCTGCAACTGGTGAATGGTATCCATTGTCTCTTGAGAGGCAAATTTATTCTTCGCCGTACTGCGAGTTCCAAACAACCACCAGGCAACATCAAGAATGGTTGGTCTTGAAGGCACTCCACAATTCTTCAGCATTCCTCAAAGTACCCAGACCCCTCAAATCCCCACTCAGCCTGTCGCAAACTCCTCAGCTACCCTCTTCATCCTTGAGCTTGCCAACATCCAGCCTAGGCTGGGATGGTATCATTCTCCCAGAGTTAAGCTGCCAACTTCAGATTGCTCTAACAAGCTTGTGGTCGGTATTTGAGAACTGAGCACTCCGGTCGACCTTTCAGTTCTGGACTCATCTCCAGCGACATCAACAGCACATGGTCATTTTCCTTTGTCACACCACCCGTGTTGGAATCAAGGTCCAGCGATGAGCCCGTGGGTGCTGAAACCATGAACCAGCCACCCTAAGTCCAGACTTCTTGCAATGTCAAGGAACTTAGTGCTATTGTGGTTCACAGTACCAGACCCATGGGGACCAAACACATGTCCATAACCATCCAGTCAATGCATTGAAATCCCCCAAGACTCGAAAGTATGTTGCCTGGGCACTGATCAACCACAGACTCGAGCGTGGCATAGAATGCGTTCCCTCACGGTGAGAATCACTCGCCTCTGTCGGAGTGTATTGAGAGATCAGGGAAACGACACCCAAGGAGTGCGAATCATTTCGTCTCATACGCTCGTTGACCAGTGTTACCTCAATTTTTATTGGCAGTCAGCTTATTGGACACAGCTACAGCAACTCCTTGGGCATTGGTAATCATCAGAGCGACCAGACCAATGGAAGTGTAACACCCACCAATGATCTCGCCACGATGCCGGTCTCCGAACCTCAGAGAGTGCTGCCTTGACACGAGCCTCGTCAATGTATGCAAATTAAAAAAAAAAAATACCGATGTTCAAACACTTGAAGCTCAGATGACAACAGAGACAGGTGCTCATTCTTCTTGGGGATAGGACATTCCAGGCACCCACCCGAAGGACCACTTCAGGACCCAAGCAGACTGCCGTCTGATGGATGACACCTCAGCACCACCCTGATGCACACATTGCAATCCATCCCAGGAAGGTTACCTGCGTTTTTCCTCTTGTCGTCAGAGTGGGGATCCTGAAGGCTTTGGCCCCAATCCCATCATCTGGTGAGCTGCCCTGTGAAGGACAGCTGCACAGGGAGGTTACTCCACGGAGTGGGTTTTTCAGTTTTCATGCACAGATTTATCCCATCTCGTCTTCAGTTGCATACCCATCCTCCTGCCCATGGTACACTAAATGTTGTGCGAGGCAGTTGTCCTGAAACAATTTGCCTTCCCTCTTGGAGGAAAATCCAACTGAAAGCAATCTGAGTTCCTTCCACAAAGTTTGGAACAAGTGTGTGTCTACCCTGAGGAGAGCCAGGAAAACAACATCTTTCTCATCTCAAGTCTGAACTCTCAAACCTGTATCCCTGCTCCAAATCCTGGTGGTGTCTTATTTCAGTCTGTTTCTGGTCTATGTTCCCTCTCCATCCCCTCCCTTAAATCAAATGGCCACCAAGCGTGATGCTGCATTGTGAAAAGACTGATCCCTAAACTCCGTGTTTACTTCTAAATAGTGTGTCCCAAACTCACCGCTTTCTGTTACCCACCTTACTCAGTCCCACCAGCTGTTCTTGGACTCTTTATCCTTTTCTCCCGAGAAGGTGGAGATTTGCTGTCCATCCTCGACTGATTCTGCAACCGATCCAGACGACATCAGCCTCACGTGTTCCTAAAAACCTGCTCTGCTGCTCTTTGCTCACCCTCCTGTTCTATTTCACCTCTCCTTTGGCTCAAGGTCATCTGCCATCTGCTTGGAAATCAGCAAACATTATCGCCCTGCATAAAAATGGTGCAAAAACAGATCACTGCAACTGCAGACTAATCAGCCTTCTCCCAATCATGAGCAAAATTTTGGAATCCAATCATCGCTTTCAACATTAATCCTTCCTCTTCTCCAATGGCCTGATTGCATGATTTCGATATGGTCAGGTACCCTGCCCTGCTCAACAAACTCTCTTCTATGGTATCCAAGGCAATCTCCCACTTATGGCTCGCAGACTTCCTTCCTGTCACAGCCAACGTGTGGCTCTTCATGGAATTCTCTCAGCCCTCTTCCTGGCCAGGCTGGATGGAGTTCCTCAAAGCAGTGTTCTGGGCCCTGTTATTTTTCTGATTTTCATCAGTGATCTCTCTGACTCTGGGAAAATCCACTTTATCTCTTTGCTGATGACTCCACCCTCTGTCGCACCATCTGTCACCCGTCAAACCGGCAAGCAGCAGCCTCTTCACTCTCTGCAGATCTACATAAAAATCACAAGCTGTTCCAACACTGAGAACATTTCTTTCAAATCTTGAAAAATCTCACACTCTCATTATGTGTGTCTGAAAGGACCGTCTAGAACCCCTCCCCACCCCTCCCCATCTACTTTGTCAACAATCCTCTTGAAGAAATCCTTTTATTCAAACTTTTGGCCTCATATCTGCCATAATCTTTCTTTGGAAACCACATTTCCAAGCTGGCTCCAAAAGCCAGTCGCTGACTGGGCGTCCTCCACAGTGCAAATTCCCTTCCTTGAGCACACCTGAGCTCCTGGCCATGTACAAAGCTTCCATCCACAGCCTTTGAGTACTGCTTTCCCCTCTGGGCTGGTGCTCCCACCTTCTCACCTTTCTTTGGCTTCACGCTGTGGAACCAATACATTAGGATCATGGTATGTCCCATGATGAGGCCTAGCCTTTGGGTCTCTTAAGTCTCACTGCAGCAGGTCGGTGGTCTTTGTCTTCTCCCGTCTCCTCTCTGGCCTCGCCACCCCTGCTCCGTCTGCTCTCGTGTCCCAACCCACCTTTCTGCAGGGCGCTCAAGGTCCGCTAGCACCCCGTTCTGGTTTTTAAACTACCAAAATCAAGAATCACTGCTCACCTTCACTCTTTCATCCTTTTTTTTCCACTTTGAACAAACTCCCACACATCTTCAATCCCCCTCTTCCTCCAGGTCTTCAAAACAGCTGTTCACCAGCATCTTTTTTCTTCCCCCATCCCAAACCATGATCTTTTCTAACCCCCCGTTAATCCACCCAAACTCACCCCCCCCCCCACATTCCCTGCTTTCCTTCCTGAAAGTCCTGAAGTGTCCTTGTTTACCCCGTGGTACCCTGCCCCATCCCTCTCCTTCCACCCAGAATCTCCTTTTGCCTGTTCCCCACTATTTTGTGCTTTCCTCTTCCCACCCCTCTTGTCTCCTGCTCCCCTTGTTATACATTCTGTTGTGTTTGCTCTTCTACGAGCCTTGACATTGTATAAAAGAAAATAAATTGCCTACAGGTCACAATTATAAAGCAATCGTTATAAAACTTACCAGTTGTTTGAGGTAGTCTCAACTGAGAAGCCTATTTATTTGATTTGAGGTCAGAGTCAAAGTCATACTTCAGGTCAAATTCTAAAATCGTCATTTTTCATCGATTGACTTTAAAGTTGAACAGGATTTGCATATTGCGTCACTGAATTGGGAAACCACTATTCGAGGTCAAAATTATCAAAGGTCAATTCAAGGGCAAACATCTAAAATCAAATTTCAACTGAAAAATCGTCAATTTTTCATCCGATTTAACCTGAAAATTAAAGAGCAATTGCCAGAGTGCCTCACTGAACTGGGAAACAAACTATTTTTGAGGTCAAGGTCAACTTAAGTTCAAACTTCATCAATTTCAAGCAGAAAAATAATTAATTTTCATCTGACTACTGAGCTTTGATTAAGAGTGTCAATTTTAATCTTAATGAAATGGACATTTTTTGAATGATCCATTGCAACCTTTGCGAGAGGGGGGGATTTTGTGTGCCGTGCCCTGCTCAACGTCTTTTCTTGTTTGCCGTTTTTTGTTTTTATGTTTACCACCTACAGGTCACAATTTAAAATCATCAGTCACAAACCGATGTTCACGAAACTTTTCCACATGGTGACATTTGTCATAAGCAAGAAGCCTATTGTTTTGTGATAAACATAGGCCAAAGGTCAACAACTTTGTCAAAATTTATAAAATGCTCAATTTCATCAGATTGACTAAAAATTTGAACAGGAATTGCATATCAAGTCACTGAGTTAACCAGCAATTATTTTTGAGGTCAACATCGGCCACATTTCTTTAAAAAAAAAAAATTTTTGTTGTTTCATCATTGCAGTCATAGAATTTATTGGGAATGCAGGTTTTAGTTTTTGTAATTTGCAAGACTATTGGCCCAGTATTGCTGCCTTGAGGAAACCAATCTGTCAAGGGGAGGGTATTTCATCAGAGTTTTCTCTTAATTTGCAGTAAATCTTTTGTTTCTTGCAAAGTTTCCATTACATGAATGTTTATTGTGGTGCTGTGCATATTGGATCTAAATGATTTGTTTCTCTCAATAGGTGAATCTGAAGGAGAAGGCCAGCTCCTACGACAGGATGAGTTTCTCGTGTCAATGGACGAAGAAAGCAGTGTCGAAGGGTGTTCCTTTTTCACGAGCTCATATTGTTTAGCAAGACGAAGCGTGCTGATGCAGGGCCATGATATTTATGTCTACAAGAAGTCCTTAAGGTACTGTATTCATTTGTACCAGCCACTGGTTGTGGATGAAGCAGTTTTCACTTTTTTGGCCAGTTGGAATTGCATTGTGATGGCAATTGTATTCCCCTATCTTGGTAAAGAGTTTTTAGGTTTTATGAGCAAGGCTCGAAGCATATTCCTGTCGTTCGGCCAAACAATATACAATTCAATCCTGACTCTGGAGGGGAATGCAAATTTTTTATGTAAATGTGCATCTGTCACTCCGCCTCCGCGTGGGAGGTATTACAAGTCCCACCATTTACAGTCCAGCATTCCTGTCCCCACGTTTTTCAGTGCAGTGAGGTGTTTTGAATTATAAGCAGTAGTATGTTTTTGCGTATACAGAGCTGTCAGTTGCCTATCCACCACCCCAAGAAGAATTCATCGCAGAAGAAATGTGTTGCATGCTTGGAACAAGCATCCGCCCCTGACTCGTTATTTTAATCCATGATGGCATATGACCTTACACACGTAATTGTCATTAGTTCATAGCACATCTATCAATCATCATGCCCATCTGAACCCTGGCTCAAAAATTAGACCAGATAGCAATGCATTCATGACCACATTTAAATGGAAATGCTGTAGCATTGTGGTAGGCTGCATTGAACATGAAAATATGGCAAGGTAATAAAGTATTACATTATCCAGTTTGTATTTTATGCAGAGCAACAACCCAGTTGTTTTTTTAAGCATTGTATCCAATTTGCATTACTGCCCTCTGATGATTATAATGACTTAAAGTACAGCTTGTTTTTCCTACTATTCCATGTGGCTGTGTATAGACTGCTGAACTGGGCATGACGAGAGAGCGTTGGTGACAGTGGCCTCTGCTTTGAGCTGTGGTTCCGCCGCGCAAGTCAAACGACACGCATACACTTCAGGCTGCTTCGCCAGGACCTAAAAGATTCATGGACAAATGATATCTCGCACATTCTGTGGAAGAAGCACTACGCAAAACCGTCGGTAGTCAGTCATATTGTTAGTGGCCTGGCATTACTCTGTCGCTTGCTTAGTTATTTGCATTAATTTCTGTGCATCAAACGGATGGACATCACTTACCACAGATAATTGTACTTCCAAGAATAGATCAAAAAAAAAGTGGCTGCCATTGGGCAAGAATAAAAAATCGAAAAAGACCGTACTGTATTTCAGTTTTATCAATATTGTTTGTTTATTTGCTTGTATAGTAATAGAATCAGCTGTAGATATCATTCAAAAGGCCTTAACAGCATCCTATCATGGAATTTCTTCCATAAGACCAGCATGTGTTGCTGCATTTGCAAAAAATTAATGAAAGAATTTATTGTTGTCATTCTTTGGGGTATGTTGTGATGAGTCTGGGAGGTAGAAGTCCCGCTGAGTCATCATACCAAAGAATTATAAAGAATGCTGCCTTTCTTGCTTATGCGTCAGCATTTAAAAGATGAGCACAGACAAGCAAAACTCATGGCAATAATTTTGCATGCTTGATGCGCAAAGCCTCCTCGATTGACAGTTCCTAGTAAGGGAACTCGTATTATTATTAGTCCCCTTACCAGTATCACCCGAGGGGACCATAGGTTTGCTGTCTGTCCGTCCCACCTGTGGTTTCACCCCACCTTTTTCCCATGCCCTTTACATATTCAACTGAAACTTGGTACATGGCTTACTTCTAGCTTTACAGAACAAGTTTGAGTTTTCATGGGCGTTTCGTCAATTTTTCACATTACAGTGCCTATAGAAAGTTCTACAACCCCATTTCAAAAATTTAACCTTGTTGCCTTCTAGCCTGAAATGAAATTGCCATTAAATCAGACTTTTTACCTCTCACCACCAAAGTGGATGGAGGTTATGTTTTATCCCTGTTCTGTCTGTCTTTCTGTTTGTGAAACAAAAATATCTCTCAACAATGTGTGAACGGATTTGGACGAAATGTTGTGGAGCGCTTGGTATGTGACAAAGGGTGAAAATGATTAGATTTGATTTAAGATCCGGATCCCGAAATTTTTTCAGTGATTTTTCACAATTTGAGTAGTAATAGGCGAAACGACATATAGTAGGATATTTCAAAAAGTGTGGAATGGATTGGACAAAAACTTGCTGGCAAGGTTGGCGTTTGTAAGAAGGAAGATTGATTCGAATTTTAGAAGATCCAAATCCGGATCCAATAATTTTTTCAGCAATTCTTATTCACCATTGATAATTAGGACTAAAACGACATATAGCATGATATTTCAAAAAAGTTAGGCATGGATTTAGGATAAAACTTGGTAGTTGAGTTGGTTAGTTGGACAAGAACAAAGCTGAATAAATTTAGTTCACCGTTCCGAATCCAGATCCGGACTATCATTGCGGATACAAAACGTAAACTAATCAGCCTGGCAGGGTATGGCTCTACCCGAGTGCCCTTCTAGTTCCCCCTTTATTTTACACTTTTGTAACCCACAACTTCCAGTTGAAAAACTAATTCTACAAAATTTAACAACAATTAATAATAATACAAAACTGGAATATTCTTGTTGGCATAAGTGTCTCGGCAACTGTAATGGCACCCTTATAATGGCAACCCCTTATGATGGCAACTGTAAGTTAGCTCAGATGTAAACAATCACCTTCAAAATTACACACCATGTTAATTGGCCTCCACCTGCTGTAATTGTAGTGATTGTGATTATTTCAAAAAAAATCCAGCTGTTCCTGTAGGTTTCCTCTGCTGGGTAGTTCATTTCACAGCAAAAGACTCAACATGAGAACCAAGGCTTTTCATATACCTTCTGGGATAAAAGTACAGATGAGGGGAAGATATAAAAATATTTCAAAGGCCTTGAATATCCCCTTGGAGCATAGTCAAGCACGATCATTAAGAAGGGGAAGCATATGGTACCACAAAACCCTGCCACAGATTCATTGCCATTCCCTCCAAAAACGATGACCAAGCAAGAGGAGACTGATCAAGAGGGGCCACCAAAAAGGCAATGGCAATCTGAAGAGAGCTACATGCCTTATATTGGCAAAGACTGGTCACTGTGTGCATCTGTGACAACAAATATCCCAAGCACCGTCCACAAGTCTGGCCTGTAGGGTGGTGGCAAGAAGGGAAGCCATTACTCAAAAAAGCTCACCTAGTCCCCGTTTGGGTATGCCAACAAAAACCACTCCAGAGATTGTGAAGCTGTGTGGCAAAAGTTTTGGCTGTACGAAACAAAATGGAACTTTTGGCCTAAATGTAAAACGTTTACGTTTGGGCAAACCCAACACAGCACATTCACCCAAAGAACACCATCCCTACTGTGAGCCATGGTGATGGGGGCTCATGTTACGGGATTCTCATAAAGCCAGGGACTGGGGCACTTGTCAGGATAGTAAGGAAAATGGATTGGAGCAAAATACTAGAGGAAAAACCTGCTGCCCTCTGCAAGAAGCTGAAATTGGATGGATTCACCTTCAGCATGACAACGACCCAAAGCACATCCGCCAAAGTGCACTGTAGTGGCCAAAAGGACAAAAGATAAATCCTCTTGAGTGGCCCAGTCAGAGCCCCGACCTTCAATCCATCGAAAACCTTGGCATGACTTGAAAATTGCTGCCATAAAGCTCCCCACGCAAACTTGACGAGCTTGAACAGTTTGCACAGAGAATGGGCAAATATGCTCATCAAGGTGTGCAGTGTGCTCGAACTCATCCCAAAGACTCTTCTTCTTCTCTTCTTTCAGCTGCTCCCGTTAGGGGTCGCCACAGCGGATCCAACCGTCTCCATTCGCTCTATCCTCCAACATCTTCCATTGACACTCCAACCGCCCGCATGTCCCCCTCCACGCATCCATAACCTTCTTCTTTGGCTTCCTCTTCTCCTCCTGCCTGGCGCTCCATCCTCAGCATCCTCTCCCGATATACTCCGCTTTCCCTCCTGTGCCACATGTCCAAACCATCTCAATCTCACCTCTCTCACTTTGTCTCCAAACCGTCCTACCTGCGCTGTCCCTCTAATATACTCATTCCTTATTCCCTGTCCATCCCGTCCACTCCCCCAACGGAGAATCGCAGCATCTTTAACGTGCTTGCACCTCCAGCTCCGCTTCCTGTGTTTTTGTCCAGCGCCACCACTCCAAACCAACAACATGCTGGTCTCACTACCGTCTTAGTACACTTTCCCCTTAACTTCTTGCAGCTACCCTCTGTCACAAATCACTCCTGCAACTCTTCTCCACCCACTCCATCCTGCCTGGCACTCTCTTTTTCACTTATACTCATACCACCTCTCCGTTACTTTGGGACAGTTTATCCCAAGTATTAAACCCATCACCTTCCCCACCTCAAACTCCTTGCAAACCGCACCATACCACCACCCTCCCTCTCATTTACGCACATTTCTACTCCGTCTTACTCCTACTGACTATCATTCCCCTTTTCTCCAAGTGCGTACCTCAACTCTCGAGCTCGCCTCAGCCTTGCTCCCTACTCTCCCTACAGATCATGAGGTCATCCGGAGACTACATAGTCCATGGGAGACTTCCCAGTCTGATCTCGTCCGTCAACCTGTCCATCCCATTGCAAACAGGAAAGGGCTCAGAGTTGATCCTTGGTGCAATCCCACTTTAACCTTAACGGTCCGTCATTCCTTACCGCACACCTCAACTGCTGTCACTCTTCCTCATACATACCTGCACGATCCTCACCATACTTCTCCAACCACCTCACGACTTCCTCATACAATGCCACAACTCCTCTTTGGGCACCCTATCATAAGCTTCTCTTAATCACAAACACAACAATGTAACTCCTTCTGGCCTTCCTTACTTCTCCATCAACAGTCCCAAAGCAAACATCGCATCAGTGGTGCTCTTTCCTGGCATAAACCCATATTGCCTTGCCTCACAAATTCGTCACCTTTCTCCTCTCAACCTCGCTTCCACTACTCTTTCCCACAACCTTCATGGATGTGGCTTTAACAACTTTATCCTTTGTAATTTCCACACTCTGCACATCCACCCTTGTTCTTGAAAAATGAACCAGTACACTTGATCTTCCACTCCTCCGGCATTCTCTCACTTTCCAAGATTTTATTAAACAATCTGGTTAAACAACCCCACTGCCACTCTCCTAAGCACTTCCATTGCCTCCACTGGTATATCATCGTGCGGCCAACCGCCTTTCCACTTTTCATCCTCTTCATAGGCAGTCCTCACTTCATCCTTACTGGATTTCACCCCACTTCCTGATTCACTATCTCCACCTCTTCCAACCTTCTTCTCTCTCTCTCATTTTCTTCATTCATTCAGCTCCTCAAAGTACTCCATCCACCTTCTCAACACACTCTCCTCGCTCGTCAGCATCATTCCATTTGCATCCTTATCACCCTACTGGCAGCACATCCCTTCCCAGGCCGTCCCTCTGTCTTGGCCAATCGGTATAAATCCGTTTTCCCTTCCTTTGATCCAACTTCTCATACCAGCTCGTCATATGCCTTTTCTTAGCCTTTGCCACCTCTCTCTTTGCCTTTCGCCGCCACTCCTTGTACTCCTGCCTAACTTCTTTCAATCTCCTCTGACTATCCCACTTCTTTTTCCCAACCCCTTCTTCCTTTAACTTCCTGTACTCCTCGTCCACCACCAACTCTCCTATCTTTCCTTCCTCTGTCCCAGATGCACACCAAGTACCTTCCTACTATTCGCCCTCACCACTTCTGCTGATAGTATGCCCAATCATCCCACCCATCTTGTACCACCGTTCCAACACCTGTCTCGCGCTCCCTAAATTCCACGCAAAACAGTCTTCCTCCTCAGTCTTCACCATCTGGTCCTTGTCGTTCAGCCCTCACTCTCTTCCTCAAACCTACACTCCAAAACATCTCTACAGACCACCAATCGATGCTGTGAGCTACACTCTCCCCTGCCACCACCTTACAGTCTCTAATCTCTTTCAGGTTGCATCTCCTGCTTAAGATGTAATTCCACCTGTGTGCACTTTCCTCCACTCTTATGTCACCCTGTGTTCTCCTTCTTCTTGAAATACGTATTTACCACTGCCATTTCCATCTTTTTGCAAACTCTACCACCATTGCCCTTCACATTTCTCTTTGTGAGACCGTACCTACCATCACCTCCTCATCCTCTTTATTCCCTTCCCAAACATGCCATTGAAATCGCTCCAATTCACCACTCTTTCATCCTTGGATACACTCTCCACACTTCATCTTAACTCACTCCAGTAAATCTTCTTTATACTTCCATCTCACACCCCATATGCGGGGAATATGCACCGATGACATTCATCATCCACCCCTTCAATTTCCAACTTCACACTCATCACTCCGTCAGACAACTCTCCTTTCCTACCAATAACCCTCTTAACATAATCTTCCTTCAGGATTACCCCGGACACCATTTCTCCTTCCATCCCACACCGTGGTAGAACATGTTTTGACAACCCTCCAAGCTCCTAGCCTTGCTCCCCACCCATTGTCTCTTGTACACACAGTTATGTCCACCTTTTCTTCTCTCCATCATATCAGCCAAACTCTCGCCCTTTGCCCAGTCATCGTCCCAACATTCAAGTTCCAACTCTCACCTCCACACTTTTACTCTCCCCTCCCCCTCTTGCCACTGCCTCTGGACTCGCCTTTCCCGTCTGCCTTCTCCTCCTTTCGCAGCAGTTACACAATTTCCACTGGTACCCTGCTGACCACCGGTTACCGTGCGGTCGTTGGTAACCCGCGCCTCGATCCGATCCGGTATGGAAATTCTTTTGTGTCCGCATAAGATTTTTTTGGCATAGGTTTTTACACCGGATCCCTTCCTGACGCAACCCGTCGGTCGCCCTTTACGACCACGAGGATTGATGTACACCTGATTCTAACCGGGCATTACACGCGGCCCAGTACACCTTACTCATTTCGCCGACTCGGAAGGATTGACAGCTGAGTCAACCCCGCTGGTGTATACGACTTGGATTAATAATAATATATATATATAATATATATATATAATATATATTAATATATATATATTTGTTGCGAATTCGCGCCCGTCGGCGTGGGACGGCCACGTAACTCGGATCGCGGCACGTCGCCCACCGGACGGACAATTCAGTCTGTGACCCTCCGGCTAACGCCGGGATTCCAGTCACGGGGTGGGCCTTTCGACCTCACCACCAATCGTGCCAATCGGCCACCCGCGTTAGGATAGGGTTGTTCGCCAACCGACCTAACCTAAGTACCCACGCGGATGGTTAAACCGGGCGATCGTACCTCGCCGCAGCGACTCCGCGACCACGACCGCTTTGGGCGGGCCGTTCCGTACTATCGGATAACCGACGGTGTTATCGTCGACCTCGACGGTTCAGATTATTTACCGGGCGTTTTGCACCCACTACGAACCTTTACGTGTAAAGCAGGTATGGAGGTTCAATTAAAGAAAAAGACGAAGCGAAACGGGAAAACAGTTCACACAATGCCATTTTTCCGTGGCACACGGAGCAACACATATAGCACGTATTTACAGCCACAATTAGCGATGCCACATATATTACTAGAACAAAAAGAAATGCACATATAAAAAAGTTAAAAACCGACTACACGACACCACGGACCACTTATACAGTTAACTACCTTCAAGACACCTGCGCCACAACACGCATTTTCCACACCGAAGCAAAGAAAAGCCCCCTCACAGCAAGGGAGTCAGACTGGGCCCGTGGGCCTAATGCGCGTTGGAACCTGATGGCGTCCAGGTCCACGAGACCGAAGGTCCGTACCCGCGCCCTCGTGGCGAGCCGCCGCAGAATGTCGCTGCACGGCGGTTTCGTTGGGCACCTGCTGGTGTAAGTGGGAACGCGGGCCCTTTTCGCACTCTCTCAGCGCGGGGGGAAAGGGGGAATTTTATGCTCTGGGGAGGGAGTATGGTGGCTTGGCTCGAAGTCCCGCACGCGCGACTCAACGCACCTCGTCATCCGGAACCGAGCCTCCAGGTTGCCCTCCGCAGCCGTTCGGCCTCCGCTGCGTCTGCCCCAACCTCCTTCGAGCTCCGTATCTCCCGACTCGCCCACCGACACTGCCCACCGATCCACTCGCTCGCCATTTTTTATCGGCTTCAGGAAACCACCATATGCAAATTCTCGGATTCCAAACGACCTCAGGGGCGGAGCCACGCTCGCCGATTGGACGGAGAAAAAGGCGTGTTCATTCCTTGATCCTCAAATTTGCATATGCCGATTTCGTCAGGCTGCGTTCTGGAAGGCGGGGCCAAGCCGCCCCGCGCTTCCTGATTGGTGTGGATCAGATGTGGGCGTGTAGCATTCCTGATCCGAATTCTCCTCGCGAAAACCGCCATCTGCACCTCGCGTCTCGCGTTGTATCGCTGAAGATAGCCCGACGCTCGGTGCCCACAGGTGGTGCTGGGAATGGCCGTAGGAGAAGGTGCGTGGGGTTTTCGGCTGGTGTTCGGATGCGCCATGGTTGCTGTTTGGAATGAGCGGTTGATGTAGGGTTTTGCGCGTAGCGAGTGGTTGAAGAGGTTTTGGCGCGTTGTTGTTGTTTTGTTTATCAAAACAAAGGTAGAAACAGAAAAACGCCTAACTTCAAAGGATCGGCAGGCCCGAATGAATCACATTAATTCCTCTTATAACAAACGGCGTTGGCAACTACCAATGACTTAAGAAATATATCTCACCTACGGGGACCTTTATGGTGTAATGCGAATGTCCACAGCCGTAACACTACCCCCTCCCCTTTTTACAGACTCGTCCCGAGTCGTCAAAATTATCGTGTGCCATCATGTGTAGTTCTCCCCTAGTACGTTTTACCTACGGATCCTGAAGTGCGACATTCATTGGTATTCGTTCCCCAAAATAATTACTGAGGGTCTTGAGTAACTAACTAAACAAACTCACTCACACATTACGACTTAAATAAAATTGCCGCGCCGCTAACACATACATGCCGGGGGCCGCCCTCATATTTACAATTACAACCTTAAACACCTTAACCTTATAATTTACACTACTCCATGGCCCAGGATCAATGGAACTCTGCAGGAAAAAGGAGAAGTCAAAAGAAAACCGGTGCACGGGGCCGCCCACTCAGGCCGTGTTGCAGCTGCCAACAGGACAGTTCCTGCAGCTTGCAAACTGTTGGCTTGCGGATCCTTGGCGCGGCATGGAAATTGAACAGGGGGGGGGTGGGGAAATTCAAAATTGAACGGGGGGCTGTGTTTGAACAGGGCAGTGGCATGGACATGGCAAAGGTTAAAGGCACATAGCCTGCCAGAAAAGGCCGTTGCAGGCAAACACAGCCGGCAAGACGAACTGGCCGCACAGGCCTTTGCAGTAAAAAACAGCCGTCGGACGATTCCGGCCGGCACAGGCCTTGCAGCAAAACCCCCCCCCAAAAAAAAACAAAGGGGGGGCCAGGACGATCCGGCCGGCACCAGGCCTTGCAGAAAACAACCAGCCCCGATTGAAGTTGGCCGGCACAGGCCCCGCAGACACACAGCCGCCAGACGATGAAGTTGGCCAGCCTTGCCTTGCAGTGGCAGGTTGGTGGAGGGAGTTGCGGTTGGTGTTGGCCACACAGGTGGACTCGACCTACCCTACCTGTCTCCTCCCACTATCGCCTTGCCTGTCACATGTACCTACCCACTCCGCTTAATTTGTAAAAAACCAATTTAGCCCCATTAATTTTTTTTTTTTGTTTGTTTTTTATTTTTTCTTTCTCCCCACTATAAATCGTCCCCTAACCCCCTTTATTCGTCCTTTGGTCGGCTAACCTATTCTGTACCTAGCCTACTCCCAACCCCTCGTTCCCTTCCCGGAGGGGAAAAGGGAGAGCTAGCGTCCTATGCCGAGGCCCCAACCAAGCCTCAGGATGGGCCTCCCAGATCTCAGCATCTAACCCAAAGTGGGTCCAGCGGCCCACAACTGGAGAGCGAAGGATGGATGGTGCGGGAGGGGTACACTTCTAATCTACCCTATCCATTAACCTTTAAACTACCCCGGGGGCTTCCAACAAGCGCCTCAGGCGCTTACTCTATTGGTTCTAAAAACCCAGATTCCCGTCGCCTGTGTTGGTGTTCCACTCAAATTTCGGGCCTCCGCCCTCTTAATTGTTCCCTGTGCCCTTGCACGGCGGGTGGGACGCGTGGCTCCCTTTTGGCAGGCACGACCTCTGCCGAAATCCCTACATGGCACCCGGGCTACACACGCTCCTGACTACTCAGCTCCCTAAACACCGGGTGCCCCTGGCAACCCCCGAAAACGCACACGTGGCTAGGCGGCGCCCCGGGCCCTTTCCGAGGTCACCCGTGCCCACGACATGCCCACGCGGCAACGGCCTCCGGGCCCGCCACCAAGCGGCGCACCCGTGCCCACTACGCTAACCCGGCCCCCCCATGGGCCCTGGGCCTACCACGGCGACTAGGCCCGGTGCCCGGGTACCCACTCAGCGCATATCTCACCGTTCGCAGCCACGCTCCCAGCCCGTCCAAACAGGGCTCCTTGCACCCCTCCCAAATAGGTTTCGAGCCTAGCATCCCACCAACAGCAAAACGACCTCCATTTGTCAATTTAACTAACCCAGCTAACTCTCTTTACACCGACCCCGGGTCCCTTGGGGCGGAGATCTCCTT
>CM068960.1:94058199-94074379 GCA_035128595.1 Eptatretus atami
ATAGTATGTTGTTTTCATTAAAGAATAAAAAGGTTATTGGTAAGTTTCAGGATGAGTTGGGTGGAAAGGTTTTGAGTGAATTTGTGGGTTTGAGATCAAAGTCTTATGCTTTTACGTATATTGATAATAATAACATAGAAAGGTGTGATAAGAAGCTAAAGGGAATAAAGAAAAATAATAATCAAGGAAACAATAAACTTACATTTAATACAACTGTTTAACTTTAAAGAAGACGGAGAGTACAGAAAAATGAATACAATAAGAATTATAAAAATCAATTATATGACAGAAGAGATATAAAGAAAGCATTAGGAGCTTTTGATGATAAAAGATATATTTTAGAGAAATGGAATCAAGAGTATCCCTTCTGGTTATAAGTATAAGTGTAAGGGGTGTCGTTTTACTGATTTAAAATGATAGAACCAAGCAATAAACCAAACCAAAGAGTGGAATGTAATCAACCTTGGTATTAAAAGGGAAACATAAAGAATGTGAGAAATATCAAATAAGTCTTATTGAAAAATAACCGGGGTAAAAGTAAATCAAATAAATAAGCGGATAAATTTAATTACAAATAAGTTGGAGGATGTCAAGAAAAAAATTAATATCTTGAATGGACTGAAAACTTTGATGGTATCAATTGAACAATGGAAAAACAATTTACTACAATCTCAAAATGATATGTGGACCAGGAGCTGGTCAAACAAGAACATTAAGAGAAGTTTATCATTTATTCTGCTCAACATAGCACATAAACCAAGAACTAAGTTCAAAATAATATATGTGAATATACTCGATGGGATGAATGTAATCGAAAAATAATTTATTACCTCGAAAGAACATGGTCAAATATTCGTTGGATCACTCTTTGAATGGAATGAAGATATAAAAGGAAATCAGTAAGTGTCAGTTAACATGTGCTCAATGGAGCAGAGATCGGCCTCCTCTTTTACCTGATGGCCGAGAGTCAAGGGGTGGGGGGGGGTGGGTGGTGTTTTTTGTGTGGTGTTGGGGTTTTTTGGGGTCTTGAGACAGTCATGTCAAACATGAGCTGTATGGAGATGGAGAAAATAATCTCCTGTTTTAACCTTTTGAGCCTCGAGTCAGAAAGGTTCCCCTATACATTGTATGGGAGGGAGGAATGAGACTCCTGTTTTGGGGTTTTCTGGGGTTTATTTCAGGTTTCCCCCTTTTCCCCATTCATTGCATGGATGCCTTAGAAGCCCCATTTCTCTCTACTAATAGACAATACTGCTGGGACGGGGCATGAAGGAGCGAACACGTTAGGGAACTTTGAACCTTTGAATGTCCTGCTCCTATGCAAATATTGGTGTTAAAAGTAAAATTGAATGCCTCTCGCGTACAATCCAAAATAGAATGTTAAGTGTTGTGCATCGAGTGTGAATGTGTTTGTTAGATTAGTGATCCGACACACTAGGATAGGGAACTGCCAATCTTACTGTGACACTTTGGTTTTGGGGTCAAGTGCTTCCAATATTGTGGGTTAGAGTAAATGGAGATTGTGCTGTACGTTAGACAGGGCCACGACCGTGGGCTGCCCCCAAATGATGCTCTGAGAAAGGTGGGGTAGTGTTGCGGAAATGGGCCCTTAGTGGGTTATTAAATATTGGATTAGCCCAGATCCCCCCTTAAAATGCATGTTTAGCCAGGTTGTTTGGTAATCCGACTTACATGTGTGTCGGGAGGTGTAGCAGTCTGTCCAGGTGTTCATATAGTGGTGTGTGTACCGAGAGCGCCTTCTTCTCCTTCCCCCCTCCTAACTAGCCCCCACCCAGTGCCTTGACAGTCAGTCAACAAGACGTAGTCAGCAACCCATTGACGGAGACGCTGCAAACTCGAACGATGGACCAATCACGTGTCCCCGGAGGCGGTCCGAAAAGGCCCGCCCCCGAAAGGCAAGAGATGTTGTGCGGTCTGCGATCTGCTTCGGAGGAGTGACTTGACGACTGTTCCTCCTTGGCCATGAGATCCACGTGCAGAGTCTCCCAGGTTCATCCTGAGTCCAGCCACGGGCCTCTGACTGTCCTTGCTCCCTGTGCGGCTGGACCACATCTTGTTGATCCCATCGATCCGCCTGCGGAGCCCAACACCCGGATTGGCCTGGTCTGTTGTACAGGCCAGGCCTGGATTTGCATACTGGTTCCTGTGAAGAACCAGCTGGAACACACCATAGATCTTTCGCTCTTGTGCCATCAACCTTACGGGGCTGGACGCGCCGAGGCTGCTGTGTGAGCGTGCCGACAAAAGGACGTCATCGCGGCCATCTTGCCACGCGGCATGCTCGAGCTGGGGGCTCGAATCCGTGGACATCGGCTTGTCACGAGCCGCATTCGTGCCTTCGACACCTTTCCTCTCGTCCATGAGGCACCACCAAGTACTCCGTGTCTTGTATGCATGTTGTCCAGGCCTAAGGTTTATTGCTAGGGCCCCCTTCGAAACCCGTATCCGTAGCTCCCTAGATAAGAGCGGGTTATAGATTAATTATAATGTTCGTGAAAGCTTTGCTTGTGTCGTGCTCCCCGATTGTTCCCCAATAAATCTGGCTGATTCATACGAGATTTGCCGCCTTGAATTTATTCGTGCCGTGCTGAGGAACAATCGCTCGATTTGTATTAAAACCAAACGGGCTACGGACTGCGGAAGACTTCGCTCGGTCTCTGATCAAACCCAGTCTGTAGCCGGGGTGTATATCCCCAACTGGCAAGGCACAGGGGTACTTTGGTATCGTGATCTGAGGCGCCCCGAGACCTGTGCCGAACTAGCCGGCGTATAACCCCTGAGACCGCGGTGCGGTTAAGCGCCGTCGAATCCTCAAACAATACGAATCGCCCTGCACCGAAACTCCGGGCCATGCCGCCGCGACTGGCCGAGGGTCGCGTCCATCCCGCATGCCCGCCCGGCACCCCCGGTGACCCGCGGTTAGCGCTGGTCAATGTGCTTGCTTTCTGACGCCATGCGGCCAGAGCGATCCGGGCCGTACAGCACGCCTCTGCTTGGGCAGCAGCCTCGCCGAGCGGAGGTGCGAGATGTCTGCCGTCCACGAAGACACCCATGGCCGTGGTGGTGAGCGAAGACCGAGCGGTAAGGTGTTATTGTAACCCATGCGCAGATCCGATGAAAAAGATGCGCTATGCATGCCCCGTACAGTACGTGCAGATCCCCACCGACATGCGGTTATTTGTTACAGCTGCCATCGTGCTTGCAGTTAGTTATCACAGGCGGTGTGTGTCGCACGGTGCCAACCCTGATCCATGCCATGAATTGAAGGAAAAGATTGGATATAATATTACATATAGATTCAGGTTGAAAAGAGTATGAGATAGAAAGTATTAGATGGAGATTTGGATGAAAAGGATAGATATAATTATTAGACTCAGAATGGGTGCACAAAAGAATGCGCCTCGGTATCCATGCCATGGGGGGGGGGGGGGAAGGTCGTGCGTTCACTGTCGGCCTCTGACACCCACTCTCGCAGCAGCGCAGTCTAGTGTTGTTGATCTTTTCTATCCCCCCACGGCCACGGCACGGCCCTAAGCGTGTCTTGTGCCTGACTTTGTGAGACGCATATCTGGCAGTGGCTCTTTACAGTGGCGTTGCTTTGATTTCTCGGAATAAGAGGAAAAAGCAGTAGAAATGAAGTATAGATATAAATCAAACCTAACTATGAGACACACATTGCACTTGTCCTGTTTACCCATTCGAACGATGGGAAAGGTCATCTGATGTATATTTAATGAATACTGTCTGGCGGACCAACTGTATGATGGATGCCATGCCTTGAGGGATCGTTCCCAGAACTTCAACAATAATGTGGATTCTTCATTCTGCAGGAAAGGATTTAGACAGAATTCTGTGAAGTTGTTGAAGGAGTAGCGAGCTCGGAACATTGAAGGCAAGGGTAAACGAATGTATCAGGTCATGCAGGAATGAAGTGCGTCGTGTACACCAAGGTCGCGAATGATGTCCGGGAAAGTTTACTCGAGGTTTTGAAAAAATAGAACAGGATTATTGGGTACGGCTGAAAGCAAGGGTTTGTGAGGTCATGTTTTCTGGGATTTCCCAAGATCAGCGAACAATATAGAAATATTGCAAGCAAGAAACGTCACCAGGCGGGAAGAATGGTTAGGAGGAAGGTTTACAATTTAAGAAGCATGTGGGGAAATCATTGTAGGGAGAACAAAAGGCGTGTTTTCCGGAATGATGGCCGTAATATATGAATTAAGAAAGGGGGCAGCAAAGGTTGCAGTAGACATTGGGTGAATACTCTTTGCTTATTTCCGAAAATCGGTTTTTGCAATGATCCATACATGGTTTGTAATGTTCGTCATCAGAAAATAGCGTGCTGTGAGTTCGGACGATTGAGGTGCTATCCATTTGTGATTCGTTTCTTACCTTTTCATTCCGATGTTCAATGCTAACGGATCAACCACGAGTGCCGAATTTCTTCCCAACGTTAGTTTATTGTAAGAGTTATTTTTGTTACAAGTACTGCGGTAGAAAAGCTTTCAAGTCCGTTATCGTTGATCAAATGCTGTGCGGCGCAGGAAATTATTTGTGGTAGAGAAGGGAAAATGGCATCCAATGGTTGGAGTTTCGCCATCATCATTCCATTTCTATAACTTCACGGAAAAATACAGAAGTGCTTGTCTTCAACATTTGTCTAAAGTAAAAACTTGGATAATCTTAACGTGGAGATTTTGAAAGTAAAGAAGGCCATTTGGCCCATCGGCCTGTGCATGTCACCACTCACATTGCATGAAAATAAATCCATACAGGCTTCGATTCGGTTCATCGCGGTGGAGGATGGGATCCGAAAAAGTGTGGAGGCAACAGGGACTGGAGTGTTATAAATTCAAATGTCAAAAAACTTTAAAAACGATGTCTTGTGACCAACTTGAAACTTTCCTTGTGCAACGTCACCACGTGGCATGGTGTGTAGTTACTGACCCCATGCTGGAGGGGGTGTTAGAATTGTTGATTCCCTTTGATCTCTTTTTAGAGAACAATGACCAATTTTAACCTCCTGCCGACTTGTGCCATTGAAACCACACCGAAAAGGTTTTTCAGCATCTCAATCTGCAAATGTTTGTTATTTGAAGGCAGCGGGACTGGCGAAAAATAGAGAATCCGGACAAAAAGAAGACGGAACATGAAACAGTGTGAATAAAGCACAGCGTTTTGGAACCCTTCGCCGAGCCAATAGATTCAGAAGCGCACGCCGAATTCCAATTTATTGTTTGAAGCGCCACCAGTCCTTGTGGGCATGAATTGAAAGATTTCAAGTTTATTTGTCCAGTCGATTGTGTTTACTGTCTGTCGCTTGTCGTTTGTCGCCTACAGGTCACAATTCAAAACCGAATCTTCACGAACTTCACTACAAGGTAGAAGTTTGACATAGGAAAGAAGCCGATTGATTGAGTCAAAAAGGTTCAAACATAGGCCAAAGGGTCAACCACTAATGCGGTATTTTTCTAAAATCCTCAATTTCAGTTCCGATTGACTTGAAATTTGAAGAGGGATTATATTTCAGCTCACTGAATCCAACCACATAATTTTTGAGGTCAACATAGACCATAGGTCAACATAGGCCAAGATTTAAAATTGTCAAATTTTCATCTGATTCAACTTGAAATTTGAAGAGAATGCATATTGGTCATTAATTCAACCATTAATTATTTTCAAAATGTAATTTTTTATGGATTTTGCCAAGTAACATGCTCGCACGACTCTTCTTCTTGTTTTTTGTTGTCTGTTGAATGTCTACCCGGGTGTAATGTAACTTATTGCTGTCTACTCCTGCATTGTATGCGTTTCCCCTCATTCCCCATCATTCCCCCACGCTGAACATGACGCGTAAAATGATCCAGGACAGCTAACAGCCTCGCTGCAATAATTGCCCCATTCCCCTGGCTTGTGTCCGTTGGACATTTTTTGGATGTTGTGGGGTTCTCCTGGGTGCATGGGGGTAAAAAAGCATTCCACCATTTGAAGTGTAGAGCTCTACTCCTGGTGAACGGCCAAGAAGGATCCCAAGTGACTGTAATATTGGGTGGCGCATAATGGGGGGACTTGCAGGCAAATCCTCCAATGGCTGGCATGGGGTCCAGCTCGCAAGATCTGTCATGTGGCTCTTTGGCCCCGCCTGCCCCAGGGACTAATAAAAAAGGCTAAGGCCCCCCCTGCATGCTCTGTTCTATTCTCTCTCGCTATTGTTGGTGTTGCTACTTAATCTTGCCGATCTGGTATTACCGCTGAACTCTGTCCATTTCCTTCTGGGATTATTTAATTGTTAAGAATGCCGTTGCTTTCGATCCCGTGTGCTGGTTCGATCATTTAGCATTGTGTGGCAGCGGTGGCCGTAAAGAATTGAATTACACGTATCTATGAAACTCTTCAAGCCAACCACCATACCTCCCTTTGAGACGCCTCCAAAACCTCAGTGAGATACTGGCGCCGGCTGACCATCCAATTTGTAGCTGTTATTAAGAGGCGTCAGAGCAGCCTCCGCGGCGGACGAGGTCAGAAGTCGCCATTTTGTTTCATTGTGGCTGGAGTGAGGCATTGGAGGTTTGACAACATTTGTGTTCTGCCCCTTGCGGTCAGACAGAGTACTGTCAGAGATGAATAAAATCCGTTCAATGAATACTACAACCCTCAGAGAAGAACCGGTGTATGAAACGGCACAACTTCTGGGAGAGCCAAACAGCAGGATGGGCAGGCATTTAGCCCAATTACCAACGGCATCACGAATACGTGACCGATCATGTGAGTTTGTTCGGAGATGATAACGATATTCGGATAATTGGTTTTCGGAATGCCGATTCTGCGCGATCAAGGAACGTCTTTACGTGAAAAGGACCTCGACCTTGCCAAAGCCTGTGATATCTTCCGAGCCGCAGAGGGCAAAGCCGCACCCAAATTACATTTCGATGTGCAAAGATTCCGCTGGAGCGTAAAGCGAGCTGCTGCAGGAAAAGTCGTGAGGGTTTGCAGGGACGTTCTGGTGCTCAACGATCAGATGGCACAGTATTGACTAAGTCGCGATGCTCGTGGTAGGGAATCCTGCGATAACCGGCCAATGGTTGCTGGGAATCAACAGGTGTTGCCCTCGATGTGGTACCAAGTCGGGGGAAGGACCAGACGCCCCTGCTATTGGCAGAGACATGTAACAAATGTGGACGGAAGGGCTATTTCGAAAGGAGAGTAGTTGAGCCAAACCCAGGCAGTTGTGTCCACCCCACTCTTTGCCATGGACACACAAGCGAATGGGATTTGGTCGACAAAAATAGATCGGACTGTGCATTGACGGCCTTATTCGGTAGCACCATGTGAGAACTGCTATGCCATGCATATCATAGAGAGTAAAAATGGAAGGTCAAACTGCGATCTGGTGCCACAGACATGTTTGCACCTTTGTCCCTTTCAACAGTTACGAAACGAAGCCACAGTCTGGGACTGTTCTGTAGCTTTTCACTGCAGATGGAGGACATGGCGGTGACTGCACAAAGGCGAAGACTGACTTATTTGCAAAGCAGGCAACAAAGGGGGAATTTTGCAGTTCTAACATTGTGACATCTCGGCGACCGATTCTGGCGGTTATAAGCAAGTGCTGTCCTGGATCTTCTTCAACTAGTGCAATAAGGCCTATGTATAATGTATGTCTGTTGTGCCACCAACACACACTCAAGCTAAGCGAAGTCAGCTGATTGAACGCTGATGTTTGTTGGTTGATTTACCCTTACCACAATCCGATTAAAAGATGGGAGTTTCTCCAGTTATAAGTGGCTCCACGGAGAGTACCCCACCAGTTTACAGGTGCACCGTCAAAGAGAAAACTCTCTGAACTTTGAGTGGCTTGCGCGGGCGTAATATCTCTTCGTTGATGCTCCCGACGGATGGGGCATAATTTGTGTATCGTCCAAAAAAACAGACAAGTCTTTGAGTGTGCCTCGACCACCCGAAGCTAAATATCGCGCGTAAAACTGTGAGGCATCAAACCATAATGCAACCATGTGATGTAACAGCCAACTGGGAGGTAAAACGTTTTTCTCAAAAACGGGAGGGAAGGCATTTTCTAAAATGGGAGGCACTCTATCCAAAAACCCCATCTTCAGGCGTTACTTGTTTCTAACAGAATTCCAATTGCCTTTGTTCCACAAGTGACGTGTGCCTGCAGAAAAGTGAGAATAGAGTGTACGTTGGGAGATATTGAAAGGTGTTACACTTTATCGCTGACGACGACATGATCATCCACGGGCACTGCGATGAAGCTCAGCACGATGAGAGTGATTGAGGAAAACCTCCTCACCGGGCCAGACCTAGTGGAGTAAATTTAACCGCAAAGATCCAATGGAGAGCGTAGCACTCAAAACAAGAGTCAGGTTTGTGGACAAACGTTGTCTCTGCTGACGGCTTAAGAGGCAGACCGGGAAAAAGGTCCAAGCGAATCCGATATGCCAACCACCCCACAAGCAAGTCTGATTAACAGCGTGCACTTGGTGTGATCAACTACTTATCGTTTCATTCCTGACATGTCGGGAACACATTCCCCGCTTTGGCATTTGCTCAAGAAAGATCACCATTGGCCAATGGCAGCCAGAGCATCCAGGGCACTCGTAAGCAAACGAGCCAATCGTCCTGCGCCGGTGCTCAAATTCTTTTGACCCCGTCAAGACCATCTTGTGTGAGCGAAACATTCAACACCGTCTTGGGAAGCCTTCTGCGCAAAACCCGCCGATCACATATGCTTCTCATTCCCTGTCGATGTGGAAAAGAACTATGCCCAAATATGAGAAAAAGAGATCTAGGGGTGATACGCCTTGGAAAGTTTCACAACTATGTCTAACGGAACAAGACTGAGGGCAACCGACCATCAACCCTCTCGTGACAGATGTCAAGAAACCACTGTACAGAGCGTCAACAAGGTTCAGTTGAGTCACTAGACATGCATTATGACTTTTTAAAACATTCGGGAAGCTCCTGTACATCCAACCACTTGCCAAGAGCCCGATGCCGCTCAGTCCCGATTATGACACCATTTTCATGGACCATACCTGTACAGTTGAGCGGTGCATCAGCTGATGACCCATCTGCAATCAGCCAGAGCAAAGCTGACCGTTACCGTGGTCCACTGCGGGAGACAATGATTTACAATTACGGCCGGCTACTTCTGAACGGCTGGCCCAATGCACCAAGACGCAACCTTCTCAGGTCATCAACTCTCGGCATTCAGGGATGAGCTGCACATGCAAATGACATGTTTTTTGTTGTGAGGTTTGTGGATTCCTGCCACACACCGGTGCTGACAATCTGTGGCAAATACACGAAGGCCCATTTTGGCAAAAAGAAATGTAAAGCCAGAGGACGCCAACTGTCTTTTGGCCAAGTATCACTCAATATAACAAAGTCGGTTGCAAAGTGTTCAAGCTGTGCCAAATTTCAGACCAGCAACATTAGAGCCACTTTGCCAACATGATCTTCCCTTCAGATGAACTGATCAGCATCTCATGGGGATGGGCCAGGCAACTGCCTGGGGGAAGCCAACGGAGGCCCCTGGAATACCGCGGAAAGTGATGCAGGCAACGCACTGCTCTGGCGCATGCTCCATACCTGACCTACCTGGAACCTGATATCCCCCCTGAGGCCGTGGCCAAAAATAGGAGCGAATCTTCCATTTCCTGGAAAGCATTTCCTCCTGATGAATGATAGATTCCCATAAGCTAATTGGATGCGATATTTTGTTTTTTTGTTTGTTGTAGTTTCATGCTTCCATGGTTAATCCATTTAAATGGTGATCATATGTGCATGTAGGGGGAAGATGTGTGGTGTTGCTAACTAGAATCTTGTCGATCTGGCATTACCGGACTCTAGGTCATTCTACTTCTGGATTATTAAATTATAAGCCATTATGAATCCTGTTGTGTCTGTTCATCATTACAGTATGGTTTCACATCGTCGCACCCGTTTCTCTCCCCGCCCTGGTCGTCACACCCGTTTCTCCCTGCCCTGGTCGTCAACACCGTTCTCCCCTGCTCTGTGCGTTCGCACCCGTTCTCTCCCTGCCTGTCCGCACGCCGTCTCGTCCCGCCCTGGTCGTCTGCACCCAATCTCCCCTCCCTGGTCCGTCCGCACGCCGTCTCAGCCCCCTGCCACTGGTCGGTCCGCACCCGTTCTCCCTAACCCGGTCTCACACCCTCCTCCCTGCCCTGATCGTCCACCCTTCTCTCCCGCCCTGGTCGTCACAAACCCTTTCTCTCCCTGCCCTGATCGTTCGCACCCTTCCTCTCCCTACCCTGGTCGCCACCCCGTTCTCTCCCTGCCCTGGTCGTCCACACCCTTTCTCCCCGCTCTGGGTCGTCTCACCCGCTTCTCCCTCCTGGTCGTCTGCACCCGTTCTCTCCCTGCCCCTGGTCATGTCTCACCCGTTCTCATCCGCCCTGTCCGTCCTGCACCCGTCCCCCTGCCCTGTCGGGCGCAACCGTCTCCTCCCGCCCTGGTCGGTCGCAATCCCGTTCTCTCCCTGCCCTGTCCGTTCTGCAACTCCGCTCTCTCTCCCTGGTCGTCACACCATTCCTCCCGCCCGTCGTCCTGCACCCGTTTCTCCCTGCCGGTCGTCCGCACCCGTTCTCTCCCTGCCCGGTCGCCGCAACCCGTTCTCCCCAACCCTGCATCTACAACCCGTCTCTTTCCTCCTGGTCGTATACACCCTTCTCTCCCGCCCGGTCTCTGCACCCGATTCTCCCTGCCCTGGTCCGTCGCACCCTTCTCTCCCTGCCCGGTCACGCACCCGTTCTCCCTCCCTGTCGCTCACCCTCCTCCCGCCGGTCGCGCAAACCGTTCTCCCCCCGCTGCCGTCACACCCATCCTCCCGCCTGGCTCGCACACCGTTCCTCCCTGCCCTGGTCGTCGCACCCGTTCTCTCCCGCACTGTCGCGCACCCATCTCTCTCCTGCCCGGCGCGCACCCATTCCCCCGCCCTGGTCGCGCAACCCGCCTCTCCCGCCTTCGCACAAGGCTTCCTGCCCTTCCGACACCGCAGGCCCTTTCTTCTTCCCTGTCCTTACGCGCGGAGAATCGCGCGCCCGGGTGCCGGCGGCGCACGAGGAACTAAGGACCCCATGTGGAGTCATCGGGATCCCATTCTGAAGCGCTACCACGGAGGTGACGTTAACATACAATACCGGAGCGACCACCCTGCCCCTCACCAAGCCCCAGTGGGCTGATGGTACCGCTTCTGTATCCTTGTTAATGTTGAAGGCGCAGCATGGACTGAATAAGTCCACATCAAACCAGCCTGTATAAAAGAAAGTGCATGAAAAAACACAAGCGAGACAAGAGATGTAATTTTGAGAAGATCACAACAAAGTTTGACTTTTCTTTTCAGAACTTGCCAAAGCAATATGCCGCATACGTCAACAATAAAAAGCTCGTAGGAGGGACAGCAGAATACCCGAGAAGTAAGATCCATTATCCTGGCAATAACCACCGAGAGCACGCATTGTGCAGTTTCCACGCGAGATACACTAATACATCGAGGTTTCGTTAAACACCTGCCGAATATAATTAAAATATGACAAGCGCCGTGCCATGGCTGAACACCTAGGTCAGAGACCTAGCGGTTTCCCTCAATAAAAATTTAAAGGTCACAGTAAAGGGAGTTTTTCTTTAATAATTATATGACAGCCTTCACTGCAACCATTGTTCAAAAGACTTGCAATATAGGTTACGTATTAAACAACGCTGATATGGCTGTTCAACTTGTGATAAACATTGTGCGGAAATGGCCCTTAGTTTGGTTATTAAATAAGATTCAGCCCCAGATGCCCCATTAAAGCAGTTTTAGCAGGTTTGTTTAAGGTAAAGGAACGTTACATGCTGTCGGGAGGTGTCAGAGGCGTTTAGTTCGACAGTGGTGGTGTACTGAGAGGTTTCTTCCTCCTCCTTCTCTTCTCCATACGAGTCCCCCCGCCCTAGCGCCGGCTCGAGAGGAGAGTGCCTAGAAAGAAGGAAAACAAGGGAGGAGCCATCCCGGTTGAGGCTAGTGAGCGCCGGAAAGGCAGTGTGATCTGCTGAGGGAGTAACTGACCTGAGGTCGAGTCGCGAATCTGCTGAGCGAGTAACTCGCGTGCGTGTGGTCGGTGATCTGTAAGAGAGAACGCCCTGAACCTAGGGCGAGTCGGCCATCGCCGACGAGTAACGAGCCTGATGGCGAGTGAGATTCTGCTGTATAGAAAGACTAAGTGGCAGGCTGCAATCGCCGTCGAGAAGAACTGGCGCTGTGGAAGTCGCGAATCGACTTTCAGAGAGGTCTCGACACGTTTGTCGATCCGCTGCAAGAGCCCAACACCCCAATTGGCCTGTCGGTGAACAGCCTGGCCTGGATTGTATGCTGGACCTTGGGAAAGGGCCAGCTGAGCACAACGTGGACCTTCCGCCTGTACCGTCGACCTTACGGGCTGAACGCGCTGAGGCGCGGCGTGAGGCGGCGACAAATGGACCGCCCGCCATTTTGCCACGCGCGCTGTTTGAAGCTTGGTTCATCCGTGGACAATCGGCTTGTCAGGAGCACACGTGCTTTGACACTTTCCCTCGTCCATAAGCATCACAGGAACTCCGTGTCTTGTCTGCATTCTGTCCCGTGTCTGTCTGCAGTTGTCTAAAGGTTCTCGTTAGGTCCCCTTCGAAACCCGCAAATCCGTACTCCCTAGCTAAGAACGGTTATAGATTAATTATAAACATTGTCTAGATTGCTTGGCTTGTGTTGTGTTTCCCCGATGTGTCCCAATAAATCTGGCGAGTTTACCGAGGATTGCCGCCTTAATTCAATTCGTGCCGCCGCCGAAGGACGACCGCTCCATTTGGATATAAAACCAAAATGGTTACAGACTGGCAGAATTCGCTCGTCCTGACAAAAACCAGTCCTGTAACCGGGTCTATTCCCCCACTGGTAACGGTCCAGGTGTATGGTTGGTATCCGCATCCAAGCGCGTGACCGAGGCCGTGCCGAACCACCGCAGATAAACCCCGGAAGACGGCTGGCCTGTTAAGGACCCGAATCTGTAACATTTGCCCGCGAGAAAGGGTGCGAAAACCCAAACTGGCTACGGATGGAGCCGACTTGGGCATTCGAATCCCCGCACCGTGGATCCTTAACACTGGGGTCAAGAGCGGTCGAATCCCGCCACCGCTGAACCGTAAACAATTGGTGTCCGGAGTGGGGAGAATCCATAAAAAATTGTGTCCGGATGGGTGAGAATCCACGAGCCGAACCATAACAATGGATCAGGAAGGGGATGAGAACCCTCCACCTCAATAGATTTGCAGACACCGATTCAAAACCAATATCTGGGTCGCTCGCGACCCGAACATGGTACGGAAGGCGCGAAAAAAAAAAAACGTCCGCTCGCAAATCTAAATTTGCTGATTATTTTGACGGAATCAGGTGAAAACTTCGAAATATAAAGAAATGGAGTCCGCAAAATGCAAGCGCGCTTCCAATCTGCCAGACGAACGGAGGGCTAATAAGTGGCGTGGCGAGCCGCAACGGCACAAGAGAAAAACCTCCCGGCCCACCGGTCCAAACCAACGTGTCATGCATGCAAATCCCTGGCAAACGAAGCAGACGCAACGCGTACATTACGATATTCATGCAGAATGGCGGATGTCCTGGAACAGGTGGAGTGTGATGGAATGTATCAGAGGAGTTTTACAAATAGGTTGGACAGCATTACGCCAACGCGGACCGGAGGTCGGGAAAATGCGTGCACGGGAGTCCAAACAATTGCCGATCACAGGACGAAATTCGGAGCTGGAAAATACAGCCAACAACAGGCGAGAAACTACAGGGAGAAATGAGGAGTAGAGTGGTTTACCAGAATTGATGGGGAAAGTTAAGACAGTCAAGAACTCAGAGAAATGAGAAAGTAGATGGATACCCATAAGTTGGAACACAAGAAAGCCGAAACTGAACAAAAGAATAGAGGAGGAAAAATTAGTAACTCCCGATAGAAAACTTGGAAAGAAGAGATGGAAACAAAGCTGAAAAGAAAAAACGGAACACGATTTGGAAAACTACTGAAGAAAGGTAAAACAGGCAATCACATAAGAAAGAAAGCACTAGACAGAAGATAAAAATAGGAAGGGAAATTCTGGAACAGAGATGAACAGAGAGAGAAAAATCTGAGGAAAAGGAGGGAAGAAGTTGGAAAAAGTCAGCACAGTTCGAAAATCGGAGTGCAGGGGAAATGAACTGGAACGTGAACGAAATTAGCAAGGAATACGGTAACAGAATGGACGAAAGAGGAAGGAAGCATCGAAAAGGGTGGAGAGATCAAGGAATTATGGAAAGAGTCTGAGTCACAAAAACAACAATAAGAGAGGAATACAAACGAGCTAAGGATGTTAAAGAGAGAAAGATACGAAACGAGAATGAAAACTTAAGGAACCACAACTGTACAGATCAAACAGGTAAGAAACAAACAAAGGCCTGAGTCACGAGTGGTGAAGAACAACTAATAAGCAGGAAAGGGAAAATCAACCAATGAGGAAAACGACAAGGAGAATGAAGAACAAAAGACGGTATAGGAAAACAAAAAGAAATGAAATTTGAAATGACCAACAAAGGAAAGACAAGGTGAAGTACGTGGAGATTGAAAGAACAACAATAAGCAAGGAAAGGAAATCAATAAATTGAGAAATGACAGATTGGAGAAGGAAGAACAATAAACAGTGGAAGAGGAAACAAAAAGAACATGAATTTGAATTGAACAACAAAGGAGAGAGCAAGTGGAGTATGCGGAGATGGAAAAACCCCAGAAAGATAAGGAAAACTAGGAAAGGCTCAGAGAGGAAGAACGACCCGAATGAAACGAAAAAGGACCAGGAAGTAGAACAGCAACAATAATATGGAAGTGTGACATCACACAAGCGAAAATGTAGGTCGACTGAAGGACACAACCGCCGATGAAACCACAATAGAGCAAAACCCTGGAAGAAACATTGAGACAAACGGGTGTTGACGAATGAAACACATTTTAAAGTCAGCAGTGATGACAAGCCCAAGGATGGCGAACCGATAATACAACCCGCGTAGAATAAGCGACGGAACCGAGTACCTCTGAGCGAAGCAGGACGAGGCACAGCCACAGTTGCGGAACTGATAACTTAAGAAAAATTGAATTTTATGTTAAGAAAGACTCTGTTCCGTGGGTGCAACGTATGCGCTGACCCCGAATGTGGTGTGTGAGTGCCTGGAATGAATGCTGTAGCCCACAGTCCAGACTACAGCACCGGTGTGTTGCGCCAAGGCCGAAACGTGGGTACCACGTTGCGGTCGGCGAATGTAGCCCTGGAATGCGAGGCAGTGGTCAGTAATGCAGGCAAAGGTTGAATGTAGGAAGGCAACACATAACCTAGAATTTACAAGCCTGCGTGTGGGATCGTGAGCATGGAAGCGAGGGTGAGGTAGAAGGTTAGAGGTGCAAGGAAATAAACAATGCCACAGCACAGAACCTTGACACAGGACAAAAACCATAGGAAACAACTTCGCAATGGTATACAAGACTTATAGTGCCTGCAACCACGAGCAGGCTTTAGAAATTGATTATTTCCTATCAGCCTCACAGGAACTGGGTACAGCGCAAGAGTAGCAAGTGCACCTTGCGTTGTCACTTGCTCAAACCTTCTGACACACAAGTGTTGGCTACTGATGGGGTTCTCCGCTACAGGACGTAGGGAGAGGGAGAACGCTTCTCCGATGGGGTTTACCTGATTTCCGTGAAACCCGGAGAAGAGGGAGCCACTCCCCCGGTGGGACCTGATTCCTTGAACCCGGAAAGAGGGAGCCTCTCCGATGGGTTACAATGATTCCGAACCTGAGAAGAGGGAGCCGGTGCCCGAATGGGTTTACCTGACTCCGCGAACCCTGAGAAAGGAGGGGAACCACAACCCCATAGACTGCCCATTTGAGCTGTGGCGGAAAAGGCGCGGGTCATAAGAGGAATTCGTTCCCTCACCCCCCTTCCAATAGCCAAAAGAACCAGGCCAATTGGAGTGAAAATCTGATCGAAATATTATATCGAGAGTGATGCAAATTGAACTGACAAGAAAAGAAAGAGTGCACAAGTGGATTGGTATTTTGTTAAAAAAAAAATAGTGTGGA
>CM068960.1:94092721-94105850 GCA_035128595.1 Eptatretus atami
CCCCCTTTCTCTCCACCTCTATCCCTCTCCCACCCCTAAACCATCGCCCACCACCTCTGCCTCCTCTCCAGCCCCAATCCTCATTCTCCCACCCCATAGCTGCTGCTCATCTGCTCCACCCCCCCTACCCTTTACTCCCCACCCTCAGTATACCCTCTTCGCCACCCCTATCCCTCTCCCACCCCTATCCCTCTCCCAACCCCTATCCCTCTCCCACCCCTATCCTTCCTCTCACCCCTACCCTTTCTCGCCCACCCCAATTCCTCTCCTTCCCCACCCTCAGCCCCCTTCTCTCTCCCAACCCTACCCGTTTCCTCTTCCGACCTCTATTCCCTCCTCCCCACCCCTATCCCTCTTCCCACCCTCTCGTCTCTCATCACCCCACCTCCTTCTCTCTACCCCTACTCCTTTCTCCCACTCCTATCCCTCTCTCACCCTATCCACTCTTCCACCACCTATCCCTCTCCCAACCCCAATTCCTCTCTCTCCACCCATCCCCTCTTTTCTCCGAACCCTCTCCCTCTCCACCTCCCTCCGTTCCTCTCCTATCCCTTCCCTTCCACCCTCCCATCGTATCCATTCCTTCTCCTCTCCCTTCCTCTCCTCTCCCCCAATATTCCCTTCAGGTGACAGCGCACACTGGGTGAATTTGCTTACAATTATTAACTAAAAAAAATTCGATATTAATAACAAGAGGATCGGCATAGTATTAACAGCAATACCTGAGTTTTTTTACAATTTATTTGGCAACAAAACACGCTACGACACAGCACAAACACCACCCACACACAGACCACACGCAACCACCAACAAACACGACTCAACACACACACCAAACAACACCAACGCCAAAACACACAACTACACACACCCACACAGACCCACACCACACACAGACCACAACACACACATAACACCACACAAAACCACACACACACCAGACATCACGCACACCGATACAGACACACCCACACCAGATCACACAAACACCACGACACACCCAAACACAAGACAACACACACCACACAGACAGGACAGGGACAACAGCAACACACACAGGACACACACAAACACACACACAGACACCCCTCACACACACGACCCAACCACACAACGACACACACCATCAACACCATACACACACACACACACCAAAACGACGCTGCTTTTGATGACACATCAACCTGATATCAGACACCTTCATCATTACGTCCCTCTTCATTTCAACGCTTGCAATTCAGGATGGGATAAAAACAATTAAATCAAATTCAAATGGAAGACCACATAAAATCGGTCCTGATTGGAGTAACCAGAAGGAACTCAAACACGGTAAAAAGTAAAAAGATGACAGTCTCATGACGAACCTGGACTATAGTGGACTACGGGTTTCAAGAACTTCTACTCCCTCGACCTCAAAACACATCCTATGCGCACAGCAACTGAGTCTTATTCAAGAAAACACAAACAAATCAAGAAAGAAACCAGGGCAATTCAAATAACTTCTAAATAACTCTGCCTGCACAGACTATGGACCGATCCAGTTTGGTTGGAAATTTAAAACATATATATTCCCATTCACCAATAACTCATATTGTTTGTTTCTCATCGATTGAATGCAGCGGTTCAAGTAAAGAAAATTAAAAAATTATACTTCTTTCATCCTAATATGGCTGCCCACTACGCAGTACCTATCAAGCTATCTTAACGCATCCTTGTATTCCCAATATGGGAACCATCGTGTGAAGTACTACCCTCGAACTCTCTTTGCAGCTGGATTTTCTGCAGATTTAGAAAATAAAGCGTATTCGAGGCATAATACCACAACATCGCTGCCAAACCATTGTAACTTATGGGGACGTCAAGCTGAAAGCTTTGTTGGTCTCACTGACAACAGACCGATGACGTCCTAAATTTTTTTCTTTTGACCAACTTTGTATCCCTTGCAATGTCCAAATTTTCATACTGACTTGGATTGTGGCTGTGATGTATGCAATATTATGACGCTCACTAACGAAGGATTACCTACTGACATTTCATTAAAAAAAAAAATCACCTCAGCTTACCATCGGTATCTTGCACAGTGTTCGTGCTACAGTTTCAACTGTTTTTCCCACCACTGAGAGCGGTTTTGGGATCTTGCAGAGCTTCCCAACGTTTCTCTTTTATCCACACCATGGCCTGCCAACAACCCACGTGGCTTCATGACGTCACAAAATTCATCATTAAAACATTCCACCCTCAAATCCCAAAAGCGGGTTCCAGAGAAATAGGAATCAACCAACAATTCAGGCACGCACACACGTACTGGGACGCCGATCCACTTGACCCCGCATCATCCGCCACTCTGCCAGGCGCGGCACGTCATAACAACGAAGGAACGTCAGTAGCTCAGTATCACATCAAACGGGTAAAGATACGGGAATAAAGCCATCAAGGCAATGTACATATGAAATGTGTAAAGCCAGACCACCTAAAACAGAAGGAATGAAAACAAAAAATTGAATAAAAAGCATTTGATCGCAATGAGAGGAGGCGTTTTTACGAAGAGGCGTCTGCTCAACGAGGGTAAGTGGCGTGGTCGCTTTGAACGAGTAGGCGATGGCATTTCTCCGACTGCGCGTGGGCCCTGAAAGGGCATCGACACCTAGAATTGTTCGTTGGTCGAGGCTGAGCGCCCCTCAGTCGCTTCTTGTGACGAATAAGGCTCGCGCTGCTCAGTTTCCCGCCACAACCTGATCTGGTCGACGTTTTCTTTCGAGTACGTTCCCACCACCATTGAACACAGGCGGGTAAAAGATCGACGCTTCCCTCTGCACAGGCAACAAAGACGTCTCAGTTCATTCCCTTTAATGGGACGAAGCGTTCCGGCGTCACCCTTGCGCTCGAGGAGGTGCACGGATTCCCTCCACCCATCCTCGTACTCGAACGAGCTGACCGGTAGATTAATTCTGCTGTTTCCTCAGATAAAACAACCCCACCTGAGCTGTCAACCCGTCTCCATCGCCTTTACATTGTTTCACACGTGGAACTTTCACCGTTACGCGGGCGGTTCATGGGTCCACCAGGTGCACCTGTTGGCATGGCGAACAAGAATTCACCTTGAATTGACGGTGTTTGGCTTCACCTGTAGCCTGTGTGCGAATCTGATTCTGCCTGTTAATCGTCGGTTGACATTAGAACAAAGACAACAAAGCAGGCGTTCCTTTCGTTGAATAAATCGGGCGATTATCCGCCTGGGCACCGTGAACCCATGACCAAAATTCCGCTGCTCCTAAGCCACAAACAGGCCCAGGCAGCTGCATTCCAGCGCGCACCGCCCTTCACCATTTACAAATTTACCCTTTCTCTCGAGTAGTGTCCAGGTGATGCACGGTCGGTTATTACCTCTCGGCCAACCCGAAGTTGAAGTGACGACCATGGTTTACCCCCCCCCCCTCCATTCCTCCCCCTTCCCCCCCCTCTTCTGTTGTTTGTCGATCGCCCACAAGGTCACACATTCAAAAACGCTATTCATCACGAAACTACACAAAGCTACACCGGACGGTCGTCTCAACTTGAGAAGCGATTGATTTGAGGTCAACGGTCCAAAGGTCATTTGAGGGTCAATTTTTTAATCGTCATTTTTCATTCCGATTGAACTTGGAAGTTGACGATACTTGCTATTTGCATTATTCGTCTGCATGAACTGGAGAAAGCAACGTAAAATTCTTTCTTTTTTATAGGTCAAAGGTCAACCGTCAAGGCTCCAATACTCTAAAATCATCAATTTTTCAATCTGAAAAATCCATCCAATTTTCATCCGATGACCTTGAACTCTCGATTCATATTGTCAATTTAATCTTCATCGAATGGACTAATTTGAATGATATCCATGACACAGCTTTGCGAGAGGGGATCCGCCGTCTCTGCTTGCTGGTGGGATTATTGTAACGCAGATATCGTGCTCTGCGCAACCAACTCGGTCTTTTTCTTGTGTATTCCCGTTTTGTTGTGCATGACCTATCTCAAAACGTGTGTGGACGGATACCGTACGGAACCTGGTGGAAGGTTGGCGTTTGCGACAAAAGAGTAACTTGGTACTTTCGATTTTATGAAGACTCCAGATCCCGGACCACCGAGACATTCATAATTTGTTCCAAAAGCTGACTTCTTCACCCATGCAGACGCTATGGGGCCAAACACGATACATCGCACGAATCTCAAACAACTCGTATTGGCTGATATTCTGTGCTCGGTGTGCAGACGATTTAGGTTCGCGCGACGGCTCGCCGTCATTCACGAGTGCCCTTCTTAGTTTCGATTCATTTCTTTACTTGCAAATTTGTGGACTCGGATCCCCTTCTCCGGCAGCCAGGCTGCTCGTTTGTAGGTGTATTCCTCTCTCTGCAGCGCGTCAATTCATTTCTCCTCTCATGATCGATAATACCTCCGTTATCGATCGTATAATAGTCGCGCTAAGTAGCGAGGCGTCGCTACGCCAGCGCCCACTCCAGAACTTCTATCTCCATCAGTTCAGCTCGCAGATATCTAGTCTCTGTTATTTCCATATCTCGATCTCCACCACACGTGTGCCTATCGTAGTCAAGCTCAAGACATCGCACATCTCTGAGCGCGCCTTAGCTCTCCGACAGACATCACTCTACTACCGCATACACAGTGATTATAGCGACTCTAGAAACCCTCCTCGCACTCTTCCGCTGCCAGTGACGATCTTCTCTCCCAACTCACGCTATCTCGATCGAACTACCAATTATGAGCTTGGCGTCCCTGATGCGCTCACACGCCTAGCAGACAGATGAGGTCACATAAAGCGCTGCTCTCTCGTCATGCGTGGACTCTCACACTTACGTATATTCATCACTATCGACTACACGAACGAGCACTGAGGTAACGATCTACTGGTACATCGCTTGCAATCAGGTGCTACCTATTTAATCTGACACCAGAATGCGCGCGATACCGACATGTATCCTCGTCTACCTGCTATACTGAAACGACCATTTAATTAAGGCGCGATATCTAGCAAACAGTGGAGATCGAACCCTGCCCTGATTTACCAACCCACCAATGGCATTTCCCTGTCCACTGATCCAAGGGGTATCGAATTACCGCTTAACAGACCTCAGAGACTCGACACAAAAATAGACGTCCATGGACGCAATATACGCGCTCAAATTCTCCGCACTCGCATCCTACGCGCGGCGATCCCACTGTCATTGAACACCGCAAATACTCCCGCCGGGCAGATACGTATGATCTCCAGAAGTCCGAGTACTCTCCATAGCCGCTCGAATAACTACTCTCACTCAAGTCACGTACCGCAAACATAGCATTCCTGCGTCTTCATCACCATAGACACGATCGGCTAATGCGCTCTAACATCCACTGCGGATTCGGTATAGCGTGCACTGCTATCTATCAGACTAGTCTTAACCAGGCGTCACCATAGTCTAACACTTCATACGCGCACGATGATACACACCGTCTGCGCCTCTCGTATCTACAAGCCCGACCGAACATCGAAGATCTCGCGCACAGGCCCACTGCTGATACATGTCGCTGTCATAATGCACATGTGAACTGACATATCAGCAACATATCACTCGTAGACATTCTACACTCGCATATGACGTCAGTTCTATTTCCTGCATGACTAGAAACCTATCTTCTTACACTGTACCATGCTTTAAGCCAGGATCATGTGCACTATGCCTTTGCCACTTCACGAAAAATCATCGTCGGCAAACAACCAATGTCTATTAGGGAATAGTAATGTGACGAAGATCTGAGGACGATTCCCACAACAAAGCAATCTGGTCATCGCATAACTCCAATCGCGCTACCTCCACGAACGGATCAGCAATCGACCGCTTTCCACCTGAAGGAACCAGTCCTCACATGTGGGCCTTGTCACGTGAGCGCCAAGGCCACCTGACGGTGGACGATCCGTTTAATGATTGGTCACGTTGATTGTTGTGCCTTATCGTTTTTACCCATACACACAAAGTGAAGAAGTTGATTTGAAGCAGTGATCACTTCTGATCGTCATCCGGCATCTAAAACGTCAGCTGATGATAGCAGAACAACTTGATATCAACTTGAATGTATATTTGAAACACAATCGGTGTGGGAAAACAACGATCTTAGCTTGAACGTAACCTTTGCTCTAATTGTTCCCGATGCGCAGCGCTCCGTTTGCTGCTCGAGAAGGTTGAGGCACTATTTACCTCGATCTGCCTGTTTTCTGCAGTGCAACACAAACAAATAAAAAATCAATTCCAAACAGGAAACTTGAACTTCTGAGGATGTTATCACAGACAACAAACGAACAAGCACGGAATAACTTCATGTATCGTTTTACACTTCGGGTGGTGTAAAAGACGCAAGCTCAGCGTAAACTTTCCAAATTGTTTTCTAGGACTTTTTAAAATTTTCAGTCATCATTTTCAATTATAATAATCATACTGAACACTCATAGCACGAACTCAACCGTGCTTCCGACATAACTCTAGTTATTACCTCCGGTTATGTTTTCACCTCTGTCTGTCTGTCTTGTCTTGTTGCTGCGAGTAAGAGATATCTCAAAACAGTCATATACTCCGAACACTAGCATGTCTGGACGACATAATGATAGACACCCTACTCGCATTGGGCACTGTGTATCTAGGACATTTGATTCGATCTTCGTTACACAGATCCGGAATCTCCGAGACCAGAAAGAGGAGCGGTAACTGCATTTGGGTCCGTGTACCTGTCTGTCTTGTCAAGCACACAAAAGCCAGACAGGATATCATTCCGTCCGTTTCATTGGGCGTATGTTTCACAACAATGTCCCAACTTGATCAGTAGAGCTCAGGTCACAGAATAGTCTGCTTTGTGATGGTGGCGTAAACGTCTCAAGCCTGGACATCTTATCTCCCCTTGTTCGCTCAACCGTTGCCTTGACATTGATTGTCAGTTGTCTTTGTTAACAGTTATGTCCTTTAAACGAACTTTCTTAACGCTACGTATTTCTGGCTGCCACAGATCCTTGCCCTCCAAGTATTTAACTTTTAAATTGCTATTCTCTTGATTTTTTTTTGTAGCTGTTAACTTATGATTGACACATTTTTTTTTGGGGATTAGTGTCAACACCTATGCTGATATGTTATTTGCTTTATGCAGCCTTTCCCGCCTGCATCTGTGAGTCGGACCCAGGGTTCCACCTCCATGTAACCAACACCCCTGCTTGCCAATACAAGACACCACGGAAGGCCTCTTCGCAACATCTGGCGCTTCGCGCTTTTTGGAATATGAGTCAAACCTGGATCGACTGACAAGGACGTTGTCGACGTCTCCCAGCCCTGAAGATTGAGCCTTCGTTTCAAAGCGGTTATGCGGCGACGATTTCCGACTCTAATCAGAGCAGTTTGGGCAGGACATGTTCAGCAAGTCACGTGTAGCCAGGATGAGCTTGGGGTCCGATCCTTTGGTGAGCCTTCAAGATGGAGCAGCTGAGACCTAGAACAGCTCAGGTTACCAAAAATTGGCACAGACATGTGTTGCACTATGAACGCGGTACTCATGCCAGACTCGCGTCTCCGAACCTCTGCTTGACATGAGGACTTCCTGTCTGCGCTCCCTGACGGCTTCTGGAGAACTTAATGGTAAGTTTTACCCAATCTGTCACCAGCGGTTTAGACTTGAGTCTGTTGTTACTATATTTTATAAACTTTTATTTTTTGGATCATAATTGCTCGAGCTCGTGAAGAGTTATATCTTTAATGTTGACTTACACTGTTTGTAACTGTTCGGACATTCCCAGTACAATGCCAGCGCAGTAATACGTGGCTGTATCGACAGGTTTCCATCCTCTCTTTTCTGCCCTTCATACCCTTGTTTTCATCCTCCTTCGCTCGCCGCTCCACCCGGACGACAGCTTACAGCTCTATCATCAACTCATCGCAGTCTACTGTCTTTCCCTGATATGTCATCTGCAACTCGACAGTATGTATACCGCAATACTTCGTTTCACCTACTAGCATCCTCAGCTTTGCACATCGTTGTTCATATTCCTGTTACCATCCGATATTTGTCTGGGAGCATCCTACCTGTCACCATGCTATATGCACTGCTATCCTTATCCTCCTTTCTATTTGTCTAGAAGATCCCAACAAATGCTGTTCTATTTTATCTTCATCCGGTCCTGCACTCTACCGAGATCGCCACTCAAAGCTTAGTTTGTTGACACAAGCTTGTTTAACTTCTGGGCATCACCCCACTCCCGTGTCAGCCTGGACCTCCATGTGTCCCAAAGTCAGCTTTCCGGCAAACCGGCGATCTCTCCACTCACTGCCTCGACTTGACCCCCGCTTCTTAACATGGGACGATGGCAGATTGCGAGCAGCTGCCTACGCAGTCAAATAAGGCAGGGAGTCGATTACCATCCTAAATTCATCATACGGAGTGCTTCCCAGAGGCAGGTGTATAATCCACCGGAGAGAGTTGTGGTATCCCCGTACCAATCCATGCGTCAGTAACCCCACCATCCACCCCCAACCACGCACCAACCGAGCAGAGCCCTTAAGCAGCATCTGCAATAATTCATGGCAACATAACTACAGTCAAAACCCCCAGAACTCTGCTACGCCAAATCGAGTTCTGACGTCGTTGTATTACTCTTCCACTGGGGAAGGATTAGTTGTTAGTCGATTTGACTTAACATGGGATATGAATTCGTAATTTTGCATTAATTATGATGTGCTATGCAATGTATTGTGATGGAAGAGAGTGTTAGTAACCACTGATCACTGTGACACTTTACCACCCTATCGGCAACGAGCTACAATCGAATAACATCGACTATGGAAATAGGATACCTGGCAAGGCACTACGTCCCCCGAATATTATTCTCACCCAACGAAACCCTCGATCTCTCTTCCCAACAAAAAGTCGTATCCTGGGTCGGACCACACAAGGCCGCATCGCATAAGCAGGTATATTGCTTTTTTTCCTACTCTCCCCATCTCCAAAATCCCTCCGCCGCTCTCCCCTTATGCGTTAAGGATCCTGGCCACTAACCGTCCGATGTGTCGGCCATTTGCATCTCCTTCTTGTGAACAATCAGGGATGCTGAACTGTAAGTTATTAATCCAACCCAGCAAATACCCAACACCACATGCGCTTCGTTCGCACGGGATTCATTCAGGGGGCGAGAAGCGATGAGATGAGAGACGGAGCGTAACAGGCGAGAGACGAGGATGGGAGGCGATGGACGAGAGAGAAGTAACAGGAGGGGAGTAGACGAGATCCGAGAGACAGGACGGAGAGAGATGGAGGGAGAGGAGGGCAGGGGAAACTTAGGATACCGAAGGGTGAAGAAAGAGGGGCGCAGGAAGCTCAGAAAAGGGGAGAGGGACGGTAGGAGAGAGCCAACGATGCCTCACTAATGTTCAGATATCACTCGTGGTACAGATGGTATGAGAAGGGCGCGTGTGAGAGAGAGAAAGAGCAGGAACAGACCACTGCTCTCACCTTGGTGCGTCGTGTATATGAGCAGAGAGTGACTGAAACTTTTATTACGGCGCGGCGGAGCATAGGACAGAGCAGCCTCGACCTCGTAGAGCAGAGATGGAGAAGAGACGAAGGGGGGGGGAGTGAAGGGAAGTGATAGGGAGCCGATGGGTGGAGTTAGCAAACTACAGATTGATATTTTTGCCGGGACCATGCGGCCTCCTGTGCTTAACTATAAACTAGGATTTACCCAGATCCCCACCTTAAATGCATTGTTTAGCCAGGTGTTCGCGTAAAATGGCACACATCACATGCGTGTGTTCGGCGACGACGTCCTTGTCGAAGAGGCAGTTCATTTAGTTTCCGTAAACAATCTGATCGTGCTATGGACCGAGAGGTTCATCTTCCTCTCTTCCTTCCTCTCTCGGACAATAGTCCCCGCCCTAGCTGACCTCTGAGAGGCCGGGAGGTGCCCTATCGAGGAAGGAAGTGAAAAACTGAATGGAGAGCAAGTCGGTTTTATGATCGGATCTGCGTAGCGATAGCTTTTAAAAGGGCAGTGGTGGATTCTGCCGCACGAAGTTCACTAGACTACAACTAGCATCCAGGCCACCGAGGTGGGCACCGATCGTTTTCGCTTACGCAAGGAGCGAGCCGACAGATAAGCAGGACAGGATCATGCCATGCACGTACTTGTTCGCCCTCGCGACGTTCCGGATAGCGAGAAGACGACTAGGTGGGATATCGCGCCGATTGCGGACCTTTTATCGAGTAGGCAACATCGCACAGTATCATCCTCGGTAACGCTCCCTGTTGCGGAGCTCTGACTGCTCCCTACTCACCCTCCACGGCTCGGTCGACTTCTTGACATCCATGACCAAGGCCTGCGGAGCCGCCCATACACCTCCGGATTTGGTGCTGGTCTGCAGGAACACAGGCCGACGGCTGAGATTGATCAGACTGAGACTTGTGGTAAACCAGCTGTAACACCCACACTCCGCGATTCTGCTACGGCCTTAAGTCCCATCCGACAGTTACCGCGGGATACGCATATGTGTCAGAACGCCCCGCTGAGAGAATGAGAGCTTGCGCAGACAGGTACTGCCTTGGAAGGAGACGACGTCAATGCATGCCGCGCCCCGTGTTTATTCGCTACAGCGCCACTCTCCCAATCCCGTGGACGCTATCCGGCTCGATTCACCGCAGCGCCACTATTTCCCGTCGCCATCTGTGCGACCCCATCTTCTTCCTAACCTGTCCATACTGGCCGAGCATCACCACATTACTCTCGTCGTCTTTCTGTTGGCCTTAGCTCCAATTGTCTTGTCTGCATGTGTGCTGCACGGCTTATTCGTTAGGGTCCCCTTCCGGAAAATCCACCAGTAGCTTCCTTGTTAAGCAAAGGTTATAGTATTGCATTCATAACACTTGTTCGTGAATGTTCTTCGTGTCGCTGCTTTTCCCAACACGGTCCCCAATGAAATCTGGCTGTTATTCTCGTATTGAAGGTCTGCCAGCTCTCATAATTACACAATATTCTCGTGCCACTGGCCGAGCGGAACGATAGCGCCTCGATATGGACTATAAAAACCCACAAATGGTTACATCTACTGGCAGAATTTCGGCTTGGTACATCATGACAAAACCAGTCTGTAACCGTGTCGTTGTCTCAGTTCCCCCTAACTCCGGTACGAGGTTTCCACGGGGTACATGTTGACGGCTATTACTGCGATTCGACGTCCGCGGGTGAGCATCTAGCACGTACCGTGCTGTCGGAATCAGCCGCCTCATAATCACACCGGAGACGCCCCCTCCGGTGGTCTTTCAGTACTTAACCCTTGTGCAGGCGCCTAATCCGTCGTAATTGGCTGTCAGAGAGTAGCGGTGCGAAAACCCAACTGCGTACAGATCAGTGATTGACTCACTCAACATCCCGGACCCTAATAAAACTTGGTTCAGTTCGAGATTGGGAGAGAATCCCTCCAACCTGCAATACGATTTGCAAGGACACACGATTCAGCAAAACATATCTGGTAGTCCCGGTTCGCAACCTCGATAGTCATGTGTTACGACGAGGCGAACGCGAAGAAAAAAAAAACCCGTCGGCTCGCAAAATGTCTAATTTGCCTTTGTTGTTATTTTAGCGTGGTTCGCGTATAGAAACTTCGAAATTATAAGAGAAACAATGGCAGTCGCATAACAAATCCGGGGGTGGCGCGCGCGGCTCCACATCGGCGCGACATGTTAGCGGCGAGTGGGCTCATGACATAGCGCAACGAAGCCGCGCACGCGCACGAAGAAAACGCTCCACCGCCCATCCCTGGTCAAACCACACGTGGTCATGCGAGGCGAAGCCAGGACATGACGATCGTACATTTGACGACTTCATGCATCGATTGAGGATACCCTGGAGCGCATGGGAGGGGTGTGGAAATTATGTATAGAGCGAATTACAAATTAATTGGAACGAGCAAGCTCACGGCAAAGGCAGAATGAGGTCAGGAAACATTAGTGTCGCAGGGGACGTCAAGACATTGGCCGAACGTGTGTGCACAAGGAAAAGAATTTCGGTGTGCTGAGTGAAGGATAGCCAAGTCAGGTGCGTGGAAACTACTTGATGGAGAATGATGTAGATAGAGTGGTTTACCCATGAATTGAATGGAAAGTTAAGGACAGTTCGGACGGAACTACAGGAGAAGGAGAAATTGAGGACAATAGAGTGGAGTACCCAAAGTTGGAACAAAGAGAAGAGCATAACTCGAACAAAAGAATAGAGGAGAAGGCAAATTAGTAACTCCCGGAATAGAGAGATTTAGGAGAATGATTGAAACAAGCTGAACAGACAAAATAGTGGAACTACGATTTGCATTCGTAGACATCTGAGAGAAGAGGTAAAGAGATACAGGCAATCAGTATGAGAGAAAGGCCTAGAACAGAAAGATAAAAAGAGGAGAGAAAAGATCTGGAGCAAACGGAAGGAATAATTGCTTTGAAGAGTCTAAGACAGTTCGAGGAACTACAGGAGAGAATGAGGAACAGTCAAGCAAGGGTAGACCCATATAGTTGGAGGGACAAGAGCGAAGAGGCAACTGAACAAAATTAGAAGAAAGCAAATGAGTAACTCCCGGATAGTGAGACACTTGGGTAAGAAGACTGGGAAAAACAACTGGACACGAAAGACAAACGGGAAAGGAACAACGTTTTGGATTGATGACAAACTGAAGAATAGAGTGAGAAACAGGGCAATCATAAGAGAAAGCCTAGAAAACAGAAGATAAAAATAGAAAAGAAATATCAGAAAACCAATAAAGTCAATACGGAAAGACACAATGACGAAACTGATGGAGGGAAGCAATGCGGAAGAGTGCGGAGCAGGAGAAAGAATTAGAAAAAAAAAGCTTTCTGGTACACGAAACGACCTCAAACAAGAGAGGAATTACCAACGAGCTGGCGATGTCTACGAAGGAAAGAAATATAACTAACGAGAACGGAGAATGAAACGTTAAGGAACCACACTGTACAGATCAAACAGTTAGAAGCCAAAGCAAGGCTGGAGTGCACGGAGATGGTGAAGGAACAACTAATGAAGCAGGAAAGGGAAATCAACCAATTGAGGGAAACGACGAGATTGGAGAAT
>CM068960.1:94136970-94160814 GCA_035128595.1 Eptatretus atami
CGTTCAGTGTACGATACTAATACGTTATGCATACATCCAACTCATTATAAATACGTCCAAAACTTTAAAAAATACATCAAAATTTCAGTGTACGCCAATGTTTTACATACATTTTTTATACGTTGCCATTGCTGGCTAAAACGTCAAGGTGTGACAGGGCCTTCAGTCTGGGAGGTTATAATTCCCCAATTAATTGGCTTTCATCCAAGTCCGGGATGTACGAGTCGTTGCTGGCCGCCCCAGTTAAGATCTAATTAAGATAATCTTAGTGCATAGCCGAGGGCGTGTGACCTCCAGTTAAACAGAAATTAGACGGAGGACTACGTGGTTGACTATTTGACATCCTCGCAACCCACCACCACACAAAGTTATTTGTGCTCGGCGGCCTCAGGCACAGTAAGTCCGAGGGAAACCCAGGATACCCCCTCATAGTAGTCCCAAAACCCGTGGCCGCAACAATATGTTTTACAACATCAAAATGGGAGATTTTCTGTTTCAGAGTGGCTTGACACTGGAGTTGATAAACATACAAACGCTGATTTAATTTGAATATTAAATAATAATAATAATAATAATAATAATGTTCTAAAGTTGACAAAATATAGAGCTCTTTTTAGAAATTCAGAACAAATCTTTTTGGTTACACATTGTAAAAAAAGTAATGAAGTTGATGAGGAAACGTATAATACTGATGATAAATTTTCAGCCAAATAAATGATTCGATCCAACAAATTGCGATGCTTAATCTTAAAAATCAGTGAGTATTTCGGTGATGTAAGAAATTATATATGATCATTCTTTCATACTCTTCATAGAAGAAGCACAGATTAATATTACCGAGATGGATACCGAAAAGGATATGAATGTGGATCTATGATGTATGAAACAAATGAGAAATTTGTTTGGAAATTGATAATTATAGAAATAAAAAATGAATGATGTATTAAATGAAGAAGAAATCAGAGAGGTAACATGGAAAGTATGCTCAAAGATAAGACCGGGAGTTTTCAAAAAAATATATGATCATTAAAATGAGTTAAACCACTCATTTTATAGCCTTTTTGAAGAAATTATTGTAGAATTAGAAAAGTTGAATGCAAAGAAAGGATAACTTAGGTCGTTGCTACAAGAAAAGGAATAGATGTGGATGTAGTTTTTGACCCTGAATAAATAGACGACAGACCGAAGACTTTTATTGAAGATATTTTATGTTTTACAAATTAAGATACAAATATCTATATTGAAAGGCAAAGAAGGCTTACTCAAAAGCTGTAGGAAAGTTAAAGTTGGATTTTAAAATTTCTAACAAATAAATAAAATGTATTGTATTAAGTTCTCATAAAAATAAAACTGATCATAAAATATCTTATATAAAAAGTAAAAATAATCGAGTTACCATACTCAGGGGGGTAGGGCATGTTTAGTATGTGGTAACAAAAGGTGTCGATGTATCTCTAAAAGTGATAAAAAAAAAAATTGGATATCAGAAAGTACATTTTCAACAACTGCGATTCTTGGAGAATTGCACCTCCCTGGATATTCTTTCTGCGGCTCCTGAACAAACTTCGACAAAAGATTAGATGAGGATGGAAAAGCTATGCCTTGGAGCAAACCTCACAATAAGATTACTTAAGTATGTATGAAACACCATATTGACTATGAAAATAGCATAACGCTGGTTGAGAAATACCAAGCAGGAAGGGAAATGTTACATACTTGGTCTTTGAAATGAAATCCAACCTAAAGAGAAAAGGTGAAGAGGTTTATTGTAAAAATAATAATAATAAAAATAAGATAAATGCAAAACTAAGACTGGGGATTGGGAATCCAAAAATCTTTTAAGCTCTGTTGACGTCACTGATGTAAATGCTAAGACTGAAGAGCATACAAAAACAATTAGCCGAAGAATTACATAAACCCATAATTAAAAAGTTTAAAAGTTCTATTCCAAAGCGGTTGATTACATATGGTCAAGTGACTTAATTGAGCCTGTAAAGGGATATGGGATATAAATATGCTTTAACTGCTTTGATTTAAGGTTAATATATGCGTGGGGTTGTTCTTTTGAAAAATAAAATTGGTGTCAGTCTTGTGGGAACTTTCAAACATATATTTAATAAAGCAAAAGGAAGCCAAAAAAATTATGGACCGATAAAGGAACAGAGTATTATAACAGAACATTTATGAATCTTCTTTAAAATGACAGTATTTTTTGCCTTTCAAAGAAAATGTAAAAAAAGTATTTTTGTTTGTTTGTGGTGTTTTTTTTTTTTTATCCTCAGAACACTTATGAAACATTTATGAAGTATTCAGAACATTTATGAATTTCTAAAAAAAACAAATTTTTTCACCTCTGACCTCTTTTCCTGTTCATTCATTCCCTTAATTACCTGTTGTATCCAAATGTGGCCCAACTCAGTACATTGCCTTTTTATGCTTTGTTAACTTGCCCTTCTATGAGTCTCAAGTTTTAATACCAAGTAAAAAAAAAACAACAAAAAAACCACTATAACTTTATTTTCATTGAAAGTAGGAGTGACCAGTCTGACATCTTTAGTTTACTGAGCCAGTGACTGCACTGTTCTTTTGGATTAGTGTGATGTTTGAGACATTATATGTGAATGGGAAGTAGCTTAATCAAAAAAAAAATGGTTGCTGGCCTGTTTCACATCCCTTCTCCCCCCAAAAAGGCTCCCAGCTTCTGTGATGCCAACTCCACACCCCTCCCACAAATCTATCCTACGTGATGACCTCACATCTTGAACCTAGTGTTAGAATTACGTATCATGCGGGAACTTTATAGCAAGTATAATAGGGTATTACAATACGGTATTTATTAAAGTGCTACAAGGTACATGACTATGAAGAGTATGACATAGTATCATGAGAAGAAGAAAGTATTATAGAATATAAAATGCTATATGTCATCATAAGCAGTCAATACTTTTTAGTATTATCTGTAGTACTCTGAACTACCAATGTAGCATTGTGAATATACTGTGGCAGGTTATTACATAATACTAATGCAGCTATAAAGTACTGCACTACTAGATACTAATTCTAATTATACTCATCTATACTGACCTGTACACGGTTTCCACAACTGGCACTGAACACGTGACCATCCCCATCTCCCACTTGGGTTGTTCTGAGCTCATGTGGCAGTTTCAGTTCAAACATTATTAACACACAGATACACACAAACACAGTTTTTTTTTTTAAAATTTAGGCATGCATGACAGCCTAATTGATTTCCAAAAGAATTGCCATTTATTCGAAGTCATTAAAGCAAACGAATTGAACAGAAAAGATACAGCAGAGCAGAAGAAGGCACTGGTAGGAATGTAATGTAATGTATATACTATGATCTATTAAATTGCACTTCTCATGGCATAAAGAATCAAGACATTTTCTCACTTGAAAAAAGCAGAAAAGGTAAAGCTAACAGGGAGTAATAAAATACTTGTACATTGCAAAGACAATATAAAGTTGGTCCTGAAGGCTGATAGGGTTTATTTTTTTTTATTCCACAAAGCATAAATTGGCACCCATTGTTTGCCCGTGGGCAACGGAGTAGCCAGTGAGCGCGGATCCGATGGTGGGCACCGTGGCGCCATGTGTGGTATTTGGCAGTGTGCTGGAGTTCATTTCATCTGTATCATACAGAGTTACTATCTGCAACTGCTTCGACTTGCACCTGCACAGGGCAATGGAAAAATAGATGAATGTTTTTTTAAAATGGCAACATGGAAAGTATGCTCAAAGAACAACGAGATGAAAACCATACACATTCCCATAATAAAGTTTTATTCCTCAGGGAGGTAGGCAAATGGTACTTGTACTTATCTGCAAAATACTCATTTGCATTCCAAAATGATCACTAAATTGGCTTCTATAGGACTGATAGTTCTACAGGACTGATAGAACCCAAAGTTCTACAAGACTGATAAAGTAAATACAATGGATGATCAGAATTGGTTGGAAGAAAACAATAGCCCAAAGAAAAATAGTTAAACTATAATTGCGTATAGTATCCACTCCAAGGTGTACTCCAATATAATGTAATCTTGTAAATATTTTCAAGTGCTTGTGTGTTTGTACATTATTCCTTCATGGCTGAACTGTAGCACCGAGAGGTCCCACGTTTTGGATGTCGGTACTTCCATGGGTGAAACTGCAGAATTTTTTCAAAAAGGAAAGTAACGAGCAGAATTATTTCTTTTTAGGGTGGTCTGTGGGGCATGCACCCACCGGAAAATTTTGAAAAAAATGATTAAGCAGTCTCCTTGGCTATTGCTTAAGCAGTCTCCTTGGCTATTGCTTAAGCAGTGTCCTTGGCTATTGGACACAATCCTGGACGGGTCGCCACTCCGACACAGGATACCAGCAAGCTGGTACTCATTTTGCCGACCTTGGAAGGATGACAGGCAGAGTCAACCCCACCTGGAATTAATTCAACAGCAAAGCGGGATTTGAACTCAGGATCCAAGGATCCCAAGCCCACCCCCTAACCATTAAGCCAACACCAGGCATGCATTTTCCATGAAGTTCCACATGGGAGGGAATGGTGATGGGAAAATCCAACAATGGACGCTATTTCCATATTTACCGACACAGACAGACGTTCTCCTGCCTGGCAGACATCTGATCACGGTAAAGAGCTTGCAAGCTTTTGTATCCGGGTCACTTATACAAAAATTCTGACGATAAAACTACCATGGGAGTAATTCGCATAATCGTGGTCATGATCCGTTAGCAATGCACCCATCCCAATTGAATGGGTTAAGAAACGAATCAGCATATGGCATAGCACCTCAATTCACTATAATCATGGCATGCCTTTCTGATGACGAATATCCGGAAACCTCCGTATGGGCTGCTACAAAAATACGGATTTCCGTAAAATGCAGGAGTTACACCCATGTAAAAAAAAAAAACTTCAGAATCTGGGCAGGGCTTTAAGATACGACACATTGTCCTTGACATCCGTTTTAAGGCCACCAATGGCCGTTATAAAGTGTATATTGAGATGTGGGGTCAGGCAGTAGATCCGCTGATCCGCAGACAAAAAGTAACCACCATGAGGCTAATAACTCCATAGATTTTCAATGTCCAACATGTCTCCAAACCCCCGCCGGGAAAAGCTCACCCAGCCAGGCAGCACCGGGTAGCCCCTGCTCGTATATAATATTCTTCTTCTTCTCCTTCTCTTCCCTTTTTAAAGGATGAGGTCAAATGCAACCAATCTTCTGCCCTGCCTTGATCAAGATACTCCTCCACTTCCCCCTGTTTCCAGCCAACTCTCTCCACCTTCCAACCACCCCATACACCTTATTGATATGCCTCCTCACACAATCTTCCCATCTTAATCACGATATACCGCTTTTCGTCCTACTTTTCCCCCTCAACCTATCTGCTCCATTTGCCATTCTCTCTTCGCCCATGATTACGTGTCCAGCCCACTTCAGCTGGCTTTTCACCAATCTCCTCCCTGAGTTCATCCATCCTGCTTCTATCCGCCCTCTTCACTCCCACAATCCTCTTGACCCAGTTCTTGCAGACCTGCAGCATCTGTTGTCTCTCTGTCAGTGCCACCATCTCCACAATGTAAAGGTAGGTCAGCATTACACAAGATACCAGAACTTTCCCCTTCAATTTCCTTGATATTTTTCTGTCTGCATTCAATTCCTCCCCTCCCATCCACATAACTGCACTCATCTGTATCCTCCTCTGCACCTCTTCCTCTGACCTACCATCCCCGGTTTTATCTCCTTCCCCTCTAACCAGATATTCATTTCTTTTCTCTGGTGCCCAATCCTTTCTAAACCTCTGTTGATTATATATATATATATATATATATATATATATATGTGTAATAATATATACATATATATACAGGGTGTCCCAAAAAAAATGACATCATTTCGTAGTCTAATAACATAGCTAATTCTCGCTCAAATTATCTCAAATTTTAACAAAATGTGTAAAAACTAAGTTGAATGTTTAATTTTTTCTTTTTTTTCAGGGTAAAGAATGACGTTCACGAGAAATGAAAAGGCATTTTGTGTGTTGGAATATGCTCGAACACAGTCAAACAAGAGTGTGCACGTGCATTTTCGAGAAAATTCAATAAAAATGCACCAACTGGAAAACAGATTTGGACATGGCACAAAAAATTCAAAGAGGAAGGCTGTCTGTGTAGGGCAAAGGGATCTGAATGACCACCAGTACCGGAAGATATCGTCAATCAGGTTCGGGAAACATTTGTGCGAAGCCCCAGAAAGTCTGTAAGAAGAGCATCTATGGAAACCCAGATTCCTCGTCTGACACTTTGGCATGTAGTAAGGAAACACTTGCGAATGACACCCTATAATAGTGGAGCAGCAGGGGCCAGAAAAGAGGCTTATTTAGTGAGATACCCACACGCAGTACCACATTTTCTAATGTGGTTATTATTGACCACCTACTATCCCTGTACATGAAAACCAATGATGCCAGTCTGGGAAATGGTGGCATTCTGAGAAATAGGTCAATTAAGGTCGTTGACCCCTGAATTTGGCAATATTTACTAAAACGGCTATAGTTTTTATTATTTTCATGTTACAATACCTTGATATACATCAAACTGATCCTAAGACAATAGGCTATAACATGCAATAACAAAAAAAAAACATGTGGCTGATAATTGTAGATGCAAAACCAATTTTATTACAAATTTTGCCCCCAAAATCCAAATTACAAATTTTGCATTTTTCAAATACTTTTAGCATCACTCAGCACATGCATAATTAATATAAATATCAAATATTAAGCATTAAAAAGTTTCTCTAGGGTCTGCTGCAATTATCATATATAATATATTCTATTATCTTAAAGGTAAATAATATTTTCATCACATTTTGTCCAAGATGTCTGAAAATACCTGAAAATGGTATTATTCAATACTCATGGCAAATGACCATTAATTTCATATGAAATGTCTTGAAATAATATATTGCTGTAAGGAATTATAATTGTTGATGAGTATATAAATAACACACAGGGATAGATCCAGAATTTTTGGAAGGGGTGGGAGGGGGTTACAAATACTATGTATACTAACCCCTCCCCCTTCCTCAATATCACTAAATACATATGCACTAAAAAAAAGTGCCACCGCTAAACCCTGAACCAACCCTAAAATAATGCCCCTGACAAAGAATATTGGATTATATAAGATGATCCCATATGCCACAATAATCCTGGAGATGACCCCCACATTCCTGAGATGGTCCCCAGATGTGGCACTGCTATAAATAGCACTCTCATCAGTCATGAGTTTACAATGTATATGAAATTAGGTCAGTCACACTTGAACAGATGCGATAGACAACACATACTGAAGCATGTTTTATGTGACACTGTCTTCTCTGTTAAAAACGTAAGTATGAAAATATTTGTTTCTATTTTTTTAAAATTATGAATAGTCTTGTGATGAAGATATATTACCATGTAGCAAATTTTTCTGATGGAAAAACATGTGGTATACTGAATGTTTTGCCTACAGGCTGTTGAGCTGGGGTTAAATAGTATCGTCATGAGAATGTGTTTAAAATGGAAGTCATTACTGCATAAATTTTATGTAAGGTACATGGTGTTGTGAAAAATAACCCCCTAAAATAATAAAGTCCTACGAATAGTGTTTATCCCTAGGTCTAAAACACTTATGAATTTACATTGAATTATTTTCAATTTAGTGGATTAAATAGACTTATTCTGCCAAACTATTGGTGACCAATATTTTTTACGCTTGCAGGCAGATCCACATTTTGTCTTAGTGTACTCAAGATTACTTCAACAGCACTGATCAGTCTATTATTACAATATGGATGCAGAATTTGACACTGCTCCCATTGCCAAGAAAGCTAAGGGAGAAGATACCATTGACATTGATAAGTGTCTTTTCTGCACAAAATCCTTTTCATCAAAGGAACAGCCAGTCACTCCAGTTCTTAACAAACTACGGTCCTTATTCTCAGCATGCAGACAACGGAATGACTCAGTTAGTCAGAAACTTTTGGCCCATGAATCTGATATAATTCTGGAACAGTGGTGTTCAGGTATCACAGACAATGCAGATCAACATATGTAGGCCAACATCACATCAGAAGAGCTATTAAAACAGTTGTAAAAGGCCTGTCACACCTTGACGATTTAGCCAACGTATGCCTGACATATGCAAAATTGGGCTAAAACGCCGGCACACGTCGAATACGTTATGGGTAAGTTTGTATATGTTAAGAGCACGCTGAAAAACACTGCCATACGTCGTAGTACGCTGGCTTTCATCGTTGTACTTTGCGGTTGTCCTCAAATTTTAGCATGCTTGAAAATTTACAACGTATGCCAGCGTATGACTCACACGTTCCGCTACGCTGGCCATAAGTTGTAGGCACGTTATGCGATCGTTGACACACGTCGACACACGTTACTTGTAAGTTACTCATAAGTCGAAACACGTCGAGGTAAGATTAGCATACCCGAAACTTATTTATAACCTATGAGTAACGTGTTGTAGGCACGTTACACGATCGTTGACAACACGTCGAGGCACGTTATGCGATCGTTGACACACGTCGAGGCACGTTACTTGTAATTACTCATAAGTCGAAACGACGTCGAGGTAATGTTTAGCGTACCCAAACTTATTTCTAACCTATGAATAACGTGCTTTGAACCTATGTGTAACGTACCTCCAACGCATAATGACGTATGTAGACGTATTTGATTGACGTCTTCCGGGACCACAGAACTTACTGAACGTGTTTCTAATTTACAGCTACCGTATAATGGCGTATTGGCAGCGTTTTTAAAAAACAACAACAATAACTTCCATATTTCGTCACGTGCCGTTACGTCACGTCCGATTGCCTCTTCAGTTTGCTCATGTCTTATTCTTAGTTCCTCTCTGTGAATATTTTCTGTTTGAGGATATTGTCACGTCGACGTCGAACTTAAAAGCAAATGTCCGAATATATTTAAAATTCGTGATAGACTTTAAAAAATAAAAATAAAAAAAAAGTGCCTTGACGGAGAAAATAACTTTCGGGTATACAAAAAATTACCTCGACGTGTTTCGACTTATGAGTAACTTACAAGGAACTTGTGTCGACGTGTGTCAACGATCGCATATCGTGCCTACAACTTATTCCCAGCGTAGGGAACGTGTGAGCCATACGGCGAGTACGTCGTAAAATTTTCAGCATGCTTGAAATTTCACGACGTACGAGACGTACCACGAAATATGACAGCATACTTCATCGTTTTTCAGCGTGCTCTTAACGTATACACAACTTACCCATAACGTATTCGACGTGTGCCAGCTTGGTTCGGCAAATTTTTCATAGGTCGGCATACGCTGGCTAAATCGTCAAGGTGTGACTGCGTGGTTGACACTTTCAATTTTCAGGCGGTTATGATTTAAATGGCGTGTGGCAGGTTTTTAACAGGCACGCCACGAGTTCTCCGGTGATACGTGCAGCGCGCTATGCCTAAGTTAAACTATCGTTGGGCATAGGTTTGTAAACGCCGACAACAGGCTAAGCATTCGTTGGTATAAGTTATCTATAAGACAACGAAAGTTCTGTGCCCGTTACTAATATGTTATGCATACGACCAACACTTATGAATACGACAAACTTTAAAAAAAAACATCAAAATTTCAGCGTACGCCGTTTTACATACATTTTTATACGTTGTCATTGCTGGCTAAATCGTCAAGGTGTGACAGCGCCTTTAGATATTCACGTTTCAAAATGGTCATTTTTTTAGGGACACCCTGTATACATATATACAGTCATGCGCCACTTAACGACGGGGTTACGTTCTGAGAAATGCGTCATTAACCGACGTCGTCGTTGTGCGAACATCATATATATATTTTTTTCGTTTTCGTTTCGAACATCGTACTTACACAAACCTAGACACCTAGGCTATATAGTGTAGCCTATTGCTCCTCGGATACAAACCTGTTACTGTGCTGAATACTGTCGCAATTGTAACACACATCCAAGAGAGACGGAAGACACGTTAGTTTTACCTTTGTGCTGTTCATGACGGCCATCGGTGTTGTTAGCAGCAGCTTACAATCTCCTCTCGCATCGATTATAGAAAGGTGAATAAATAGCGTTGGTTTTATAAATACGTAATCATTGCATCGATGTTTATAATTTATAAATGAAGAAACGAGCACCTGTCAATTGTGATATATATATTTTCGGAACAGTGCGATTGTTTAAAACATAAAAAGCTTCACCAAAAATAAATTTGTGTTTTATTTTGACTGTAACAACGATTTATTCGCGGAATTCTTCAATTCAAAGGTAATTTACTTGCTAGAAGGTAAACGTGGAAACATTGCTTCAGTTTGAAAGCCGATTTCCATTATAATGGAGCTGGCAGATCCGTCGTATATGCGATCACGTCGTAAATGCGATTATGGGACCACCGTCGTATATGCGATCCGTCGTTGCCCGAAACGTCGTTATGTGGCGCATGACTGTATATTATATATATATTATATATATATATACTGTATATGGCTGTTTCACAGTAATATGCTACATTTAAGGGTCTTATCTTCAGGAACTATCACAGAATTCCTAAAGTATCCATAGAATACCACTAACATGTTTTGAGGTGTATATAAATGTAGATATATACTATTAATAGCAAAACCGCTATTGTCCGAAAATTAAAGCGTGCAGATAAAATTTTATTCACTGTGATGGGAATAAATCTTTGTCTAAGTGTTATATTAACCAGAGAGTTGGTGTCAAAGCCACCCAATGCTCGCCTGTTTATACATTTATTCGTTTTTTAAAAGACTATCTAATAATATTTTTTATAAAGCATTGCAGTGAAGTCTGATCCAAATAATTTTAAAGCAATATATGTATTTGTATATTGTAGTCAATAAAAAATAGTGTGGTAGATAAAAACATTAGGAAGGAAATAACTTGCACCAAAAACTTTAACATTTTCACGCTGACGCTGACGCTCACGCGGGGGTATCGCTATAGCTCTCTGCTCTTCGAACAGGCGAGCTAAAAATAAATAGATTTACCAAGAGTTTTTATGTGAACACATACGTTTTTGATTGAGACTGGTTTAGATTATATGTGTAAAAAGACTTTACTTATGATATCCACACCCTGATTTGCCAAAAATATACTTTAATGTGAATGCTGGGGGTTGAAAACAGAATAACAATCGTTATGCTATCGTCAATTCGTCATGAAAGAAACAAAATGCTCAGCTGCACAACTTTAAAAACACGGTCTTGTTATTTTTGTGATAACATAACAACCTAAATGACAAATGTGTAACAAAGGATAACATTAGTGGTAAGTCTATATCGCCGTAAAAGCCGTACAAAAATCTGGCTTTCCGATTGCGGTCCAAAGTCACGTTTGGTACAGAAGGCTTTGAGCCAGTCAGAGGTCGTTTAATAATCATCACTATGAGAGCCTACGCTATAACGCGAAAACTGATGACGTAATCTTTTTATGCACGTGCCTTTTACCGCCAGTTCTGGATTTCTGCCTGACGAGGACAGTCGCAAGTTTTCGGTCATTTTCAACCATTTATAACGTGAGTTACAAACTTTGCAAGAAGTCATTAAATGACGATAATACTGTTAAGTCTTGTGTGAGTGTGTTTGTATGTGTATTCAGTGTGAAACGGCATCGATTAAGCCCGTGGTAGAGCTATATTTTGGACTCTTAGCGAATCATTGAATGATACTTCGCCTTCTCAATGGCGGATGTGTAAACAATCGTTACGTTTGACTTGAAATAATGTTATCCATGTCACGATCATTACATATTGTATGGATAATGAGTTCAATCTTCTGAATGCACCAAATCATACGCTGACACTTAAATAGCCTGTCATACGGCTAATGGGTTTTGCTGCTTTTAAAGCTTGCATGACGTAGTCTCTTAGGTACTCAAAAAACAACAAACGTTACGTTTGACGACTGATTTTGTTATTGCATGTCATTTTTCTTCTTGCACAACTTGTTGCCAAGATTCCAAGTTGGATCTTGTTTTTTGGTTTAAGTTTTCTCTGTTGAAAAGCCACTCATCAATGTTTCTGCATGTTATGTGAAGCTTTTAACCAATGCTGGGAGTTCAAATCCAACTTTTGCTGTATTTGTCACCGTCTCATGCAGGAAATCTCCTTGAATAACTATTGTAAGTATAATATCCTCTATGTTATTATGAATGATTGTTTTGTGGAAGCGGGGGGCACCTCGTGACCTTGGCTCAGTTGTTAAAGTGCTTTGTTGAAGCCGACAGGCCTCTCAGCAATGAGGTTGCGAGTTCGTTTCCTTATTTGGAGCCACTAATATAAAGATGATTTGCAAGTGGGAAATCAGCCTTATACTTTATTATTTTCTGTGCCTTACTAGAGCTCTGTCTGCTTCATAACCTATATTATGCCCTTGACTGGAATATTGTCAGATGTGCAGCTACATCTATCACCTTACAAGACATTTGTAGGCCACTTCTTGCTGATGACATTCATTTACTACATGTTAACATATTCTTAACACAAGTCAATGTCGCATTTTACATTTGTCATGTTGCGTTTGTTACTTTTTTTACATTTTGATTTTTGTCCCATCCTTTAAATACTGACAAAGGCTTAAAATTATGGTGGTTATAATAGAGGAACTATGTTGTTCCCTTTCTATTGACACATCCTAACCCAAAACAGTTTCGCTTTTGCTTATTTCCTCCGGTTTCTAAAGGTTGTCAATGTCACATGTGTTACGTAAAGCTTAATGTCAAAGTCAATAAAGTACAGAATATTTGAATTTCTAAAAGTTTCTTCTTTTGAAGGAAGAATAGCATTTCTTGACTACAACTAAAATTAATATTCAGTTGATTAGAAAAAAATAACTACTGTGGGTAATGCAACAACTTGAATGTCAATGTAACATTTGTTACATTTCTGTTAATGAAGACAGAACACCCCATCAATCAATTGTGCTGGGTTAGATTATCTTCTACTGTTTGGATTCCAGTAGTGGAGGGGTCAGTCTTTTATTTCCCTCATTGCAAAGAATAAACTGGACACACTTAATGTGGACTATGTATGTAACACAATTGTTACCGTTACTGTAGAAAGGCTCATATATATATATATATATATATATATATATATATATTATATATAGATATATATATTGTTACGGCTGTGGAAATTCGCAACACCAATTCAGGACCCGTAGGTGAGATATCTTAAGTACGTGTGTAGTTAGCCCAACCCGTTGTTTAGAGGGAATTAATGTGATTCATTCGGGCTGCGACGCTTTGAGTTTAGTCGTTTTTCTTTCCCTATCTTTGATTTCAACCGAACGGCAACCAAGGGCGCCGAGGAGGGAACTGCGAGGATGCGCTGTTTTCCCGCCTGTTTTTCCCGCCATTTCCCGCGCGCTTGGTGTGAAGGAAGGGGGAAGGGCAGCCTGCCGCGATGGTGGATGACCAGCGTGAGGCGGTCGGGGTGAGGGAACGCCCTCTCGAGAACCCTCTCGAAGGAGGGTGGAGCCGAAACGGGGGCGGAGCCCCGCGCTATAAAGACGGACACGGGCGGGCGGCAACTTGCTTGCTCTTGCCGCTTTTTCCTCTTCGTCTCCTCGTCGTGGTGGCCGCTGGCCTGGTCTGCTGTGGTGCGGTCCGCGAGACCCGCTGGCGGAAGGAGCGTCTGCCATTCCCCTCTCCCGACTCGGGCATCCACGTTTCCCCCCCCCCTTTATCCGCGCGGGATAGCGCCGAAAACTCCGTCCGTGGCGTCGAGCGGCCAACACGTGCCGGCGCAAGGCACGCAGGAGAGGACTCGCCTACCATGCCAGGGCACGAGTCGCGGCAGGCGGGACACGTCGACGGACGTCGGAGAGGGACTCGACGGCCAAAAGGGAAGTCACCTTTTCTTTCAGGGTTTGTTTTTGTATGGACTTGTGGCGCCGTGTCTTGTAAAGTAGAACTGTTTAAGTGTTGCCGTGTGTGTGCGCGTAGTCGGTTTTAAACTGCTTTTCTCTTGCATTTGCTTTTTGTGTTTTGGCTGTTATATGTGCATTTTTATTGTGACTGTAATATACGTGCCTTCCGTGGCTGGTCTGTGGGGTATAAATGTGCTTTGTGTTGAACTGTTTTCCCGTTTCGCTTCGTCTTTTTCTTTAATTGAATCTCCATCCTGCTTCACGTAAGGGTTCGTAGTGGGTTAATACGCCCGAATAATAATCGGAAACCGTCGAGGCCGACGATAACACGCTCGGTTATCCCGATAGTACGGAACGGGCCGCCCAAGCGGCTCGCGTCCGCGAGTCGACCTGCGGCGAGGTGCGATCGCCCGGTTTCCATCCGCGTGGGTACTTAGGTAGGTCGAGTTTGGCGAACGACCCTATCCCATGCGGGTGGCCGATTGGCACGATCGTGGTGAGGCCGAAAGGCCCACCCGTGACTAGCTCTCGCGTTAGTCGAGAGGGTCACGACAGAATTGCCGTCGCGTGGGGCGACGTGCCGCGATTCGAGTCACGTGGCCGTTCGCACGCCGGCGGGCGCGAATTCGCAACAATATATATACATATATATATATACAAATATATACATTATACATATCACAATATATACACATACACATATATACACATATATATATACACACTATATACACATATATATATCACCATATATACACATATACACCGGGCGTAGTGGCGTGCGCCTGTAATCAAGCTACTCGGAGGCTTGGGTTGGAGGATCGCTTGAGGACGGGCACTCTGCGCTGGGCCGCGCTATGAGAGGGTGTAGGGCAGCCGGAATAATGGCGAAACCCAATCCTTTATCCCTGTGTCGTAAGAGGCGACAAGGGTTGCGTCAGGAAGGGCATCCGGCGTAAAACCTGTGCCAAATCAGTATGCGGCTCATAACGGTAAGGGTTGGCATACAACATAACTTTTTTTGAAAGGAGTGTTTTTTTATGGCAAATTTCACGCTGATCACGAATTCGTTGAACTTTTTGACATAGGATGATGTCTTAGGTTGGTAAATGCAAAAATTCAAAATGCCACCAAATTTACCCACTTTTCAGGTAAAATTTGATAATTATGGCTTACTAGGGCATGTAATATTATTAATAATAATTATGGCTTACTAGGGCATGTAATTTTAGAGCGTGTCACACAGGAGAAGGATCTGGGGTGGTAATAGATATGGGAGGTAATCAGGTAGCACAGTGCCAGGCAGATATAGGTAAAGCAAATAGGGGTTTAGTTGTATTTGGAGGAGGATATTTATAAATCAAAGAGGTGGTGTTACATTGCACAGGAATTTAGTGAGGCACATCTAGAATATTGTGTGCAGTTCTGTCACATAACTCAGAAAGACATAGATGCCATAGAAGAGGGTTCAGCGCAGAGCTACTTGATTGATTCCGGCCTAGCTTGGTTTAGCTAAGAGGCGCTCTGGCTGGCCGCGCAGAGGAGATAGGGCTTTGTACACTAGAAAGGAGGCGGTTACGAGGAGATATGATAGAGATGTTTAATATAATGAAAGGTATAGATAAAACAAGTGCACATTAATTATTAACAGAGTCGACAGTGATAGGATCAGGGGCCATAGCCTGAGAGTAAAGAGAGGAGAGTTAAGACGGTAGCAAGGCAGGAGACTTTTACTCAGAGAGTAGTTAATGCATGGAATGGTCTACCTGGAAAGGTAGTGGCAGTAGAAACAGTAGATAAGTTTAAATTAGAATTGATAGGTACCTGGAAGTTATGGAGATAGAGAGGTATGGGGATGTTAATCGGACTTTTAGGTGGTTTGAGCATTTATGGGTGATTGTGTGCATGTGTACGGAGTGCTGTTGGTGGGGGTCTCATCAAGGGGTGTTGTGTCGTTGATGTGTGTTTTTTAACCAAGCTCATACCCTCCTGAGGAAAAAACAAAATACAAAAACTTAAAAAAAAAAAAAAACTGCAAAAACTTTATTTCAAAATAAAATAAAATAAATAAAAATATATGCCATGTGTGGTCAACACTGTTCTATAGATCAGAGACGAAAACACTCAGTTGCACAAAGGTAAGCAGGCTGGAGGTGTTTGAAATGGAGTTTCAGTGACTGCTCAGAATCTCCTGGACACAGAAAAGGCCAATGAATAAGTGTTAAGGACAGTTCTGGAGAAGAGAGATTTGCTAGGTTCCATCAAGAAATGTAAGGTGCAATTAATGCCATTGTCTGTCATCAGGGCTATTTCAGAAAAAACTGTTGGAAGGCAAGAGAGCTAGAAGTAGACCATGAATCACTTGGATAGCCAATATAAAGCAGTGGAGTGAACTGAACTCTGCAAAATATTTGAGGCTACAGACCAAACAAACAGCTGGAGATCCACGGCAGCAAAATTATTGCATGGAGATGGCACCTGACGTGATTTCCGTCTGAGTAACATCTAATATTATGTTTAGATATGGACATATGATCACAATTTTATGCAGCATATTCTTAGAAAATCGATTTTTTTTTCATTTAACCGAATGGTCACATGACAAATCCATTTATGGTTTCCCCATGCACAGCAACCATGGAGTATTTGAGAGCAAAGTTAGGTGATGAAAAGAAACCCCAATATGCAACCCTAACAGCCCGTGCTAGCGACCTTCATGCCAATTAAACCTTTTTCATTGATGCACTTGTTTTCAAATTTTCTGTCAAATCATTCAAACGAGGAATACAAATGCAGACGAGAAGCACGATGCATTCATATAAATGCGTATCGATTGACATAAGTGGTCAGTATTTCAAACATCCGTAGCTCAGCTACAAAAGTTTGATTTCTGAAGATACTAAAGAAAATCTGCACAGTAGGGCACGTGTGAGAATGGCCTTATCTTCCATTTGTTTTATCGCAACACACAATTTATGAAACACTTACAGTATATAGTGCAGTGATCTTCACTATTTTTTTTGAGGGGGCACTTTTGCCGATAAGACATCAGTGTGAGAGACGGCATCCACCTGCAGAACTCCATAATGGCTGCTATTAGGCCCTGCCCCGCATAATCTTCTGTGTTGTGGTTTAACTGGGCTGCAAGCGTAATTGTTTTGTATACTGCATCCACTGATGTAGTTCTGTTACTTTGATGCTTCTGTTAGAACACTCATTTGAAACCATTGGGTCATTTGATAGCATTTATGGTGGATTGTGATGGGGTGTTTTCACATTTGCGTATCATCGGCCACACTTCACGGGCCGCACTTTCGGCCCCAGAGCCGCCGATGGCTCGTGGGCCGTACAATGAAGAACGGAGATATAGTGCTATTATCCTTTGAAGTACCTCTACTTTTGCAATATCACAAGTGCTGTATCCTTTCAAGTAATTTACTCCATCAGGAGTATCTTCTGACAATTTGGATTTTCTGCCGTAAAGCCTTTTTGTGGACGGGCCTTAAATGGTTACAAATAAAAAGCAAAGTGTTTCCCCAAGTACGGTTGTGTTGATTATTTTTGGTAGATATCAAGGTGTTTTGTACAAGTCACTTCCATTGCTTGAGCCAATTTATTTTGCTACTCTCACATTCCAACTACATCTCACAAGCAAAACCAGAGTGCCATTTATGGAAATCAACTGTCTTGCCTTAGCTTCCATTTGCGCAGACAGCTTTGTGGCTTTCTCCCGCTCATTAATCAGTTGTTCCTGCAATCACTTTAAGCTGATTCTGCAGCTTCAGTGCTGCCTGGCTCAGATCATAAGTCAGTTTTTTTCTTTTTCAGCTTTCCCTGCATGAAAAACACAAGCAGCACAGCTGCACAAGCACTAAGACTGGACAAAATCACTTAATAAATCCACAAAGAGATGGTCAGAGTTACACTTAGCTCAGGGACTTTTTATATTGAGCCACAACCTGCAATTAATGAAATCACTTTTTAAAAAAATAATGACAAAACGTTTGGCAAACATTTTCCCTTTTTATCAGAGGGTTGGTCGAATGTTGCATTCCTCCATACGAATCTATCCATTAATTAATTCATGCAACCAACATTTCATGTCTTGACATTTTCAATCCGCCCATTGTCTTTCAGGACCATACCTCTGGCTTTCTTCTAGCCATGAGCTTTTCTTGCTTTCTTTACAACTTATCCTCTGATCCTTCGGTGTACATGACCCTCCCAACAAAGTCTTCTGTTCATATGTTCTTCTTCACTAGTATTGATGTTTGTTTCTCATCTTTCTGTTTTCTGAGCTTGAAATCATATTTTTTACACAGAGGTAAAAATATAATTTTTCACATTTTTCTTGATTATGTACAGATCTACATTGCTCTATTATTGTTATTTAAAATTTTATTGTATATTTATTTATACACATCAAGATTGTTTTCAGCTGATGTGTAAGATTTAAAAAACATATGCGCCGTTTCTCAAAACTGTTCTTTGGTGGAAATGCAATGATAGGAAGAGCATTAATCAACGCCATTACCTTCAAGAATCAGTTCGTCATCCATCCCTTCATTCGCAGCACCATTCAAGTGTTGCATACTGATTGGCATTGCAAGCACAAATAGCACAGATGAAAGCACACATAGATAGCATTTTTTCGCCAACAAAAAGTGGATTATAACAACATACAATGTAATAATGGGATTTAGATTTTAACCTCTCCTTCTTCTGAGGCGCGTTGGGCTGTAGCCGCTCCATCGTCTCCGCTATGTGCTTCTTTGCTTGAAAGTAAAGGAAAAGAAAGAGTCGAGGAAGATATTGTGACATAAAAGCACTTCATCCCACTTACGCATAATCTATTAACAAGGCAGCTCTCCACTACCATGTTAACCGGATAAAGGGAATGTAGGCACTCCACTCACCAGATAACCCTTTTTCATGAGCAGAGAACTCCATGAGCAAATAATAGTATCAACCCGGCTGATAAATCGTTGGGGGGGGGGGTGGAGCACCCTGCCCCTCTGCGGAGCGCCCCCCCTTTTAAAAATTGCTCTCAAATGCAAAGGATACAATCACTTGTCTCGGTGTGCAAAAGTCATCGACAAATTTTCTCAGGATGCCAAGGTGATTCGGTTGGCAGGCTCCACCCTTCTCCCCAGAGCAGCGTGAACTTGTTTTTACCAAAAAAATTCACGATTTCTCAGCATTAGGATTCGTATCCTGACCAAAAGCCTAAAGTTAATTAGACACTTCTCCATGCGTTGCATTATAACTAAGCCAAAATTTTGAAAGTGAATCCGTGAAGAATTGGCTGAGAAATACATGCCAAATTGATGGAAAGCAAAATAAGAATAATAAAAGAAACATGCACGATTACAATAAGATCCGCTTCAACACACTTTCATAAATTGCGATTAAATTTATGGTAAAATAGAACATGTGTTCATCAGAGACGATTTATTCAACCTGATTAGCCTCAAGGCAAGCATTGGTATTGCACACGAACACTTCATAAAGTCGATTGAACGACTTATTCTCAATGAGAACATTCTCTCAAACTACGTGGAAGGTTCGCGAGAACAAGTCGTTAGTGTGTAACACTGCCTTTTGACATTCATGCAACGTTCGCCTGTGGAATGAATAACTGGAATATGCCCTCATCACAGAGAGAAAAAGAAGAGCAGAAGAAACTGCAGAAAGAAAACTTTAAAGGGGAATTCGTCACTTAAGATTAAACGTTATTCAGCGAAAAATATTTTTGCGAAATGTCAGTCTCGCGTGGAGTCACAGGCATGCTGTCTGGTTCAAGTCGTGCTGATTGCACATGGGGTAAACAAATAGGTGAAAATGCCATTTCGTTATTTATCAAATTTGTGCCCCTTTTGTGAAAATGTGCTGCTTTTATACAAAATATGCCTATTTCACCACACAGAGACCTGCACTACCCGTTTGCTTCAAGCTAAGGGTTGATTAATTACATATCAGGAGCAGCATTTACAAACAGATTCGAACACAAAAGAGCTCTCTTCTCTGCCTCTCCTTTTGCATGCAGCAAATGAAAGTGGGGTGGCATAATTGCTGGGAGCACAGCTGTCCTGCTGATGCATTCAACCTGGAAATGGAGCCAGGCATTTGGAATTGGGCAGAGTGTTGGCGATAGCAGCTACGTCTTCGCGAAGGACACCATGGGATCTTTACGTCACTAATGATGGACGCCAGTTTAACATCCCATCTGAGGGACGGCGCACCATTGGTGAATCATGCTTCCCTGAAACACCAAGTGACAGTTTATAGCGTCCTGAGATTCAAAACCTGGCTTGACATCTAGGGAAGTGTGGCATACTTCTTGCTAATCCTGCCAGCCAACACAAAACCTAATATAGCATTAGCATTGCAAATTAAAAATATGAGAAGGCAAGATGTCATGGTAATACTGTACTAAACTCATTAAAGTTGAAAGCACGACACTCCGGTTAAACTATACCCACATGACAACAATGTCACAACATGACCCAAATTAAACTATATCATCATGACACAAAAACACGATACAAATATGTTTTAATTTCAATGTATGCTATATTAGGTTTTGTGGTTGGGCTGGCAGGATGAGCCCAACATGACAAATGAACAACTATACCAACATGACAATTGAAGTAATGCATAACTGCACAGCCTCTCAGGGACAGCTCACCTCTTCCAAGTCTAACTGGTTCAGTATAACGGTGGGTTCTGTGGAATTGTTGTTGGAGAGCTGTGCATTTACCCTCTGCAGCTGCTGCTGTACCTGCAGGTCAAAGAAATGCACGGCAAGTGTAAGAGGTAGAACTCATAGCAAATGATCACTATGCATCTCGTACACAACAATTGTCTCCATTATTCCAGGACATAAATCACTAATTACACTTTCACAATACAAGGGAGGACTTGCTTGCAAAAGTGAAAAGATTCATCGTTTATTGAACAACAGTGCTGACTCAACAAGGTAGGCATTTTATTTTAACATGGAGCCACTCATAATTGAGTTGTTTGTATCTATTATAATATATATATTATATATATATATATATAATATATATATATATATATATATTATAATATATATAATATAATATCTGAGATGTGGGTGTGTATGGTCGTTATGCATTTCCACAAACCTCCAACGATTCCTTTAAATTCGGGTACGATTATGGCTTTTGTTCAACTTAGGTCATGGGCTATAAAATTTTTTCCATAACACTTTCCAATATTCGAAAAAAATCGATAATGCGATATCCCTATGGGATTTTCCATTCAATCCAACTCAAGTTTTTAATCCACAATCAGAAAATGCCCTTCAGTTTGCAAGTTCGCAAGAGAACAATTCCGCCGTTTGAAAACCTCACTCATCTTTTTTGCGTGTTACTTACCCCTTTTATTCCGCCCTGTCAATACATCATTGTCACCCTACGTTTTCTACGGTACCATATCAGGTCCGGATGAAGAGTGTTTAAGCGGTTTAGGGCGTCAATTATGAGGTTAGTAAGCGTTTAAACTGTTTTCAGTGGTGGAGCTAACGCTTATTGTGGCTTTCAGCAGCTATTCAGAAAATTTGGCAAGAAATCCGAGCAACGCGGGCTTTACTGCTAGTCACATAAGCTTCATTTTCGAAACAAAGACTCACCAAACAAACTCTTTCCAGTTTGCTTCTTCATATCCCGTCCAGAATGAAGAACTTTTGCTCTGATTCTTTCAGCTGGTACCCTCAACTGAAAGAAAATAACATTACTTAGAGCGCCAATGTGGTCCCACTGCCAGTAAAATCACGGCTTACTAAATGTAATCCCGAGTGCAACAAAGGGCAACGTAACAGGTACGGTGAATGATTAAAACTTTTGTGCGTGTGAACTCTGTGCTGAAGCCTCTCAGACTTCTCCAACTCATGCGTTTTTCCAGGCTGCGATATTCTCTCCGGTGAAACTGTTCGCCAAAGTATTGCCATTGAAATATTGTCATGACCTTCAGACAATGATAAATAAACATTAAAAAGAGGTTGATAGACTTTGAGCGCCAACTCGAATAGTCTACAGTCATCTGAAAGTACTGCGAGCTAAACTTTTAGCCCTAATCCTGTTGCTTCCAAATTTGTGTCCCCCACCCCTAAATTTTTCCCTCTGTAACCACCTGACCCAGTTGCAACCCACCTACTACTGGGAACTATGTGTCTTTTGCCACCCTGAGTAAGGTGGATCAAGTTTCTGGCACCTTCATCTTTGATTCTGCAACTGACCGGACGGCATCAGCTCACGTGTCCTTAAAAACCTGCTCGCTGCTCTTTGCACTTCCTCTCTCTCTGCCCTTTTCACCCATAATTTCCCCGAGTCACCTTCATCTCCTTGGAAGTCAGCCAACATCACACTGTAATTACTTAACCCTAAATGCCTACAATTAACCCTAGATTAACCTCATCCTAAGTTTTTTGAACCCAGGCATACATTTTGGATGTTTATGATTTCATGTTTTATTAGTTTCTTACCTATAGTGCGGTAATACATATATACATATAATATATATATATATATATATATATATATAATTATAATTATTTATATTAAATTATTATTTATAATATATAATGATGTTTTAAGTAAGATCCCTTTAACTGCACAGAGTTGCAAGCAAATCCTTTCTGGATCCAAAAAAGTTGTTTTGTTCAAATTTTTGCAATATATGATTACTGTATGTGATATTTGTATCGAGCAAGTCCTCCATATCTATTTTTTGTATGCTTATGTTTGCTTACTTTATCACTAAAACATCATCCCAATCAAATATTATGTTCCTCATTGATGTGAAAGTTCAGGCAGATTTGGAATGAAATTTAGTGATTCCTGAGTTGGGGTCATAAAGTCCTCCAGTTGGAAGGTTAATTTTAGAATTTTTATTTTCTTAATGTTTGTTGAATTATATATAAAAACACCAATGTTTAGTCATTGATGTGAAGCTTTGGCAGATTCGTGAAGTTTTAATGGTTTTTGAGTTGGGGTCTGAAAAGACCCCAGTTGGTTAAGATTAGGTATTAAAAAATATGTTGGGAAGACTAGGGTTAAAAAAGTGCAAAACCAACTCAAACTCCAATAACAATATATATATAACATATACAATACACAATATCACACATACATATTCGCTCATGTATAACATACAGATGGATAAAAGGCTCCCATCAAAAAACATCATTGGCCGAAATACCGTAACTGCTTTGTGGACATTGAATGAACAGAAGCGAGTTTGCAATTACCTGCTCTGAATCATTTCAACTCGTTTGCTCAAGCTGATGTAATTTCTGCTCTAAAGAACTCTTTTGGCATCCACTCTGTGGACATGTCAACAATAAGCAAGCGTCAACAATCAAACCATAATATAATGTAGTTACGAAATGATTGACATATTCTGAGCCCCACACCATCTTGGCCAGAAAGTTTAACTGCACACAACGTTTTCCCCAAATTTTGCTGTTTCAAAATTATTTTCACATGAGAAAGGTCAACATCACAATAAAAATAATATTTTCATCAAATTGTTATATAAAAAAAGAAATCCGGCCACTTGACGAGCTGAACGAGTACCGTGATGTATGACACGTATGCAGAACAGAGAATCTGAATAAATCCATCGCGTAAATGATACAGGCACCTATTTTCATACATTTACATCTCTTTATGACTTTGCTTATTATGAATCAATTTATTTATATTATTTAGTTCTAATCTTCTATCTTCTATCCTCTTCTCTTTCCTTCATTATTCTAAAAACAACACAACAAAAACCGATTTGATCCTGCACCAATGCCAATCTTGCTATGTCAGCATCCTTTTACACAT
>CM068960.1:94173453-94186207 GCA_035128595.1 Eptatretus atami
GGCAGTAATGACTGTCCATTTTAAACAGCAATTCTCATGACGATACTATTTAACCCGCAGCTCAAACAGCCTGTAGGCAAAACATTCAGTTAACCACATGTTTTTCCATCAGAAAAATTTGCTACATGGTAATATATCTTCATCAACAAGACTATTCATAATTTTAAAAAATAGAAACAAATTATTTTCATACTTACGTTTTACAGAGAAGACAGTGTCACATAAAACATGCTCTTCAGTATGTGTTCTATCGCATCTGTTCAAGTGTGACTGACCTATTTCATAACATTGTAAACTCATGACTGATGAGAGTGCTATTTATAAGCAGTGCCACATCTGGGACCATCTCAGAATGTGGGTCATCTCAGGATTATTGTGGCATATGGGATCATCTTATAATAATCCAATATTCTTTGTCAGGGGCATTATTTTAGGGTTGGTTCAGGGTTTAGCGGTGGCCATTTTTTTTAGTGCATATGTATTTAGTGATATTGAGGAAGGGGGGGGGTGTTAGTACATAGGTATTGTAACCCCCTCCCACCCCTTCGCAAAAATCTGGAATCTATCCCTGTGTGTTTATTTATATACTCATCAACAATTATAATTCCTTACAGCAATATATTATTTCAAAGACATTTCATATGAAATTAATGTCATTTGCCATGAGTATTGAATAATACCATTTTCAGGTATTTTCAGCAATCTTGGACAAAATGTGATGAAAATATTATTTACCTTTAAGATATAGAATATATTTATATGAATAATTGCAGCAGACCTAGAGAAACTTTTTAATGCTTAATATTTGATATTTATATTAATTATGCATGTGCTGAGTGATGCTAAAAGTATTTGAAAAATGCGAAAATTGTAATTTGGATTTTGGGGGCAAAATTTGTAATAAAATTGGTTGCACTTAACATTATCAGCCACATGTTTTTTTTTTTGTTATTGCATGTTATACGCTATTGTCTTAGGATCAGTTTGATGTATATCAAGGTATTGTAACATGAAAATAATAAAAACTATAGCGCTTTTAGTAAATATTGCCAAATTCAGGGGTCAACGACCTTAATTGACCTATTTCTCAGAATGCCGACATTTCCCAGACTGGCATCATTGGTTTTCATGTAACAGGGATAGTAGGTGTCAATAATAACCACATTAGAAAATGTGGTACGCTGGTGTGGGTATCTCACTAAATAAGCCTCTTTTCTGGCCCTGCTGCTTCCACTATTATGAGGGTGTCATTCGCAAGTGTTTCCTTACTACATGTCAACGCCAAAGTGTCAGACGAGGATCTGGGTTTCTCATAGATGCTCTTCTTACAGACTTCTGGGGCTTCGCAACAAATGTTTCCCGAACCTGATTGACGATATCTTCCGGTACTGGTGTCATTCAGATCCCTTTGCCCTACACAGACACCTTCCTCTTTGAATTTTTGTCCATGTCCAAATCTGTTTTCCAGTTTGGTGCATTTTTATTGAATTTTCTCGAAAATGCCACGCTGCACACTCTTGTTTGACTGTGTTCGAGCATATTCCAACACACAAAATGCCTTTCATTTCTCGTGAACGTCATTCTTTACCCTGAAAAAAAAGAAAAAATTAAACATTCAAACTTAGTTTTTACACATTTTGTTAAAATTTGAGATAATTTGAGCGAGAATTAGCTATGTTATTAGACTACGAAATGATGTCATTTTTTTGGACACCCTGTATATATATGTATATATATACACATATATACATATTATATAATATATATATATATATATATATATAATCAACAGAGGTTTAGAAGATGGGCACAGAGAAAAGAAATGAATATCTGGTTAGAGGGAAGGAGATAAAACCGGGGATGGTAGGTCAGAGGAAGAGGTGCAGAGGAGATACAGATGAGTGCAGTTATGTGGATGGGAGGGGAGGAATTGAATGCAGACAGAAAAATATCAAGGAAATTGAAGGGGAAAGTTCTGGTATCTTTGTTAATGCTGACCTACCTTTACATTGTGGAGATGGTGGCACTGACAGAGAGACAACAGATGCTGCAGGTCTGCAAGAACTGGGTCAAGAGGATTGTGGGAGTGAAGAGGGCGGATGAAACCAGGATGGATGAACTCAGGGGGAGATTGGTGAAAAGCCAGCTGAAGTGGGCTGGACACGAATCATTGGGCGAAGAGAGAATGGCAAATGGAGCAGATAGGTTGAGGGGAAAAGTAGGACGAAAAGCGGTATATCGTGATTAAGATGGGAAGATTGTGTGAGGAGGCATATCAATAAGGTGTATGGGGTGGTTGGAAGGTGGAAGAGAGTTGGCTGGAAACAGGGGAAGTGGAGGAGTATCTTGATGCAAGGCAGGCAGAAGATTGTTGGCATTTGACCTCATCCTTTAAAAAGGGAAGAGAAGGAGAAGGAGAGAATATTATATACGAGCAGGGGTACCCGGTGCTTGCCTGGTGGGTGAGCTTTTCCCGGCGGGGGTTGGAGACATTGTTGGACATTGAAAATCTATGGAGTTATTAAGCCTCATGGTGGTTATTTTTTGTCTGCGGATCAGCGGATCTACTGCCTGACCCACATCTCAATATACACTTTATAAGCGGCCATTGGTGGCCTAAAACGAATGTCAAGGACAATGTGTCGTATCTTAAAGCCCTGCCCAGATTCTGAAGTTTTTTTTTTTTACAATGGGTGTAACTCCTGCATTTTACGAAATCCGTATTTTTGTAGCAGCCCATACGGAGGTTTCCGGATATTCGTCACAGAAAGGCATCCATGATTATAGTGAATTGAGGTGCTATGCCATATGCTGATTCGTTTCTTAACCCATTCAATTGGATGGGTGCATTGCTAACGGGATCATGACCACGATTATGCGAATTACTTCCCATGGTAGTTTTATCGTCAGAATTTTTGTATAAGTGACCCGGATACAAAAGCTTGCAAGCTCTTTACCGTGATCAGATGTCTGCCAGGCAGCGAGAACGTCTGTCTGTGTCGGTAAATATGGAAATAGCGTCCATTGTTGGATTTTCCCATCACCATTCCCTCCCATGTGGAACTTCATGGAAATGCATGCCTGGTGTTGGCTTAATGGTTAGGGGGTGGGCTTGGATCCTTGGATCCTGAGTTCAATCCCGCTTGCTGTTGAATTAATTCCAGGGTGGGTTGACTCTGCCTGTCATCCTTCAAGTCGGCAAAATGAGTACCAGCTTGCTGGTATCCTGTGTCGGAGTGGCGACCCGTCAGGATTGTGTCCAATAGCCAAGGACACTGCTTAAGCAATAGCAGGAGCTGCTTAAGCAATAGCCAAGGAGAGACTGCTTAATCATTTTTTTTCAAAATTTCCGGTGGGTGCATGCCCCACAGACCACCCTAAAAAAAATAATTCTGCTCGTTACTTTCCTTTTTGAAAAAATTCTGCAGTTTCACCCCATGAAGTACCGACATCACAACGTGGACCTCTCGGTGCTACAGTTCAGCATGAAGGAATAATGTACAAACACACAAGCACTTGAAATATTTACAAGATTACATTATATTGGAGTCAACCTTGGAGTGGATACTATACGCAATTATAGTTTAACTATTTTCTTTGGGCTATTGTTTTCTTCCAACCAATTCTGATTCATCCATTGTATTTACTTTATCAGTCTTGTAGAACTTTGGTTCTATCAGTCCTGTAGAACTATCAGTCCTATAGAAGCCAATTTAGTGATCATTTTGGAATGCAAATGAGTATTTTGGCAGATAAGTACAAGTACCATTTGCCTACCTCCTGAGGAATAAAACTTTATTATGGAATGTGTATGGTTTTCATCTCGTTGTTCTTTGAGCATACTTTCCATGTTGCCATTTTAAAAAAACATTCATCTATTTTTCCATTGCCCTGTGCAGTGCAAGTCGAACAGTTGCAGATAGTAACTCTGTATGATACAGATGAAATGAACTCCAGCACACTGCCAAATACCACACATGGCGCCACGGTGCCCACCATCGGATCCGCGCTCACTGGCTACTCCGTTGCCACGGCAAACAATGGGTGCCAATTTATGCTTTGTGGAATAAAAAAAAATAAACCCTATCAGCCTTCAGGCAACTATATATATTGTCTTTGCAATGTACAGTATTTTATTACTCCCTGTTAGCTTTACCTTTTCTTTGCTTTTTTCAAAGTGAGAGAAATGTCTTGATTCTTTATGCATGAGAAGTGCAATTTAATAGATCATAGTATATACATTACATTACATTCCTACCAGTGCCTTCTTCTGCTCTGCTGTATCTTTTTCTGTTCAATTCGTTTGCTTTAATGACTTCGAATATAATGCAATTCTTTTGGAAATCAATTAGGCTGTCATGCATGCCTAAATTTTAAAAAAAAAAACTGTGTTTGTGTGTATCTGTGTGTTAATAATGTTTGAACTGAAACTGCCACATGAGCTCAGACAACCCAAGTGGGAGATGGGGATGGTCACGTGTTCAGTGCAGTTGTGGAAACCGTGTACAGTCAGTATAGATGAGTATAATTAGAATTAGTATCTAGTAGTGCAGTACTTTATAGCTGCATTAGTATTATGTAATAACTGCCACAGTATATTCACAATGCTACATTGGTAGTTCAGAGTACTACAAGATAATACTAAAAAGTATTGACTGCTTATGATGACATATAGCATTTTATATTCTATAATACTTTCTTCTTCTCATGATACTATGTCATACTATTCATAGTCATGTACCTTGTAGCACTTTAATAAATACCGTATTGTATACCCCTTTATACTTGCTATAAAGTTCCCGCATGATACGTAATTCTAACATAGGTTCAAGATGTGAGGTCTCACGTAGGATAGATTTGTGGGAGGGGTGTGGAGTTGGGCATCACAGAAGCTGGGAGCCTTTTTGGGGGGAGAAGGGATGTGAAAGCAGCCAGCAACCATTTTTTTTTTTGATTAAGCTACTTTCCCATTCACATATAATGTCTCAAACATCACACTAATTCCAAAAGAACAGTGCATCACTGGCTCAGTAAACTAAAGATGTCAGACTGGTCACTCCTACTTTCAATGAAAATAAAGTTATAGTGGTTTTTTGTTGTTTTTTTTTTACTTGGTATTAAAACTTGAGACTCATAGAAGGGCAAGTTAACAAAGCATAAAAAGGCAATGTACTGAGTTGGGCCACATTTGGATACAACAGGTATTAGGGAATGAATGAAAGGATAAATTTTATGTAAGGTACATGGTGTTGTGAAAAATAACCCCCCTAAAATAATAAAGTCCTACGAATAGTGTTTATCCCTAGGTCTAAAACACTTATGAATTTACATTGAATTATTTTCAATTTAGTGGATTAAATAGACTTATTCTGCCAAACTATTGGTCCTTTCATTCATTCCCTAATTACCTGTTGTATCCAAATGTGGCCCAACTCAGTACATTGCCTTTTTATGCTTTGTTAACTTGCCCTTCTATGAGTCTCAAGTTTTAATACCAAGTAAAAAAAAAACAACAAAAAACCACTATAACTTATTTTCATTGAAAGTAGGAGTGACCAGTCTGACATCTTTAGTTTACTGAGCCAGTGATGCACTGTTCTTTTGGAATTAGTGTGATGTTTGAGACATTATATGTGAATGGGAAAGTAGCTTAATCAAAAAAAAAAATGGTTGCTGGCTGTTCACATCCCTTCTCCCCCCAAAAAGGCTCCCAGCTTCTGTGATGCCAACTCCACACCCCTCCCACAAATCTATCCTACGTTGAGACCTCACATCTTGAACCTAGTGTTAGAATTACGTATCATGCGGGAACTTTATAGCAAGTATAATAGGGTATACAATACGGTATTTATAAAGTGCTACAAGGTACATGACTATGAAAGTATGACATAGTATCATGAGAAGAAGAAAGTATTATAGAATATAAAATGCTATATGTCATCATAAGCAGTCAATACTTTTTAGTATTATCTGTAGTACTCTGAACTACCAATGTAGCATTGTGAATATACTGTGGGCAGTTATTACATAATACTAATGCAGCTATAAAGTACTGCACTACTAGATACTAATTCTAATTATACTCATCTATACTGACCTGTACACGGTTTCCACAACTGGCACTGAACACGTGACCATCCCATCTCCCACTTGGGTTGTCTGAGCTCATGTGGCAGTTTCAGTTCAAACATTATTAACACACAGATACACACAAACACAGTTTTTTTTTTTAAAATTTAGGCATGCATGACAGCCTAATTGATTTCAAAAGAATTGCCATTTATTCGAAGTCATTAAAGCAAACGAATTGAACAGAAAAGATACAGCAGAGCAGAAGAAGGCACTGGTAGGAATGTAATGTAATGTATATACTATGATCTATTAAATTGCACTTCTCATGCATAAAGAATCAAGACATTTTCTTCACTTGAAAAAGCAAGAAAAGGTAAGCTAACAGGGAGTAATAAAATACTGTACATTGCAAAGACAATATATATAGTTGCCTGAAGGCTGATAGGGTTTATTTTTTTTTATTCCACAAAGCATAAATTGGCACCCATTGTTTGCCCGTGGCAACGGAGTAGCCAGTGAGCGCGGATCCGATGGTGGGCACCGTGGCGCCATGTGTGGTATTTGGCAGTGTGCTGGAGTTCATTTCATCTGTATCATACAGAGTTACTATCTGCAACTGTTCGACTTGCACCTGCACAGGGCAATGGAAAAATAGATGAATGTTTTTTTAAAATGGCAACATGGAAAGTATGCTCAAAGAACAACGAGATGAAAACCATACACATTCCATAATAAAGTTTTATTCCTCAGGAGGTAGGCAAATGGTACTTGTACTTATCTGCCAAATACTCATTTGCATTCCAAAATGATCACTAAATTGGCTTCTATAGGACTGATAGTTCTACAGGACTGATAGAACCAAAGTTCTACAAGACTGATAAAGTAAATACAATGGATGAATCAGAATTGGTTGGAAGAAAACAATGCCCAAAGAAAAATAGTTAAACTATAATTGCGTATAGTATCCACTCCAAGGTTGACTCCAATATAATGTAATCTTGTAAATATTTCAAGTGCTTGTGTGTTTGTACATTATTCCTTCATGGCTGAACTGTAGCACCGAGAGGTCCCACGTTTGTGATGTCGGTACTTCATGGGGTGAAACTGCAGAATTTTTTTCAAAAAGGAAAGTAACGAGCAGAATTATTTTTTTTAGGGTGGTCTGTGGGGCATGCACCCACCGGAAAATTTTGAAAAAAATGATTAAGCATCTCTCCTTGCGCTATTGCTTAAGCAGTCTCCTTGCTATTGCTTAAGCAGTGTCCTTGGCTATTGGACACAATCCTGGACGGGTCGCACACTCCGACACAGGATACCAGCAAGCTGGTACTCAATTTTGCCGACTTGAAGGATGACAGGCAGAGTCAACCCACCTGGAATTAATTCAACAGCAAGCGGGATTTGAACTCAGGATCCAAGGATCCAAGCCCACCCCCTAACCATTAAGCCAACACCAGGCATGCATTTTCCATGAATTTCCACATGGGAGGGAATGGTGATGGGAAAATCCAACAATGGACGCTAATTTCCATATTTACCGACACAGACAGACGTTCTCGCTGCCTGGCAGACATCTGATCACGGTAAAGAGCTTGCAAGCTTTTGTATCCGGGTCACTATACAAAAATTCTGACGATAAAACTACCATGGGAGTAATTCGCATAATCGTGGTCATGATCCGTTAGCAATGCACCCACCAATTGAATGGGTTAAGAAACGAATCAGCATATGGCATAGCACCTCAATTCACTATAATCATGCATGCCTTTCTGTGACGAATATCCGGAAACCTCCGTATGGGCTGCTACAAAAATACGGATTTCCGTAAAATGCAGGAGTTACACCCATTGTAAAAAAAAAAAACTTCAGAATCTGGGCAGGGCTTTAAGATACGCACACATTGTCCTTGACATTCGTTTTAGGCCACCAATGGCCGTTTAAAGTGTATATTGAGATGTGGGTCAGGCAGTAGATCCGCTGATCCGCAGACAAAAAATAACCACCATGAGGCTATAATAACTCCATAGATTTTCAATGTCCAACAAGTCTCCAAACCCCGCCGGGAAAAGCTCACCCACCAGGCAGCACCGGGTACCCCTGCTCGTATATAATATTCTCTCTTCTCCTTCTCTTCCCTTTTTAAAGGATGAGGTCAAATGCAACAATCTTCTGCCTGCCTTGCATCAAGATACTCCTCCACTTCCCCTGTTTCCAGCCAACTCTCTTCCACCTTCCAACCACCCCATCACCTTATTGATATGCCTCCTCACACAATCTTCCCATCTTAATCACGATATACCGCTTTTCGTCCTACTTTTCCCCTCAACCTATCTGCTCCATTTGCATTCTCTCTTCGCCCATGATTCGTGTCCAGCCCACTTCAGCTGGCTTTTCACCAATCTCCCCCTGAGTTCATCCATCCTGGTTTCATCCGCCCTCTTCACTCCCACAATCCTCTTGACCCAGTTCTTGCAGACCTGCAGCATCTGTTGTCTCTCTGTCAGTGCCACCATCTCCACAATGTAAAGGTAGGTCAGCATTAACAAAGATACCAGAACTTTCCCCTTCAATTTCCTTGATATTTTTCTGTCTGCATTCAATTCCTCCCCTCCCATCCACATAACTGCACTCATCTGTATCCTCCTCTGCACCTCTTCCTCTGACCTACCATCCCCGGTTTTATCTCCTTCCCCTCTAACCAGATATTCATTTCTTTTCTCTGTGCCCAATCCTTCTAAACCTCTGTTGATTATATATATATATATATATATAATTATATAATATGTATATATGTGTATATATATACATATATATACAGGGTGTCCAAAAAAAAATGACATCATTCGTAGTCTAATAACATAGCTAATTCTCGCTCAAATTATCTCAAATTTTAACAAAATGTGTAAAAACTAAGTTTGAATGTTTAATTTTTTCTTTTTTTCAGGGTAAAGAATGACGTTCACGAGAAATGAAAGGCATTTTGTGTGTTGGAATATGCTCGAACACAGTCAAACAAGAGTGTGCAGCGTGGCATTTTCGAGAGAAAATTCAATAAAAATGCACCAAACTGGAAAACAGATTTGGACATGGACAAAAATTCAAAGAGGAAGGTGTCTGTGTAGGGCAAAGGGATCTGAATACACCAGTACCGGAAGATATCGTCAATCAGTTCGGAAACATTTGTTGCGAAGCCCCAGAAGTCTGTAAGAAGAGCATCTATGAGAAACCCAGATCCTCGTCTGACACTTTGGCGGACATGTAGTAAGGAAACACTTGCGAATGACACCCTATAATAGTGGAGCAGCAGGGCCAGAAAAGAGGCTTATTTAGTGAGATACCCACACCAGCAGTACCACATTTTCTAATGTGGTTATTATTGACCACCTACTATCCCTGTACATGAAAACCAATGATGCCAGTCTGGGAAATGGTGGCATTCTGAGAAATAGGTCAATTAAGGTCGTTGACCCCTGAATTTGGCAATATTTACTAAAAGACGGCTATAGTTTTTATTATTTTCATGTTACAATACCTTGATATACATCAAACTGATCCTAAGACAATAGGTATAACATGCAATAACAAAAAAAAAAACATGTGGCTGATAATGTGTAAGTGCAAAACCAATTTTATTACAAATTTGCCCCCAAAATCCAAATTACAAATTTTCGCATTTTTCAAATACTTTTAGCATCACTCAGCACATGCATAATTAATATAAATATCAAATATTAAGCATTAAAAAGTTTCTCTAGGTCTGCCTGCAATTATTCAGTATAAATAATATTCTATATCTTAAAGGTAAATAATATTTTTCATCACATTTTGTCCAAGATTGCTGAAAATACCTGAAAATGGTATTATTCAATACTCATGGCAAATGACCATTAATTTCATATGAAATGTCTTTGAAATAATATATTGCTGTAAGGAATTAATAATTGTTGATGAGTATATAAATAACACACAGGGATAGATCCAGAATTTTTGGAAGGGGTGGGAGGGGGTTACAAATACCTATGTACTAACACCCCCCCCCTTCCTCAATATCACTAAATACATATGCACTAAAAAAAATGGCCACCGCTAAACCCTGAACCAACCCTAAAATAATGCCCCTGACAAAGAATATTGGATTATTATAAGATGATCCATATGCCACAATAATCCTGAGATGACCCCACATTCTGAGATGGTCCCAGATGTGGCACTGCTTATAAATAGCACTCTCATCAGTCATGAGTTTACAATGTATATGAAATTAGGTCAGTCACACTTGAACAGATGCGATAGAAACACATACTAAGAGCATGTTTTATGTGACACTGTCTTCTCTGTTAAAACGTAAGTATGAAAATATATTTGTTTCTATTTTTTAAAATTATGAATTAGTCTTGTGATGAAGATATATTACCATGTAGCAAATTTTTCTGATGGAAAAACATGTGGTTATACTGAATGTTTTGCCTACAGGCTGTTGAGCTGGGGTTAAATAGTATCGTCATGAGAATGTGTTTAAAATGGAAGTCATTACTGCATAAATTTTAATGTAAGGTACATGGTGTTGTGAAAAATAACCCCCCTAAAATAATAAAGTCCTACGAATAGTGTTTATCCTAGGTCTAAAACACTTATGAATTTACATTGAATTATTTTCAATTTAGTGGATTAAATAGACTTATCTGCCAAACTATTGGTGACCAATATTTTTTACGCTTGCAGGCAGATCCACATTTTGTCTTAGTGTACTCAGATTACTTCAACAGCAGCTGATCAGTCTATTATTACAATTATGATGCAGAATTTGACACTGCTCCCATTGCCAAGAAAGCTAAGGGAGAAGATACCATTGACATTTGATAAGTGTCTTTTCTGCACAAAATCCTTTTCATCAAAAGGAACAGCCAGTCACTCCAGTTCTTAACAAAACTACGGTCCTTATTCTCAGCATGCAGACAACGGAATGACTCAGTTAGTCAGAAACTTTTGGCCCATGAATCTGATATAATTTCTGGAACAGTGGTGTTCAGGTCATCACAGACAATCAGATCAACATATTGTAAGCCAACATCACATCAAGAAGAGCTATTAAAACAGTTGAAAGCCCTGTCACACTTGACGATTTACCCAACGTATGCCTGACATATGCAAAATTGGGCTAAAACGCCGGCACACGTCGAATACGTTATGGGTAAGTTTGTATATGTTAAGAGCACGCTGAAAAACACTGCCATACGTCGTAGTACGCTGGCTTTTCATCGTTGTACTTTGCGGTTGTCCTCAAATTTTAGCATGCTTGAAAATTTACAACGTATGCCAGCGTATGACTCACACGTTCCGCTACGCTGGCCATAAGTTGTAGGCACGTTATGCGATCGTTGACACACGTCGACACACGTACTTGTAAGTTACTCATAAGTCGAAACACGTCGAGGTAATGATAGCATACCCGAAACTTATTTATAACTATGAGTAACGTGTTGTAGGCACTTACACGATCGTTGACACACGTCGAGGCACGTTATGCGATCGTTGACACACGTCGAGGCCACGTTACTTGTAAGTTACTCATAAGTCGAAACGCGTCGAGGTAATGTTTAGCGTACCACAAACTTATTTCTAACCTATTGAATAACGTGCTTTGACCTATGTTGTAACGTACTCCAACGCATAATGACGTATGTAGACGTATTTTGTTGACGTCTTGGACGACCACAGAACTACTGAAGTGTTTCAATTTTACAGCTACCGCATATAATGGCGTATTGCAGCGTTTTTAAAAAAACAACAACAAATAACTTCCGATATTTCGTCACGTGCCGTTACGTCACGTCCGATTGCCTCTTCAGTTTGCTCATGTCTTATTCTTGATTCCTCCTCTGTGAATATTTTTCTGTTTGAGGATATTGTCACGTCGACGTCGAACTTAAAAGCAAATGTCCGAATATATTTTAAAATTCGTGATAGACTTTAAAAAATAAAAATAAAAAAAAAGTGCCTTGACGGAGATAAATAACTTTCGGGTATACAAAAAATTACCTCGACATGTTTCGACTTATGGGTAACTTACAAGGAACTTGTGTCGACTGTGTCAACGATCGCATATCGGCCTACAACTTATTCCCAGCGTAGCGGAACGTGTGAGCCATACGGGAGTACGTCGTTAAATTTTCAGCATGCTTGAAATTTCACGACGTACGAGACGTACCACGAAATATGACAGCATACTTCATCGTTTTTCAGCGTGCTCTTAACGTATACACAACTTACCCATAAGTATTCGACGTGTGCCAGCTTGGTCGGCAAATTTTTTCATAGGTCGGCTACGCTGGCTAAATCGTCAAGGTGTGACTGCGTGGTTGACACTTTCAATTTTCAGGCGGTTATGATAAATGGCTGTGGCAGGTTTTTAACAGGCTACGCCACGAGTTCCTCGGCTGATACCTGCAGCGCGCCTATGCTAAGTTAAAACTATCGTTGGGCATAGGTTTGTGAACGCACGACAACAGGCTAAGCATTCGTTGGTATAAGTATCTATAAGACAACGAAACGTTCTGTGCCGTTACTAATATGTTATGCATACGACCAACACTTATGAATACGACCAAAACTTTAAAAAAAAACATTCAAAATTTTCAGCGTACGCCGTCTTTACATACATTTTATACGTTGTCATGCTGGA
>CM068960.1:94186232-94200492 GCA_035128595.1 Eptatretus atami
ATTGCTGGCTAAATCGTCAAGGTGTGACAGCGCCTTTAGATATTCACGTTTCAAATGGTCATTTTTTTAGGGACACCCTGTATACATATATACAGTCATGCGCCACTTAACGACGGGGTTACGTTCTGAGAAATGCGTCATTAACCGACGTCGTCGTTGTGCGAACATCATATATATATTTTTTCGTTTTCGTTTTCGAACATCGTACTTACACAAACCTAGACACCTAGGCTATATAGATAGTGTAGGCCTATTGCTCCTCGGATACAAACCTGTTACTAGTGGCTGAATACTGTCCGCATTGTAACACACATCCAAGAGAGAACGGAAGACACGTTAGTTTTACTTGTGCTGTTCATGACGGCCATACGGTGTTGTTTAGCAGCAGCTTAGCAATCTCCTCTCGCATCGATTATAGAAAGGTAATAAATAGCGTTGGTTTTATAAATAGTAATCATTGCAAATCGATGTTTATAAATTTATAAAGAAGAAACGGAGCACACTGTCAATTGTGATAATATATATTTTCGGAACAGTGCGATTGTTTAAAACATAAAAAGCTTCACCAAAAATAAATTTGTGTTTTCATTTGACTGTAACAACGATTTATTCGCGGAATTCTTCAATTCAAAGGTAATTTACTTTGCTAAGAAAGGTAAACGTGGAAAACATTGCTTCAGTTTGAAAAGCGCGATTTCCATTATAATGGAGCTGGCAGAATTCCGTCGTATATGCGATCACGTCGTAAATGCGAATTATGGGACCACCGTCGTATATGCGATCCGTCGTTGCCGAAACGTCGTTATGTGGCGCATGACCTGTATTATGTTATATATATATTATAATATATATACTGTATATGGCTGTTTCACAGTAATATGGCTACTTTAAGGGTCTTATCTTCAGGAACTATACAGAATTCTAAGTATCCATAGATACCACTAAATTTTTGAGGTGTATATATGTAGATATATACTATTAATAGCAAAACCGGCTATTGTCCGAAATTAAAGCGTGCAGAATAAAATTTTATTCACTGTGATGGGAATAAATCTTTTGTCCTAAGTGTTTATGATTTAACCAGAGAGTTTGGTGTCAAAGCCACCCATGCTCGCCCTGTTTATACATTTATTCGTTTTTAAAAGACTAATCAATAATATTTTTATAAAGATTGCATGAAGTCTGATCCAAATAATTTTAAAGCAATATATGTATTTGTATATTGTAGTCAATAAAAAATAGTGTGGTAGAATAAAAACATTAGGAAGGAAAACTTGCAGCCAAAAACTTTAACATTTTTCACGCTGACCTGACGCTCACGGCGGCCGGGGTATCGCTATGCTCTCTGCCTCGAACAGGCGAGCTAAAAATAAATAGATTTAGCCAAGAGTTTTTTATGTGAACACATAACGTTTTTGATTGAGACTGGTTTAGATTATATGTGTAAAAAGACTTTACTTATGATATCCACACCCTGGATTTGCCAAAAATAATTACTTTAATGGAATGCTGGGGGTTGAAAACGAATAACAATCCGTTATGCTATCGTCAATTCGTCATGAAAGAAACAAAATGCTCAGGCTGCCACAACTTTAAAACGACGGTCTGTTATTTTGTGATAACATAACAACCTAATGACAAATGTGTAACAAAGGATAAACATTAGTGGTAAGTCTATATCGCCGTAAAAGCGTACAAAAACTGGCTTCCGATTGCGGTCCAAGTCACGTTTGGTACAGAAAAGGCTTTGAGCCAGTCAGAGGTCGTTTAATAATATCAACTATGAAGAGCCTACGCTATAAACGCGAAAAACTGATGACGTAATCTTTTTATGCACTCGTGCCTTTTACCGCCCAGTTCTGGATTTCTGTCTGCCTGACGAGGACCAGTCGCAAGTTTTCGGTCATTTTTCAAACCATTTATAACCGTGAGTTACAAACTTTGCAAGAAGTCATTAAATGACGATAATTACTGTTAAGTCTTGTGTGAGTGTTTTGTATGTGTATTCAGTGTGAAACGGCATCGATTAAGCCCGTGGTAGAGCCTATATTTTGGACTCTTAGCGAATCATTGAATGATACTCGCCTTCTCCAATGGCGGATGTGTAAACAATGTTACGTTTGACTTTGAAATAATGTTATCCCATGTCACGATCATTACATATTGGTATGGGATAATGAGTTCCAATCTTCTGAATGCACCATATCAAACGCTGACACCCTTAAAAATAGCCCTGTCATACGGCTTAATGGGTTTTGCTGCCTTTTAAACTTGCAGAGTAGTCTTTAGGACTCAAAAAACAACAAACGTTACGTTTGACTGACTGATTTGTTATTGCATGTCATTTTTCTTCTTTGCACAATTGTTGCCAAAGATTCCAAGTTGATCTTGTTTTTTGGTTTAAGTTTTCTCTGTTGAAAAGCCCTCATCAATGTTTCTGCATGTTATGTGAAGCTTTTAAGCCAATGCTGGGAGTTCAAATCCAACTTTTTGCTGTATTTGTCACGTCTCATGCAAGTAAATCTCCTTGTAATAACTATTGTAAGTATTAATATCCTCTATGTTATTATGAATGGATTGTTTTGTGGAAAGCGGGGGGCACCTCGTGACCTTGGCTCAGTTGTTAAAGTGCTTTGTTGAAGCGACAGGCCTGCTCAGCAATGAGGTTGCGAGTTCGTTTCCTTATAATTGGGAGTCCAGCTAATATATAAGATGATTTGCAAGTGGGAAATCAGACCTTTACTTTTATTATTTCTGTGCCTTACTAAGCTCTGTTCTGCTTCATAACCTATATTATGCCTTGATGGAATATTGTCAGATGTTGCAGCTACATCTATCACCTTACAAGACATTTTAGGCCACTTCTTGCTGACTGACATTTCATTTACTACATGTTAACATTTCTTAACACAAGTCAATGTCGCATTGTTACATTTGTCAATGTTGCGTTTGTTACTTTTTTTTACATTTTGATTTTTGTCCACCTTTAAATACTGACAAAGCTTAAAATTATGGGTTATAATAGAGGAACTATGTTGTTCCCTTTCTATTGACACATCCTATACCCAAAACAGTTTCGCTTTTGCTTATTTTCCTCCGGTTTCTTAAAGGTTGCAATCGTCACATGTGTTTACGTAAAGCTTAATGTCAAAGTCAATAAATACAGAATATTTGAATTTCTAAAAGTTTCTTCTTTTTGAAGGAAGATAGCATTTTTGACTACAACCTAAATTAATATTCAGTTGATTAGAAAAAAATAACTACTGCTACTGTGGGTAATGCAACAACTTGAATGTCCAATGTAACAATTTGTTACATTTCTGTTAAATGAAGACAGAACACCCCATCAATCAATTGTGCCTGGGTTAGATTCTTCTACTGTTTGGATTCCAGTAGTGGAGGGGACCTCAGTCTTTTATTTCCGCCTCATTGCAAAGAATAAACTGGGACACACTTAAATGTGGACTATGTATTGTAACACAATTGTTACCGTTACTGTAGAAAGGCCATATATTATATATATATATATATATAATATATATATATTTATATATAGATATTAATATTGTTTACGGCTGTGGAAATTCGCAAGCACCATTCAGGACCCGTAGGTGAGATATCTTAAGTACGTGTGTAGTTAGCCCCAACCCGTCTGTTTAGAGGGAATTAATGTGATTCATTCGGGCTGCGAAGCTTTGAGTTAGTTCGTTTTTCTTTCCCTAATCTTTGATTTCAACCGAACGGCAACCAAGGGCGCCGAGAGGGAACTGCGAGGAATGCGCTTGTTTCACCGCTGTTTTTTCCCGCCATTTCCCCGTCGCGCTTTGGTGTGAAGGAAGGGGGAAGGGCAGCCTGCCGCGAATGGTGGATGAGCCAGCGTGAGGCGGTCGGGGGGTGAGGGAACGCCACATTCGAGAACCCTCTCGAAGGGGGTGGAGCCGAAAACGGGGGGCGGAGCCCCGCGGCTATAAAGACGGACAGCGGGCCGGGCGGCACTTGCTTGCTTTAGCGCTTTTTCCTCTTCGTCTCCTCGTCGTGGTGGCCGCTGGCCTGGTCTGCTGTGGTGGCGGTCCGGAGACCCGCTTGGCGGAAGGAAGCGTCTGCCATCCCCTCTCCCGACTCGGGCATCCACGTTCCCCCCCCCCCTTTTATCCGCGCGGATAGCGCCGAAAACTCCCGTCCCGTGGCGGTCGAGCGGCCAAACACGTGCCGGCGCAAGGCACGCAGGAGAGGAACTCGCCTACCATGCCAGGGCACGAGTCGCGGCAGGCGGGACCACGTCGACGACGTCGGAGGGGACTCGACGGCCAAAAGGGAAGTCACCCTTTTCTTTCAGGGTTTGTTTTTGTATGACTTGTGGCGCCGTGTCTTGTAAAGTAGAAACTGTTTAAGTGTTGCCGTGTGTGGCGGCGTAGTCGGTTTTAAAACTGCTTTTCTTCTTGCATTTGCTTTTTGTGTTTTGGCTGTTATATGTGCATTTTTATTGTGACTGTAAATACGTGCCTTCCGTGGCTGGTCTGTGGGGTAATAAATGTGCTTTGTGGTTGAACTGTTTTCCCGTTTCGCTTTCGTCTTTTTCTTTAATTGAATCTCCATCCTGCTTCACGTAAGGGTTCGTAGTGGAGTTAATACGCCCGAATAATAATCGGGAACCGTCGAGGCCGACGATAACACGCTCGGTTATCCGATAGTAACGGAACGGGCCGCCCAAGCGGCTCGCGTCCGCGAGTCGGACCTGCGGCGAGGTGCGATCGCCCGTTCCATACCGCGTGGGTACTTAGGTAGGTCGAGTTTGGCGAAACGACCCTATCCCATGCGGGTGGCCGATTGGCACGATCGTGGTGAGGCCGAAAGGCCCACCCGTGACTAGCTCTGCGCGTTAGTCGGAGAGGGTCACGACAGAATTTGCCGTCGGTGGGGCGACGTGCCGCGATTCGAGTCACGTGGCCGTTTCGGCACGCCTGGCGGCGCGATTCGCAACAATATATATACATATAATATATACAAATATATACATTATACATATCACAATATATACACATACCACATATATACACATAATATATACCATATATACCATATATATATCACCATATATCAATATACACCGGGCGTAGTGGCGTGCGCCTGTAATCAATGCTACTCGGAGGCTTGGGGTTGGAGGATCGCTTGAGGACGTGGGGCACTCTGGCTGGGCCGGCTATTGAGAGGGTGTAGGGCAGCCCGGAATATGGCGAAACCCTAATCCTTTATCCTTGTCCGAAGAGGCGACAAGGGTGGTCAGGAAGGGCATCCGGCGTAAACCTGTGCCAAATCGTATGCGGCTCATACGGTAGGGTTGGGCATAACAAACATAACTTTTTTTGAAAGGAGTGTTTTTTATGGCCAAATTTCAACGGGCTGATCACGAATTCGTTGAACTTTTTGCATAGGAATGATGGGTCTTAGGTTGGTAAATGCAAAAATTCAAAATGCCACCAAATTTACCCACTTTTCAAGGTAAAATTTGATAATTATGGCTTACTAGGGCCATGATTAATATTATTAATAATAATTATGGCTTAGCTAGGGCATGTAATGTTTAGAGCGTGTCACACAGGAGAAGGATTGGGGTGGGTAATAGATATGGGAGGTAATCAGGTAGGCAACAGTGGCAGGCAGATATAGGTAAAGCAAATAGGGGTTTAGTTGTATTTGGAGGAGGATCATTTATAATCATAAGAGGTGGTGTTACATTTGCACAGGAATTTAGTGAGGGCCCACATCTAGAATATGTGTGCAGTTTCTGGTCACCATAACTCAGAAAGACATAGATGCCATAGAGAGGGTTCAGCGCAGAGCTACTTATTGATTCCGGGCCTAGCGTTGGTTTAGCTAAGAGGCGCTCTGGCTGGCCGCGCAGAGGAGTATAGGGCTTTGTACACTAGAAAGGAGGCGGTTACGAGGAGATATGATAGAGATGTTTAATATAATGAAAGGTATAGATAAAAACAAGTGCACATTAATTATTAACAGAGTCGACGTGATAGGATCAGGGGCCATAGCTGAGGTAAAGAGAGGAGAGTTAAGAGCGGTAGCAAGGCAGGAGGACTTTTTAACTCAGAGAGTTAGTTAATGCATGGAATGGTCTACCTGGAAAGGTAGTGGCAGTAGAAACAGTAGATAAGTTTAAATTAGAATTGATAGGTACCTGGAAGTTATGGAGATAAGAGAGGTATGGGGATGTTAATCGGGACTTTTAGTGGTTTGAGCATTTATGGGTGATTGTGTGGCATGTGTACGGAGTGCTGTTGGTGGGGGTCTCATCAGGGGTGTTGTGTCGTTGGATGTGTGTTTTTTAACGCAAGCTCATACCCTCCCTTGAGGAAACAAATACAAAAACTTAAAAAAAAATTAAAAAACTGGCAAAAACCTTTAATTCAAAATAAAATAAAATAAATAAAAATATAGCCATGTGTGTCAACACTGTTCTATTAGATCAGAGACGAAAACACTCAGTTGCACAAAGGTAAGCTAGGCTGGAGGTGTTTTGAAATGGAGTTTCAGTGACTGCTCCAGAATCTCCTGACACGAAAAGGCCAATGATAAGTGTTTAAGGACAGTTCTTGGAGAAGAGAAGATTTGCTAGGTTCCATCAAGAAATGTAAGGTTGCAATTTAATGGCATGTCTGTCATCAGGGCTATTTTCAGAAAAAACTGTTGGAAGGCAAGAGAGCTAGAAGTAGACCATGAAATCCTTGGATAGCCAATATAAAGCAGTGGAGTGAACTGAACTCTGCAAAATATTGAGGCTACAGACCAAACAAACAGCTGGAGATCCAGGCAGCAAAAATTATTGCATGGAGATGGCAGCCTAACGTGATTTCCGTCTGAGTAACATCTAATATTATGTTTAGATATGGACATATGATCACAATTTTTATGCAGCAATATTCATTAGAAAATCGATTTTTTTTTCATTTTAACGAATGGTCACATGACAAATCCATTTATGGTTTCCCCATGCACAGCAACCATGGAGTATTTGAGAGCAAAGTTAGGTGATGAAAAAGAAACCCCAATATGCAACCCTAAGCCAGCCCGTGCTAGCGACCTTCCATGCCAATTAAACCTTTTTCAATTGATGCACTTGGGGTTTTCAAAAAATTTTCTGTCAAATCATTCAAACGAGGAATACAAATGCAGACGAGAAGCACGATGCATTACATATAAATGCGTATCGATTGACATAAGTGGTCACGTATTTCCAAAACATCCGTAGCTCAGCTACAAAAGTTTGATTTCTGAAAGATACTAAAGAAAATCTGCACCAGTAGGGCACGTGTGAGAATGGCCTTATCTTCCCATTTTGTTTTAATCGCACACACAATTTATGAAACACTACAGTAATATAGTGCAGTGATCTTCAAGCTATTTTTTTTGAGGGGGCACTTTTGCCGATAAGAACATCAGTGTGAGAGAACGGCATCCACCTGCAGAACTCCATAATGGCTGCTATTAGGCCCTGCCCCGCATAATCTTCTTGTTGTTGGTTTAACTGGGCTGGCAAGCTGTAATTGTTTTGTATACTGGCATCCACTGATGTAGTTCTGTTACTTTGATGCTTCCTGTAGAAACACTCTTTGAACCATTGGGTATTTGATAGCATTTATGGTGGGATTGTGATTGGGGTGTTTTCAACATTTTGCGTATCATCGGCCACACTTCACGGGCCGCACTTTCGGCCCCAGAGCCGCCGATGCTCGTGGGGGCCGTACAATGAAGAACGGAGATTAGTGCTATTATCCTTTGAAGTACCTCTACTTTTGCAATATCAGCAAGTGCTGTATCCTTTCAAAGTATTTACTCCATCAGGAGTATCTTCTGACAATTTGGATTTTCTGCCGTAAAGCCTTTTTGTGGACGGGCCTTAAATGGTTTAACAAATAAAAGCAAGTGTTTCCCAAGTACTGGTTGTGTTGATTATTTTTGGTAGATATTCAAGGTGTTTTGTACAAGTCACTTCCATTGCTTGAGCCAATTTATTTTGCTACTCTCAGCATTCCAAACTACAATCTCACAAGCAAAACCAGAGTGCCATTTATGGAATCAACTGTCTTGCCTTAGCTTCCATTTTGCGCAGACAGCTTTGTGGCTTTTTCTCCCGCTCTTAATCAGTTGTTCCTGCAATCACTTTAAGCTGATTCGCAGCTTCAAAGTGCTGCCTGGCTCAGATCATAAGTCAGTTTTTTGTCTTTTTCAGCTTTCCCTGCATGAAAAACACAATTGCAGGCACAGCTGCACAAGCACTGAAGACTGGACAAAATCAACTTAATAAATCCACAAAGGATGGTCAGAGTTCACTTAGCTCAGGGACTTTTTAATTGAGCCACAACCCTGCCAATTAATGAAACACTTTTTAAAAAAATAATGACAAAACGTTTTGGCAACATTTTCACCTTTTATCAGAGGGTTGGTCGAATGTTGCCATTCCTCCATACGAATCTATCCATTTAATTAATGTCATGCAAACCAACATTTCATGTCTTGACATTTTCATCCGCCATGTCATTTCAGGAATACTCTGCTTCTTCTAGACCATGAGCTTTCTTGCTTTCCTTTACAACTTATCCTCTGACCTTCGGTGTACATGACCCTCCCCACAAAGTCTTCTGTTCATATGTTTCTTCTTCACTAGTATTGATGTTTGTTTCTCATCTTTCTTTTTCTGAGCTTGAAATCAATATTTTTTAACACAGAGGTAAAAATAATAATTTTTTCACATTTTCTTGATTATGTAAGATCTACATTGCTCTATTATTGTTATTAAAATTATTATTGTTATTTATTTATGACACATCAAGATTTGTTCAGCTGTGTGTAAGATTTAAAAAACATATCGCCGTTTTCTCAAAACTGTTTCCTTTGGGGAAATGCAATGATAGGCAAGAGCATTAACTCAACGCATTCCGTTCAAGAATCATTCGTCATCCATCCCTTCACTTCGCAGCACCATTCAAGTTGTTGCATATCTGATTGTGCATGCAAGCACAAATAGCACAGATGGAAAGCACACATAGATAGCATTTTTCGCGGCACAAAAAGTGGACTTATAACAACATACACATGTAATAATGGATTTAGATTTTAACCTCTCCTTCCTGAGGCGCGTTGGGCTGTAGCCGCTCCATCGTCTCCGCTATGTGCTTCCGTTTGCTTGAAGTAAAGGAAAAGAAAGAGTCGAGGAAGATATTGTGACATAAAAGCACTTACCACTACGCATAATCTATTAACAAGGCAGCTCTCCACTACCATGTTAACCGGATAAAGGGAATGTAGGCATCCACTCACCAGATAACCCTTTTTCATGAGGAGAACTCCATGAGCAAATAATAGTATCAGACCCCGGCTTGATAAATCGTTGGGGGGGGGGTGGAGCACGCCTGCCCGCTCTGCGGAGCGCCCCGCCCTTTAAAATGCCTCTCAAATGCAAAGGTACAATCACTTGTCTCGTGTGCAAAAGTCATCGACAAATATTTCTCAGGATGCCAAGGTGATTCGGTTGCAAGGCTCCACCCTCTCCCCAGAGCAGCGTGAACTTGTTTTTACCAAAAAAATTCACGATTCTCATGCATTTAGGATTCGTATGCCTGACCAAAAGCTAAAGTAATAGACACTCTCCATGCGTGCTTAATAACTAAGCCAAAATTTGAAGTGATCCGTGAAGAATTGGCTTGAGAAATGCATGCCCAAATTGATGGAAAGCAAAATAAGAATAATAAAAGAAACTGCACGATTCAATAGATTCGCTTCCACACTTTCATAAATTGCGATTAAATTTATGGTAAAATAGAACATGTGTTCAAGAGAGATTTATTCAACCTGATTAGCCTCAAGGCAAGCATTGGTTATTGCCACGAACACTTCATAAAGTCGATTGAACGACTTATCTCAATGAGAACATTCTCTCAAACTACGTGGAAGGTCTCGCGAGAACAAGTCGTTTAGTGTGTAACACTGCCTTTTGGAACATTCATGCAAACGTTCGCCTGTGGAATGATAACTGGAATATGCCTCATCAAAGAGAAGAAAAAGAAGAGCAGAAGAAACTGCAGAAGAAAACTTTAAAGGGGAATCGTCCACTTAAGATTAAACGTTTTCAGCGAAAAAATTTTTGCGAAATGTCAGTCCCGTGGAGTCACAGCATGCTGTCTGGTTCAAGTCGTGCTGATTGCACATGGGGTAAACAAATAGGTGAAAATGCATTCGTTATTTATCAAATTTGTGCCCCTTTTGAAAATGTGCTGCTTTTATAACAAAATATGCCTATTTTCAACCACACGAGACCCTGCACTACCCGTTTGCTTCAAGCTAAGGGTTGATTAATTACATATCCAAGGAGGCAGCATTTACAAACAGATGAACACAAAAAGCTCTCTTCTCTGCCTCCTCCTTTTGCATGCAGCAAATGAAAAGTGGGGGTGGCATTAATTGCGGGAGCACAGGCTTGTCCTGCTGATGCATTTCAACCTGGAAATGGAGCCAGGCATTTGGAATTGGGCAGAGTGTTGGCGATAGCAGCTACGTCTTCGCGAAGGACACCATGGGATCTTTACGTCACTAATGATGGACGCCAGTTTAACATCCCATCTGAGGGACGGCGCACCATTGGTGAATCATGCTTCCCTGAAACACCAAGTGACAGTTTATAGCGTCCTGAGATTCAAAACCTGGCTTGACATCTAGGGAAGTGTGGCATACTTCTTGCTAATCCTGCCAGCCAACACAAAACCTAATATAGCATTAGCATTGCAAATTAAAAATATGAGAAGGCAAGATGTCATGGTAATACTGTACTAAACTCATTAAAGTTGAAAGCACGACACTCCGGTTAAACTATACCCACATGACAACAATGTCACAACATGACCCAAATTAAACTATATCATCATGACACAAAAACACGATACAAATATGTTTTAATTTCAATGTATGCTATATTAGGTTTTGTGGTTGGGCTGGCAGGATGAGCCCAACATGACAAATGAACAACTATACCAACATGACAATTGAAGTAATGCATAACTGCACAGCCTCTCAGGGACAGCTCACCTCTTCCAAGTCTAACTGGTTCAGTATAACGGTGGGTTCTGTGGAATTGTTGTTGGAGAGCTGTGCATTTACCCTCTGCAGCTGCTGCTGTACCTGCAGGTCAAAGAAATGCACGGCAAGTGTAAGAGGTAGAACTCATAGCAAATGATCACTATGCATCTCGTACACAACAATTGTCTCCATTATTCCAGGACATAAATCACTAATTACACTTTCACAATACAAGGGAGGACTTGCTTGCAAAAGTGAAAAGATTCATCGTTTATTGAACAACAGTGCTGACTCAACAAGGTAGGCATTTTATTTTAACATGGAGCCACTCATAATTGAGTTGTTTGTATCTATTATAATATATATATTATATATATATATATATAATATATATATATATATATATATTATAATATATATAATATAATATCTGAGATGTGGGTGTGTATGGTCGTTATGCATTTCCACAAACCTCCAACGATTCCTTTAAATTCGGGTACGATTATGGCTTTTGTTCAACTTAGGTCATGGGCTATAAAATTTTTTCCATAACACTTTCCAATATTCGAAAAAAATCGATAATGCGATATCCCTATGGGATTTTCCATTCAATCCAACTCAAGTTTTTAATCCACAATCAGAAAATGCCCTTCAGTTTGCAAGTTCGCAAGAGAACAATTCCGCCGTTTGAAAACCTCACTCATCTTTTTTGCGTGTTACTTACCCCTTTTATTCCGCCCTGTCAATACATCATTGTCACCCTACGTTTTCTACGGTACCATATCAGGTCCGGATGAAGAGTGTTTAAGCGGTTTAGGGCGTCAATTATGAGGTTAGTAAGCGTTTAAACTGTTTTCAGTGGTGGAGCTAACGCTTATTGTGGCTTTCAGCAGCTATTCAGAAAATTTGGCAAGAAATCCGAGCAACGCGGGCTTTACTGCTAGTCACATAAGCTTCATTTTCGAAACAAAGACTCACCAAACAAACTCTTTCCAGTTTGCTTCTTCATATCCCGTCCAGAATGAAGAACTTTTGCTCTGATTCTTTCAGCTGGTACCCTCAACTGAAAGAAAATAACATTACTTAGAGCGCCAATGTGGTCCCACTGCCAGTAAAATCACGGCTTACTAAATGTAATCCCGAGTGCAACAAAGGGCAACGTAACAGGTACGGTGAATGATTAAAACTTTTGTGCGTGTGAACTCTGTGCTGAAGCCTCTCAGACTTCTCCAACTCATGCGTTTTTCCAGGCTGCGATATTCTCTCCGGTGAAACTGTTCGCCAAAGTATTGCCATTGAAATATTGTCATGACCTTCAGACAATGATAAATAAACATTAAAAAGAGGTTGATAGACTTTGAGCGCCAACTCGAATAGTCTACAGTCATCTGAAAGTACTGCGAGCTAAACTTTTAGCCCTAATCCTGTTGCTTCCAAATTTGTGTCCCCCACCCCTAAATTTTTCCCTCTGTAACCACCTGACCCAGTTGCAACCCACCTACTACTGGGAACTATGTGTCTTTTGCCACCCTGAGTAAGGTGGATCAAGTTTCTGGCACCTTCATCTTTGATTCTGCAACTGACCGGACGGCATCAGCTCACGTGTCCTTAAAAACCTGCTCGCTGCTCTTTGCACTTCCTCTCTCTCTGCCCTTTTCACCCATAATTTCCCCGAGTCACCTTCATCTCCTTGGAAGTCAGCCAACATCACACTGTAATTACTTAACCCTAAATGCCTACAATTAACCCTAGATTAACCTCATCCTAAGTTTTTTGAACCCAGGCATACATTTTGGATGTTTATGATTTCATGTTTTATTAGTTTCTTACCTATAGTGCGGTAATACATATATACATATAATATATATATATATATATATATATATATAATTATAATTATTTATATTAAATTATTATTTATAATATATAATGATGTTTTAAGTAAGATCCCTTTAACTGCACAGAGTTGCAAGCAAATCCTTTCTGGATCCAAAAAAGTTGTTTTGTTCAAATTTTTGCAATATATGATTACTGTATGTGATATTTGTATCGAGCAAGTCCTCCATATCTATTTTTTGTATGCTTATGTTTGCTTACTTTATCACTAAAACATCATCCCAATCAAATATTATGTTCCTCATTGATGTGAAAGTTCAGGCAGATTTGGAATGAAATTTAGTGATTCCTGAGTTGGGGTCATAAAGTCCTCCAGTTGGAAGGTTAATTTTAGAATTTTTATTTTCTTAATGTTTGTTGAATTATATATAAAAACACCAATGTTTAGTCATTGATGTGAAGCTTTGGCAGATTCGTGAAGTTTTAATGGTTTTTGAGTTGGGGTCTGAAAAGACCCCAGTTGGTTAAGATTAGGTATTAAAAAATATGTTGGGAAGACTAGGGTTAAAAAAGTGCAAAACCAACTCAAACTCCAATAACAATATATATATAACATATACAATACACAATATCACACATACATATTCGCTCATGTATAACATACAGATGGATAAAAGGCTCCCATCAAAAAACATCATTGGCCGAAATACCGTAACTGCTTTGTGGACATTGAATGAACAGAAGCGAGTTTGCAATTACCTGCTCTGAATCATTTCAACTCGTTTGCTCAAGCTGATGTAATTTCTGCTCTAAAGAACTCTTTTGGCATCCACTCTGTGGACATGTCAACAATAAGCAAGCGTCAACAATCAAACCATAATATAATGTAGTTACGAAATGATTGACATATTCTGAGCCCCACACCATCTTGGCCAGAAAGTTTAACTGCACACAACGTTTTCCCCAAATTTTGCTGTTTCAAAATTATTTTCACATGAGAAAGGTCAACATCACAATAAAAATAATATTTTCATCAAATTGTTATATAAAAAAAGAAATCCGGCCACTTGACGAGCTGAACGAGTACCGTGATGTATGACACGTATGCAGAACAGAGAATCTGAATAAATCCATCGCGTAAATGATACAGGCACCTATTTTCATACATTTACATCTCTTTATGACTTTGCTTATTATGAATCAATTTATTTATATTATTTAGTTCTAATCTTCTATCTTCTATCCTCTTCTCTTTCCTTCATTATTCTAAAAACAACACAACAAAAACCGATTTGATCCTGCACCAATGCCAATCTTGCTATGTCAGCATCCTTTTACACAT
>CM068960.1:94218229-94236981 GCA_035128595.1 Eptatretus atami
AAAATAAAAAAACCTGCAAAAACACTTTATTCAAAATAAAATAAAATAAATAAAAATATAATGCCATGTGTGGTCAACACTGTTCTATAGATCAGAGACGAAAACACTCAGTTGCACAAAGGTAAGCAGGCTGGAGGTGTTTGAAATGGAGTTTCAGTGACTGCTCAGAATCTCCTGGACACAGAAAAAGGCCAATGAATAAGTGTTAAGGACAGTTCTGGAGAAGAGAAGATTGCTAGGTTCCATCAAGAAATGTAAGGTGGCAATTAATGGCCATGTCTGTCATCAGGGCTATTTACAGAAAAAACTGTTGGAAGGCAAGAGAGCTAGAAGTAGACCATGAATCACTTGGATAGCCAATATAAGCAGTGGAGTGAACTGAACTCTGCAAAATATTTGAGGCTACAGACCAAACAAACAGCTTGGAGATCCACGGCAGCAAAATTATTGCATGGAGATGGCACCTGACGTGATTTCCGTCTGAGTAACATCTAATATTATGTTTAGATATGGACATATGTATCACAATTTTATGCAGCATATTCATTAGAAAATCGATTTTTTTTTCATTTAACCGAATGGTCACATGACAAATCCATTTATGGTTTCCCCATGCACAGCAACCATGGAGTATTTGAGAGCAAAGTTAGGTGATGAAAAGAAACCCCAATATGCAACCCTAACAGCCCGTGCTAGCGACCTTCCATGCCAATTAAACCTTTTTCATTGATGCACTTGTTCAAATTTTCTGTCAAAATCATTCAAACGAGGAATACAAATGCAGACGAGAAGCACGATGCATTCATATAAATGCGTATACGATTGACATAATGTGTCACGTATTTCAAACATCCGTAGCTCAGCTACAAAAGTTTGATTTCTGAAGATACTAAAGAAAATCTGCACCAGTAGGCACGTGTGAGAATGGCCTTATCTTCCATTTGTTTTATCGCAACACACAATTTTATGAAACACTTACAGTATATAGTGCAGTGATCTTCACTATTTTTTTTGAGGGGGCCACTTTTGCCGATAAGACATCAGTGTGAGAGCCGGCACTCCACCTGCAGAACTCCATAATGGCTGCTATTAGGCCCTGCCCCGCATAATCTTCTGTGTTGTGGTTAACTGGGCTGCAAGCGTAATTGTTTGTATACTGCCATCCACTGATGTAGTTCTGTTACTTTGATGCTTCCTGTTAGAACACTCATTTGAAACCATTGGGTCAATTTGATAGCATTTATGGTGGATTGTGATGGGGTGTTTTCACATTTGCGTATCATCGGCCACACTTCACGGGCCGCACTTTCGGCCACCAGAGGCCGCCGATGGCTCGTGGGCCGTACAATGAAGAACGGAGATATAGTGCTATATCCTTTGAAGTACCTACTACTTTGCAATATCACAAGTGCTGTATCCTTTCAAGTAATTTACTCCATCAGGAGTATCTTCTGACAATTTGGATTTTCTGCCGTAAAGCCTTTTGTGGACGGGCCTTAAATGGTTAACAAATAAAAAGCAAAGTGTTCTCCCCAAGTACGGTGTGTTGAGTATTTTGGTAGATATCAAGGTGTTTTGTACAAGTCACTTCCATTGCCTTGAGCCAATTTATTTTGCTACTCTCACATTCCAACTACATCTCACAAGCAAAACCAGAGGTGCCATTTTATGGAAATCAACTGTCTTGCCTTAGCTTCCATTTGCGCAGACAGCTTTGTGGCTTTCTCCCGCTCCTTAATCAGTTGTTCCTGCATCACTTTAAGCTGATTCTGCAGCTTCAGTGCTGCCTGGCTCAGATCATAAGTCAGTTTTTGTTCTTTTTCAAGCTTTCCCTGCATGAAAAACACAAGCAGCACAGCATGCACAAGCACTAAGACTGGACAAAATCACTTATAAATCCACAAAGAGATGGTCAGAGTTACACTTAGCTCAGGGACTTTTTAATTGAGCCACAACCTGCCAATTAATGAAATCACATTTTTACAAAAATAATGACAAACGTTTGGCAAACATTTTCCCCTTTTTATCAGAGGGTTGGTCGAATGATTGCATTCCTCCATACGAATCTATCCATTAAATTAATTTCATGCAAACCCAAACATTTCATGTCTTTGACATTTTCAATCCGGCCATGTCATTTCAGGACATACTCTCGGCTTTCTTCTACCATGAGCTTTCTTGCTTTCTTTACAACTTTATCCTCTGACCTTCGGTGTACATGACCCTCCCAACAAAGTCTTCTGTTCATATGTTCTTCTTCACTAGTATTGATTTTGTTTCTCATCTCTTCCTGTTTTCTGAGCTTGAAATCATATTTTTACACAGAGGTAAAAATAATAATTTTTCACATTTTTACTTGATATGTACATCTACATTGCTCTATTATTGTTATTAAAATTATTATTGTTATTATGACACATCAAGATTTGTTTCAGCTGTGTGTAAGATTTAAAAAACATATCGCCTCGTTTTCTCAAACTGTTCCTTTGGTGGAAATGCAATGATTTAGGAAGAGCATTAATCAAACGCCATTACCTTCAAGAATACAGTATCGTCATCCATCCCTTCACTTCCAGCACCATTCAAGTGTTGCATCTGATTGTGCATGCAAGCACAAATGCACAGATGAAAGCACACCATAGATAGTCATTTTTCCCAACAAAAAGTGGAATTATAACAACATACATGTAATAATGGGATTTAGATTTTACCTCTCCTTCTGAGGCGTTGGGCTGTAGCCGCTCCATCGTCTCCGCTATGTGCTTCCTTTGCTGAAGTAAAGGAAAAGAAAGAGTCGAGGAAGATATTGTGACATAAAAGCACTTCACCCACTACTGCATAATCCTATTAACAAGGCAGCTCTCCACTACCAGTTAACCGGATAAGGAATGTAGCACTCCACTACCAGATAACCCTTTTTCATGAGGCAGAACTCCATGAGCAAATAATAGTATCAGACCCCGAGCTTGAATAAATCGTTGGGGGGGGGGGTGAGCACCCTGCCCCTCTGCGGAGCGCCCCGCCCCTTTTAAAATGCCTCTCAATGCAAAGGATAACAATCACTTGTCTCGTGTGCAAAAGTCATCGACAATATTTCTCAGGATGCAAGGTGATTCGGTTGCAAAGGCTCCACCCCTCTCCCCCAGAGCAGCGTGAACTTGTTTTACCAAAAAAATTCACGATTTCTCAGCATTTAGGATTCGTATCCTGACCAAAAGCTAAAGTAATAGCACACTTCTCCATGCGTGCATTAATAACTAAGCAAAATTTGAAGTGAATCCGTGAAGAATTGCTTGAGAAATAGCATGCCAAAATTGGATGGAAAGCAAAATAAGAATAATAACAAAGAAACTGCACGATTACAATAAGATTCCGCTTCCAAGCAACTTTCATAAATTGCCGATTAAATTTATGGTAAAATAGAACATGTGTTCAAGAGACGATTTATTCAACCTGATTAGCCTCAAGGCAAGCATTGTATTGCACGAACACTTCATAAAGTCGATTGAACGACTTATTCTCATGAGACATTCTCTCAAATACGTGGAAGGTCTCGCGAGAACAAGTCGTTAGTGTGTAACACTCGCCTTTTGGAACATTCATGCAACGTTCGCCTTGTGGAATGAATAACTGGAATATGCCCTCATCACAGAGAAGAAAAAGAGAGCAGAAGAAACTGCAGAAAGAAACTTTAAAGGGGAATCGTCACTTAAGATTAAACGTTTTCAGCGAAAAAATTTTTTGGCGAAATGTCAGTCTCCGTGAGTCACAGCATGTGTCTGGTTCAAGGTCGTGCTGATGCACATGGGGTAAACAAATAGGTGAAAATGCCATTCGTTATTTATCAAATTTGTGCCCTTTTGTGAAAATGTGCTGCTTTTATACAAAATATGCCTATTTTCACCACACGAGCACCCTGCACATCCGTTTGCTTCAAGCTAAGGGTCTGATTAATTACATATCAAGGAGGCAGCAATTTACAACAGATGAACACAAAAGCCTCTTCTTCTCCTCCTCCTCCTTTTGCATGCAGCAAATGAAAGTGGGTGGCATTAATTGCTGGGAGCACAGCTGTCCTGCTGATGCAGTTCAACCTGGAAATGAGCAGGAATTTGGAATTTGGGCAGAGTGTTGGCGATAGCACGGCTACTCTTCGCGAAGGACACCATGGGATCTTTAACGTCCACTAACTGATGGGACGCCCAGTTTAACATCCATCTGAGGGACGGCGCACACATTGGTGAATCATGCTTCCTGAAAACACCAAGGTGACAGTTTATAGCTGTCCTGAGATTCAAACCTGGCTTGACATCTCAGGGGCAAGTGTGCATACTTCTTGGCTATCCTGCCAGCCCAACACAAAACCTAATATAGCATAGCATTGCAATTAAAAATATGAGAACAAGATGTCATGGTAATACTGTACTAAACTCATTAAAGTTGAAAGCACGACACTCCCGGTTAAACTATACCCACATGACACAATTGCACAACATGACCCAAAGTTAAAACTATACCATCATGACACAAAAACACGATACCAAATATGTTTTAATTTCAATGCTATGCTATATTAGGTTTTGTGTTGGGCTGGCAGGATAGCCCAACATGACAACATGACAACTATACCCAACATGACAATTGAAGTAAATGCATAACTGCCACAGCCTCTCAAGGGACAGCTCACCTCTTCCAAGTCTAACTGGTCCAAGTATACCGTGGGTTCTGTGGAAGTTGTGTTGGAGAGCTGTGCATTTACCCTCTGCAGCTGCTGCTGTACCTGCAGGTCAAAAGAAATGCACGGGCAAGTTGGTACAAGGTAGAACTCATGCAAATGATCCACTATGCATCTCGTACACAACAATTGTCTCCAATTATTCCAGGACATAAATCACTAATTTACACTTCACAATACAAACGGGAGGATTGCTTGCAAAAGTGAAAAGATTCATCGTTTATTCGAACAACAGTGCTGACTCAACAAGGTAGGCATTTTATTTAACATGGAGCCACTCAAATTGAGTGTTGTATCTATTATATATATATATATATATATATATATATATATATATATATATATATATATATATATATATATATATATATATCTGAGGATGTGTGTGTGTATGGTCGTTATGCATTTCCACAAACTCCAACCGATTCCTTTCAAATTCGGTACGATTATGGCTTTTGGTTCAACTTAGGTCATGGGCTATAAATTTTTTCCATAACACTTCCAATATTCGAAAAAATCGATAAATCGATATCCCTTATGGGATTTTCCATTCAAATCCACTCAAGTTTTAATCCACAATCAGAATGCCCTCTCAGTTGCAAGTTCGCCAAGAGAACAATTCCGCCGTTCTGAAAACCTCACTCATCTTTTGCGTGTTACTTACCCCTTTTATCCGCCTGTCAATACATCATTTCACCCTACGTTTTCTACGGTACCATACAGGTCCGGATCGAAGAGTGTTTACGCGGTTTAGGGCCGTCAATTATGAGGTAGTAAGCGTTTAACTGTTTAGTGGTGGAGCTACGCTTATTGTGGCTTTCAGCAGCTATTCAGAAAATTTGCAAGAAATCCCGAGCAACGCCGGGCTTTACTGCTAGTCTACAATAAGCTTCATTTTCGAAACCAAGACTCACCAAACACAACTCTTCAGTTTGCTTCTTCATATCACCGTCCAGAATGAAGAACTTTTGCTCTGATTCTTCAAGCTGGTACCTCAACTGAAAGAAAAATAACATTACTTAGAGAGCCAATGTGTCCCACTGCCGTAACATCACGGCTTACTAAATGTAATCCCGAGTGCAACAGGGCAACGTAACAGGTACGGTGAATGATTAAAACCTTTTGTGCGTGTGACTCTTGCTGAAGCCTCTCAGACTTCTCCAACTCATGCTGTTTTTCCAGCTGCGATATTCTCTCCGTGAACTGTTCGCACAAGTATTGCCATTAATATTGTCATGACGCCTTCACGACAATGATAAATAAACATTAAAAAGAGGTTGATAGACTATTGAGCGCCAACTCGATAGCTACAATAACTCTGAAAGTACTGAGCTAAACTATTGAGCCTAATCCTGTTTGCTTCCAAATCTTGTGTCCCCCACCCCTATTTTTCCCTCTGTACCCACCTGACCCAGTTGCACCCACCTACTACTGGACTATGTGTCTTTTGCACCTGAGAAGGTGGACAAGTTTCTGGCAACCTTCATCTTTGATTCTGCAACTGGACCGGACGGCATCAGCTCACGTGTCTTAAAAACCTGCTCTGCTGCTCTTGCACTTCCTCTCTCTCTGCCCTTTTCACCCAATAATTTCCCCGAGGTCACCTTCCATCTCCTTGGAAGTCAGCCAACATCACTGTATTACATTAACCCTAATCCTACCAATTAACCCTAATTAACCCTCATCCTAAAAGTCTTTTTGGACCCCAGGCATACATTTTGATGTTATGATTTCATGTTTTATTAGTTTGCTTACCTATATGTGCCGGTAATACATATATACATATATATATATATATATATATATATATATATATATATATATATATATATATATATGATGTTTTAAGTAAGATCCCACTTTACTGCACAGAGTTGCAAGCAAATCCTTTCTGGGATCCAAAAAGTTGTTTTTGTTCAAATTTTTGCATATATGATTACTTTATGTGATATTTGTATCGAGCAAGTCCTCCAATTTCTATTTTTTTATGCTTATGTTTGCTTACTTTATCACTAAAACATCATCCAATCAAAATAATTATGTTTCCTCATTGATGTGAAAGTTCAGCAGATTGAATGAAATTTAGTGATTCTGAGTTGGGGTCATAAAAGTCTCCAGTTGGAAGGTTAATTTTAGATATTTTTATTTTTCTTATGTTTGTTGAATTTATCAATATAAAACACCATGTTTAGTCATTGATGTGAAGCTTTGGCAGATTCAGTGAAGTTTAATGGTTTTTGAGTTGGGGTCTGAAAAGACCCCAGTTGGTAAGATTAGGTATTAAAATATGTTGGGAAGACTAGGGTTAAAAAAGTGCAAAACCCAAACCCCTCAACTCCATAACATATATATATAACATATACATATACACATATATACACACATACATATTCGCTCATGTATAAACATACAGATGGATACAAGGCTCCCATCAAAAAACATCATTGGCCGAAAATACCGTACTGCCTTTGTGGACATTGAATGAACCAGAAGCGAGTTTGCAATTACCTGCTCTGAATCATTCACTCGTTGCTCAAGCTGATGTAATTTCTGCTCTAAAGACTCTTTTTGCATCCCACTCTGTGGACATGTCAACAATAAGCAAGCGTCAACAATCAACCATAATATATGTAGTACGAAAATGATTGACAATTCTGAGCCACACCATCTTGCCAGAAAGTTTAGACTGCACACACGTTTTCCCCAAATTTGCTGTTCAAAATTATTTTCACATGAGAAAGGTCAACATCACAATAAAAACATAATTTTTCATCAAATTGTTATATAAAAAAAAGGAAATCCGGCCACTTTGACCGAGCTGAACGAGTACCGTGATGTATGACACGTCATGCAGAACAGAGATATCTTGACATAAATCCATCGCGTAAATGATACACACCTATTTTTCATACATTTACATCTCTTTATGACTTTGCTTATTTATGATCATTTATTTATATTATTTATTCTATCTTCTATCTTCTATCCTCTTCTCTTTCTTCATTATTCTTAAAAACACAAACAACAACAAAAACCGATTGATCCTGCACCATGCCATCTTGCTATGTCAGCATCCATTTTACACATACTGTACAAACAAATTATTTACGATAACTGCTTGAGCACTGACCTTTGACGTAATGAAAAAAATAACACAATTCATCACTTTCTATTGTACCTTGTGAATTAATTTGGTGAGTGTCTTTGTTAAGTTTGTTTGAACAAGTTTTTAGTTGCATAGTTACATAATCTCTAAACAGTTTCCAATAATGATGATTACCAATTCAGGTCCATCATCACCAGTTCCCAATTCGCTGAGCATTTACCATGACAATAAATAAGGCCAAAGACAAACTACAAAGAAATGGCCTTCACCTGGAGAAACCCATTTTTCCATGGACATGGACAACTGTATGTTGCTTTATCACATAGAATAGGATTTCAAGGAATCATTTACGATGGCAGTCCACAATATCGGACAATTGCCAAAAATATTGTTCTCTCAGCAGCACTCCTGTGGCATGCTAACAATTACACCAATCTCATCTTCGAAGCCTATATATCAATCAGACATCAACAATTTCATCTCCTAAAGGCCATGTCCACATCAACATGAACATCAACATCGATCGCTTCATCACATTGACAAACCTAAACTTCCATCCTGACTATGATGCACAACAGGATCAGTAACATGTCAACATTAAAAACCTGGTGTGTATCAACAAGTAACCACACTCACTATTTACTCATTGCCATTACACTGGGTCCCTCGCCAGCATATTTTACAACAGCAGTGAGTCTCCCTGTCATTGTTGGTAATGATAACTAGAAGCAAAGTCTATGGCGCACCATCGTAAATCCCCATGCTTCACACCTAAAGCAAAGTTGAAAGATGGCAAAAAGTTCCACCAGGAATGACCAAATATCAAATTTTGAATTCGAAAAAAAGTCTTCTGTTTTTACCCCTGTGACCATAAGTCCCCACCCCCTGGGGCATGAACCAGGGATCAAATCCAAAAAATTGCTACACATTTCATGTGTCCCCTAATGTTAATTGCATATACAAAATGTGCCCGTAATTGCACGTTTTTGGTATTTGACCTTTTGACCCCACCCACACTGCTCTCGCACCTTCTTGCCATTTGGTGATCAAAACTACCAAGTTTGTTGAATTTCTGCACAACCATTACTAAGAGAAAGTGTGACAGACGGAGGGACAGACAATTACAATTCCCCCCAATTTTTTTCAAAAGGCGTGGGTATAACGACAGAGCTTTTGAGATGTGCAAATGTACCCAATGATGAAAAGCACACATTGGAAAATTAATGGTATATGAATGGAGTAGCAAAGGCCTGCCGGTTGACAAGATAAATCAATGAAGCTGCAATCACAAACCACCTAAATAGACCAAAACAACCATGAAAAGTCACCTCTTGTAAAGTAGCTTCAGCATCTGCCAATCGGCTCTGCCACTTCTGTTCCTCCATCTCAACACTGTCCTGCAACCGTTTTAGAATGCCCTCCTGTGGAGTGCATCCAGTAGGAGGGGCGGAGGAGAGGTACAGCAGCCACGATGCAACCCAGACCCAGGAAAAAAAGGAAAAGCAAAAATGAGCACAGCAAGAGGAGCGAGTCAATAGTGGTTTGGAAAGCTCATCAAAAGTTACCTGAAGATTAGGCAAAACTAAAAAGTTGAAGGTGTTACAAGAACAATTTAATTATATGGATTAGAGCAAATGGAGAATCGGAAGGCAAAGCATTTCCACTGCACTCACCGTCTCGGCAAGCACGTTCTTGTACTTCTCACATTCTTCTTTGGACTGCAGCCTCGCTTGCTCACTCATCTGCACTTGACTCGATAGATTCTAGGAATAGCACATACATTTGGATAAACAATATGTGTGCCTTTTCGTTACGAATATGAATAGATAAATGTATTTGTGATGGATCTTCTTCTTTAATGGCCACAATTATTCCCACGTTCTTGTAGAGTTGGTTGGCCGGGGGAAGTTTTTGGTCCAAGTCTTTCATGAACCGGTTGGCCAAGCCTGACATTCGACTAAGTAGTTAGAGCAGGGATTTGGAATTTGTTGATGGTGCCAGCGATAGCTCACCTACTCGTTGTGAATGGCACCGTGGGGTCTTAAACGTCCACCAAGTAACGTCAGTAGACGGCATGTCAGTTTAACATCCATCCGAGGGACAGCACACACATTGATGAATCACGCTACCTTGGAAACACTGGGGTGACAGTTTATAACTGGGTTGGGATTCAAACCCAGGATAGACAATTTAGAGTCCAGTGTGCGCACCTCAAGAGTCTAGGCCATTCTGACAACTCGTATATGTGATGGATCAAACGGAATATTGTTATGTTCAATTATTAATGCAAACTCATCATAAATTTGAGAATCAATTTGAATATTTACATAAGCATCTGAAAGAAACCTTTAATTTATGTTAGACCACAAAGGACACACTGCATTAGTGTGGTATATTCAAGCATTTGACCTTCTCTCTTTTGCTTTGACAAAGGGCTAATACTCAAAAGGTCAGCCACATCTTGCTTCCCCCAGTGATTAACATACTTGTATTGCCTTTCAGTTGACAAAATCCATTAGGGGAGTACGGTAGTTATAACAAGTGTTTCCAAATCTCATCATGTAGCTGGCTCAGAAAACTCAAGGTGTGAGGAGAAAGAAAGAGCTATCAACAGTTGATGTTCTGGATCTGTTGAAAATAATGTACTAAATCAGAACTCACCATGACCTCTGCAGATTGTTCTTCCTGCTGACGACTAAGACTGTCAAATGCGGCTTGCTCAAAATCTCGTAACCAGACATCCTGTACCTGCATGCAAGCATTATGGCTTCATTGTAATATTAACACAAAGCTGCCAACTGTGTCACAAAGTTATAAACAGGACGAGGGTTCAGGAAAAGTTAGATAGATATTGTGAAATGTATATATTATATTGTTGCAGTTGTCGGCCGCTCCAGTTGCCCGTTTATGGTGCCGGAAAATCCAAAGGATAGCACATCCCTCTCTATCGAGTGCAGCCTGTGGCTGCTGGTTGCATCATTGGTTGGGACGCGGCTATGCCGCTGATGCAGTGTCCCCCTTACCAGTACACTGGTACTCATTTTGCTGACCTCGGAAGGATGACAGGCTGAGTCAACCACCTAGTGTATATTAATTCAGCGACCAACGGGGCTTGAACTCAGGACCCTATGATCCCAAGCCGCCACCCTAACCACTAAGCCAACACCAGGCTGGGATAGGACATAAAACATAGGTTCGCAGGAATGGTGATTTTCAGACACAAATGTTAGGAGGGAAAGACAGAGTCTATCAATTACATAAGCGACGGATTTTTAACATCACATTTAATTACGTTACGCTTGTGCCAAGACATATATGAAGGAAATAACTGCTCTATATTAAATATCTTTAACAAACAGGAGTAATTTCCTTAATATTATACATTCATATATGCAATTATTTTTATTAGCATGCTTTTTTGATAGCAGGGGAGGGGAGGGATTGGAGGGGAGGAGGAGATTGAGAGATTTGAACCATACTCTGTGCAGAGCGTTGGTGCTGCTTAAGCAGTCTCCTTGGCTATTGGGCAGAATCCTGGACGGGTCACCACTCCGACACAGTATACAAGCATGCTGGCACTCATTTAGCCGACCTCGGAAGGATGACAGGCCGAGTTAACCCCACCTGGTATTAATTCAACAGATGAGCGGGATTTGAACTCAGGACCCTAGGATCCAAAGCCCACCACCCTAACCATTAAGCCAACACCAGGCATATTGGAGGGGAGGTTGACGGTGGTTGTAGGATGAAGAATGAACACAAACTGACAGCAATTTCACCTTTTGATGAGACTGTCTCACAGACATGAAAGTCAATACACAAGTATTTTATCACTCACCCATACCCAAACTACCTACCCAATCCTGCCAATATGCAGGTATCCCTCTATCCCCAGTGCTTCTAGGTATCTATCGAATTCAAGTTTAAACCTATCCACTGTTTCTGCCATGATTACCTTTCCAGGGAGACTATTCCCTCCAATAACTACTCTCTGAGTGAAAGACTCCCCACCTTACAACCATACTAACCCCCCCCCCCCCCCCCCCCTTCCTTACTCCAAGGCTGTAGCCACTGGTCCTGTCACTGTACATTCTGATGAAATTCTCTTCTACATAGATGGGAAATTGAACCATGGCAAGCAAGAATTCTACCACGAAACTATCAATGCCATACCCCAATGAACCAATTGTTTGATAAGCAGAACGAAGAAAGACATTCCGTTCTTGCTTTTTTGCACTGTTATGATGTTGAAAGGCTGGTACTTTAACGGCACTTTTATTGTCGGCAACACGAGTTCAACCAGGAAACATTCATTAAATTAAACTACAGGGAAAGAAGGAAATCTCACAGCATTTGCATATCAAAATTAATGGATCATTACAAGCTACGCAAACAAACCAACCAGATCAAAACATGACATTATAAAAACAGGAAAACAAAGCAATATAAACTATAATCCATTGCCAAAATAGTCAAGAGTGTGAATGGTAAATCCACCTGGATTGACGACGTTGGTACATCCGGGTAGAGTTTCTGCAAGAAGAGGAAACATCGCTTCTGAAAGGCCTGGAGCTTTTGCTCCAGTTGATCCTGAAAACATGACATCAGCATTTAGCAAAACAGGATACATGCTCAATGCAATTGTAGATCAGGTTTATGAAGGGAGACTTGTTTGCTGATGTTTTATTTGTTTGTTTTTTTGACATTTCTCCAGGACTAACTTTGTGGCAAATATATGAAAGTTGCATTGAATGGAACATCCAACAGCACCAAGACTGTCAATGCCGGTGTGCCACAAGAATCGATTATGGAACCTCGATAATGTCTTAATATTGCAGATATCATGGACTGGCTAAATGTATGGAGAAGATATCTTGAAGTGCAACATTGTGCATAATGTATCTTTTATGGTCATTGTCATTAATAAGAAAGATTGGGATCTGGCTTTTGAACCAGAGGGATCTGATGCTTTATGTAGCATAATGTTGTTGAGATAGTTCTTATGCACTTCAGGACCTGCACGATCTGACTTAGATTTGATTGAACATGCTTGGTACATCCAAGGGAGCTTGTTGTTGTTGCTAAGTCCAACCAGTCTTGTGATCAACTGACAGTGGCCCTGGTAATATCTGCAGCTGAAATTATCTCATCCCCATGTCTAACACCATTTATAACAAGTTGGTTATTTGGCTAACTTGAATGCCAGTCCATACTCTCACGGCAATATGATAATACTGCCCCTACCAAACCAATCATGTTGCCCAAAAACAGAATTAGCAAATCGCTCCCCACATCATATCCAGATTCTAGCACGCCCATCGCTGAAATGAAAATCTAGATCTGCCAGTGAAGAATAACATGGCATCAACGGTTCAGCCTCCAGTTGTGATGTTGTGTCACCCAATACATGTGCTGCTGGTTTAGAGAGATGCAAAAAGTGGTCTTTTGGACATTGAACCACTGACATGAAGACGAGTCCGAATTGTCTGGGTTGAAATTTTATGATTGATTGCTCTTTGTCGGCCAGTCTGGAGAGATTGTGTTGTTGAAAAGCAGTTTCTTCTTGCAATGGTGATCTGAAAGAGATCTCTCTGCGAAGTGTCCTGTCCGAAGGTCCCTTGTCAGTGCCGTAGAAATGACAACAATTTCATGGTCCTACTGTACTGGGAAGTAACAACAGCCTGTGTCATCCCCCTTGAACAATCCCTAATGATGTGAACCAACTCATTTGATGTCAAACGATGCCCAGCCATTCCTAAACTGACTTGAACCACACAGGTAGCCAATTCATGGTGATGCCATAGATCATGAGTAGACACGCAGACAGATTCTGTGGAAGATGAAACTCGCATACCAATTTCTAGGATCGCTCAGTTCAAGTAAAGATTGTGCACATCCAATTTCTCAAATGCAATTCTTTCCACAACTGCCATGCTTTGCATGCACATGACTAAGAAATTTTGAACTACAAATTCATTGTACGTTGTGCAGTTGAAAAGGCGTTGCTTAATATTTTTGTGAAAGTATGGCATGAAGCTTGCAAAATAACCGGTTCAACACCACTTCGCTATATAAAGCATCGGATCAGTCGAGTCAAAATGCCAACTTTCCAAACTGCATCCTATCAATGGTTTTCCCACTACCTGCAGATTGTGGAATTTGCTTTCAGCAGATATCATGAAAAAAACAACAGACAATTTAAAAAACGAGTTATACATTGACCTCAGGAATTGTTGAGTCAGCTCTGTATTTACTTAATGCTGCTAGCTGGGGTATTAAGATGCATTTAAAAAATAATTGCTAGGAACAGAGCCAGAGCCAACAAAATGACACCAGAATGGAGAAAGTGAAAAGTAATTTTGGTTTGTTTTTGCTTCTTTGTTTTTTTCCCAGACAGAAACAAATTAACTACTGTACAAGGAAATATAACAGTCCAGGCAATCAAAAAGTCCTACGACTAATCTTAGGAAAAAAAAAATTATTTAGAGGAAAACCTCTTATAATTACAAATAATAAAATAAGGAATTTACTTTGTGGCCAACAAAAATATTGCAAACAAATTGCAATACATAATGGTTTTATTTATAAAAGCTCAAAATTCTTTGTGGATATGACCAATTGAAAAGGGAATTAAACGATGAGAGCTATTTGGATACACCAGTTTCTAAGAATTGTTTACTCTTATAATCAAGGTACAGTTTACAAATAAACAGTTCTGTTGATTACTCAACATCAAGAGAAGCCGAGTTGTCCAGTTTTCAGCATTCATCACTCCCCCGATGGAAATATGCCAGTTCTACACAAACTACAAAATAAAATTTGCCACAAATGCGTCAATTGACATGCCTCTGCCCACATTAGATGTCAATCCATTGTTATGTTTGATCTCACTTAAAGGTCATGTGAAAAATTAAAGACCCCTTGGGAGAGAGGAAGTGGGGGGGGAGGGAGAGAGAGAGAGGGAGGGAGAGAGGGGGAGAGGGAGGGAGAGAGAGGGAGGGAGAGAGAGAGAGGGGGAGAGAGAGAGAGACAGAGAGAGAGAGAGAGAGAGGAGAGAGAGAGAGACAGAGACAGATAGATAGACAGACAGACAGATAAGCAGAAGAGAGATAACATCAGATGCTTCTAGCTTGAGTTATGGTCTGCAAAATGACTTCCAAAGGGCACATGGCCTTTGACATATTCAATCTAACATTGAATCAGTTCATCTTTGTATTATAGTCCATAAGTGTGTCGAGTATGGTTGAAATCTCGAGTGGCTTGTAAGTTATTGCAGTAACACAGATTATAAATTAAAGGGCGCTTGACCCTTTGACCTTTCGAATCTAAGATTTAATCATTTTATCTTTGTATTACAGTCCATAGTTATGCCAAGTTTGGTCAAAATCCCTTCTGCGGTTCACAAGTTATCGCGGTAACAAAATTATGCTACTTTCAGCTAAAGGTCACATGACCCTTGACCTTTCCCCAAAATCTAACAACATTTTTGCATCAAAATACACCTTTGTACCAAGTTTGATAAAAAAAATAATCCCTTCAGTGGTCCACAAGTTATCATGTGGGACGGACAGCTGGACGGACAACCCGAAAACATAATGCTCTCCGACGCTTTCGGGAGCGGAAGCATAAAAAAACAAAAAAAAGAGACATTATAGTTAGGCCAGCTTGTAGAGACATTGCTGTTGTAAAAAGGATGGACAGCTGAAAACGGGAACAACAGTAAAAGCATTATGTCATGTGGTTTTAGATCATTCAACTTTGTGATGCAAATTGGGCTGGCAGGATGGCCTTGAAGTAAACACAGCATGGATTTGAATCATGACGCAGTTATAAACTGTCATTCTGATGTTTCACATGCAAGGCGAGGAGATATCAATGTGTGTGCCTTCCCTTGGATGGACATTAAACTAGACATCCCGTCTGCCAGAATTAGTCAATGGACTTTAAACATCCCACAGTGTCTTTCACAAAGTCGAGCTATCGCTGGCACCCTGGCCAAATTCCAACTTCCTGCTCTAACCTAGAGCAGGCAATGCATGAATGGCACAGCGAAGCTCCAGCAATGATGCAATCAACAGCCATAGGCTGCAGAGGAAATGAATGAATGACACAATTGATAAAGCACAACAGAGCAGCAGGGGAGGAAAGTATGCCAGTCAGTGTTTGGCAAGACATGGTGCTTTACAGAAAACCTCGGGAATGTCGGATAATCCCCAAAATATTATGCAATTATTGCAAGCGGCACCTTGTCAGATCTAGTGGTTGCGCTGAGCTTTTCCGCAGATGTTAAAGCTTCCATCGCTTTCCAGTTTTTCTCACGTAAATCCTAGTGTTCAGGTCAGGGGGAAAGAGTGCAGTTTTGGAGGTGGGGTCAAAAGAAAAGGAAAATGTCAACTCTGCCACAAGAAGGAAAAACCATGAAAATGCTAACTTCTAAGACAAAAGAAGCAAAGACAATGAAACACTGCAATGTAGGTAGAGAAGTTCTGAAGATGGTGAAGGGGATTGCTTTGACAGCAAAGAGTTTTGATGAGAATCAAGAACGAGTTCCAAAGGTATTTATTGAAAGTGTAGATGGAACTGAACTTTAAGGTGGCAGTAAGTTATGTTATGAAATTTAAAGCAACAACAACAAAAAACCCTTACATTATTCTTCTGTTTCTGTTGCTCCACCCCAGAGCTCATGGTGGCCAAATCATGTTCAATCTGTACTATCTTCTTCTCTCTTTCCTCCAACCTGCATGCCGTAACAATGGCCATCAGCTACAAAAGGTAAAACCATTTTTTGATTTTATATCTTTACCCTTAGGGCCCTGTCACACCTTGACGTTTTAGCCAGCGCATGGCAAGGTATCAAAAAGTATGAAAACGCGTGGCGTACGCTGAACTATTGATGTTTTTTAAGTTGGGCGTATAATAACGTGTTGGACGTATGCATTAACGTATTAGTAACGTACACAGAACGTTTCAATCACATATAGATAACTTATACCAACGAATGCTGAGCGTGTTGTCGGCGTTCACAACCTATGCCCAACGATAGTCTAACTTATGCATAACGCGCGCAGCGTATCGCTGACGATCACGTGGCGTAGGCTATTAATAGGCTGCGGCTCGACGATTCAAAAATCATAACCGCACTAGACATCGAAGTGTGAAGCCGCTGTCACACCTTGACGTTTTAGCCAGCGTATGCCGACGTATGAAAAATTTGCCAACCAAGCTGGCACACGTCGAATACGTTATGGGTAAGTTTTGTATACGTTAAGAGCACGCTGGCATACGTCGTAGTACGCTGGCAGACATCGTAGTACGCTGGCATACGTCGTCATACGCCGAGAAAATTTCAGCATGTTGAAAATTTTCTGACGTACTCGGCGTATGACACACGTTCCGCATACGCTGGCATAAGTTGAAGGCACGTTACACGATCGTTGACACACGTCGACACACGTTACTTGTACGTTACTCATAAGTCGAAACACGTCGACGTAATGGTTAGCGTCAGTGTTCCAGACTCCCTGGTTTTTTTTTCTTCGGTAGACGGTTGATGAGACACTTCGATTTCTAGTGCGGGTTATGATTTAAATCGTTGAGCGGCAGCCTATTAATTATATTATATCATAACCGCACTAGAAATCGAAGTGTCAACATCACCGTCACGCCGAAGAAAAAAAAAAAAAACCAGGGAGTCTGGAACACTGACGCTAACCATTACCTTGACGTGTTTCGACTTATGATAACGTACAAGTAACGTGTGTCGACGTGTGTCAACGATCGGTAACGTGCCTACAACACATTACTCATAGGTTAGAAATACGTTTCGGGTACGCTAAACATTACCTCGACGTGTTTCGACTTATGAGTAACTTACAAGTAACGTGTGTCGACGTGTGTCAACGATCGCGTAACGTGCACAACTTATGGCCAAGCGTATGCGAAACGTGCGAGTCATACGCTGGCATACGTCGAAAATTTTCAAGCATGGAAAATTTGTCTAAACACCTCGGCGTACTACGACGTATGCCAGCGTACAAAGACGTATGCCAGCGTACTACGACGTATGCCAGCGTGCTCTTAACGTATACAAACTTACCCATAACGTATTCGACGTGTGCCAGCGTTTTAGCAAATTTTGCATACGTCAGGCATACGCTGGCTAAATCGTCAAGGTGTGACAGGGCCTTTACCGAAGGAGAGGCTATTGCACTTGGGGCCGTTTGTTACTTGCAAAATCAAAGGTTTTTCAAGTATATTGGTCAGTCGATTTTGTTATTCTGGCTGTTTGTCTGTATGTCTGTCAATCGCCTACAGGTCACAATTCTAAACCGATCATAATGAAACTTTATCAGTCTCAACTGAGAAGCCTATTGATTTTGAGGTCAAAGGTCAAAGGTCATCTTGGATTTCTAAAAACGTCTTTTTTTCATCCAATCGACTTGAAATTTAAACAAGATTTGCATATTGCGTCAATTAATTGAGAAACCAACGATTTGATATCAAAAGGTCAAATGTCAACTCAAGGGCAAACATCTAAACTCATCAATTTTCAACTGAAAAATCACCAATCTACATCCTATTAACTTGAAAATTAAAGAGCAAATGCATAGTGCGTCACTGAATTTGGAAACCAACTATTTTTGATGGCAAAAGGTCAAAGGTCAAAGGTCAACTCAAGGTCAAACTTGGAAAATCTTCAATTTCGATCTGAAAAAAAATAATCAATTTTCATCTGATTGACCTGTGTTTTGATTATGATTCTCAATTATAATCTTAATAAAATGGACAATTTGATGTATACATGGCAAGCTTTGGAGAGGGGTGTGGATTTTGCAAACTATCATGCTTTGCACAACGTCTTTTTCTTGTTTGTTTGTCTGTCTGTCTGTCTGTCTGTTTGTCCGCACAGAA